>CM043113.1:41975972-42300044 GCA_023701765.1 Hylyphantes graminicola | reverse complement strand
TCACTCTTTTGTTTTGTTAAACCTCCGACAAATCTTATCAACAAACAAACGATTTTAAAGCGATTTAGGCGTGATTGAGGATTTAGTTCTTCACTCCTGTCCACAGTGTCGGAAAATTACACGTTCTCATATAGGAGTGGATTTCACTTTTTTTTTAAGAGTGCGTACCTTTGGTTTTCAAGCAATAATTAGAGTTATTCAATAGTTTTATAAAGTTTTAATCTTACTTTAATATCTTTGAAGTGAACATTTTAAAATATTATCAAAACTTTATTAAAGCAATCAATCCTAAAATAAAAATACTCCAATAATAAAAAAGCTGTCACATAGCTTCCGAGGAAAACTAAAGTTGTTGATAATTTATCAATGGGTCAGAGTTGAAGCAATACAAACAGTCTGAAAATGTTAATGATAAAAAATTTGGTATCATATTTTCGTAAATCTTTCCACTTTTGTTTTCAATGAAATTTTAACTTCTATATAATATCGCAAGCTATTAATGTTCCTTGATTTAATTAAAAGTCATTTAGAATTATGTGAGTAATGAAACATTCTTATCATTATGGTTTAATCTGTTTTACCTTTGTTAACCGGATTCCAACAAACTAATTTTCTATCTTGAGGGGATCTCTGATTTTAGCTGTCAAATGTTATTTAATATTGCAACCCTTCCATTACACTACGCCTACATCAAGAGTGTGACGTGCACGCTTCTGTAATTGATTCCAATTATTAATTTCGTAAAATGAACTCAATTAATAGGATGCGGACGCGGTAGTTCGCAAAATAATTGCTTTTTGGAATTAACTTCCAAATTGATATTCTTCTGGTTCATATAATGTTGAATGTTTTTGAATGTTGTGGATGAATTTTTTTATTTCTGAGCTCAGTTTTAAGTACTTTTACAATGAGTGTTTGATTATTTCATAGTAAATAATTTATTCAAAAAGTCTCTTAATTTAGACAGAAAATACAGCTTGGAATTGATCTGAAAATGGGGGATTAGATACTTGAATAGGATTGAGGGAAAAATTTTTAAGTGAGATTTGGAGATATCTTTATTTTTCAGGATATTGGAAAAACATCTTTTTTTATTAACCTCATAATGAAATTTTAGAATTAATTAAAAAAATACATTGATTTATAAAGGTTTATATATATATATATATATATATATCTATATATATATATATATGATATATATATTATATATATATATATGATATATATATATATATATATATTTATATATATATATATAGTAATCTATATATATATATTATATATATATAGTATATAATTATTATATAATAGTATATATATTATATTATATATATATAATATTTCATATATGTTGTAATTTTAAATATAAAAATGCATAAAATATATTTCGATCTAAACTTTGAATTGATTAATTATTACATAGTTTTATATTTATCTGAGGATTTATCAGGATTGAAGGATAAATAATAAGTTCTGTTGTTTCAAATATTAAAGTATTCTTTCTCAAAAGTAAATATTTTTTTTTGTTTCTCGAGGCTATAAACAAATAGCCATTACTAACAAAGCTTTTAATTTTTTACTTAGAAAAACAAAAATTACTTCGATGCTAATTACGAATACATAGGAAAGGAATCGCATTAAAAAAAAACCTAAATAATTTACTGAGAAAATTAATTTTCGAGATTGTCTTCCTTTTTTGTAAGTCTCAACTGAAAACAAAAAAACCAACTCGGTTACATGTTAGCAATTATGTTACACATTATAGGGTTAGAGTAGTTGTGGGGAGATTGGAAATCCTGAGATTTACATATCCGTACTTTAGAGCTAGAGATTTAAATGTAAAAAATGTGAAACTTAGTTTCGTTTTGTATTATTTGATACAAAACGTTGGTGTACATTGGTAAACGTTTAAGTATTTTGTCTTTTATATATGCATACTAAAAGTACTTTATTAATAAATTTAACCCTTTCTGTCCCAGTGATGCTATTTAGCATCATGATGTTTCTTATCATATTTTTAAAAAAATAATTAGGGCTGACATCTATTGGGATTTAATAAAGAATATTTTTTAATAGAAAAATGTTTGAAGAGTTAAATGATGTGCTTTTTGATATCATAAAATGGTTGTAGATGATTCAGAACTTTTTCTCTAAAATGGATGATACCAGATAGTCATGGATCTGAAGTGGTTAAGAGAACAGCATGCACCTCTTGTTTAGGTTTAATTTAAAAAACAACAAGTTGAATATTATTATTTGATTTCTTAAATAATATTTTATTTAAAATCTTTATTACGAAAATATATGAGAATTTTCTTCTAAATTTGTAATGCTTGTTCGAATAATTAATCGATGGCTTGATAAAATTTAAATCAAATGAAATTTTTAGTATTATCAATTGGTAGTATTTATGCTAAAAAAGTTCATTATAAATTTAAGGAAAGCATGTATATGCTTATCTATTATGGTTGAATGTGTATCTGTGTGTTGTATGTCCAAAATCTATCTCGATCTGAACCACAAAAAACGTAGATATGGGAAAGGTGTTTACAGAATGACTGTCTGGAAACGGGATAGTTATTTTTCTACTTGAAAAGTTTCGCGTTTTTTTTTTTGTTCGAAATTTTTGATTTTTCAAAAAGTTAAATCTCATATATTTAACAAGGATACCAAACAGTTTGAAAATAATTATCACTCTACTACTTTTATTAAGATCTCTATGGTCTTTTCCGATAATTTGTTTATTTCAAAGCACTTTGACTGTTACATTTAACTACAATTACTAAATAACAAATTATAAATAATTAAATGCAAGTAGAATGCTTTATAAAACAACAAGTTGAATATAGTATTAATTGTGATTTTTTTTTAAAAAAATATTTATGTTAGAATCCTTTAATGAAAAATTTCTAAGGAATTATGGGAATTATTCCTTGTTGACAATTTTAATGCTTGATCCAAACTTAATCGATGCATGATCAAATTTAATCGACTCAAGTTTAATTGTTAATCGCTTTTTAGGCTATTCTGCAATAGGAAAGAATTTTTTGGAAAAAATTTAGACACGAATAATTGTAACCCTAAATTTACAAACAGGGAAAGGTATGTGGATAGCTTCGTCAGTTGATATCATCGACAACTACTATAACTCGATTATTTACAAAAAACAAATATTTTCATTGAAAATTGAATTTGCTAATCTAAGTTTAATCTTCGATATTGAAAACAAAAATCATAAGCATATGAGTAAAAATTCTTGCCTTCTAGAAACGATTTTACAATAAAAAAACCGTAAAATTTAATATTTTAACCATGGTTTGCAGTTTAAAGATAAAAAGGAAAATAGGTTTAATAATCACAAAAAATGCCAAACCAATCTTTTTTGTAGTAGGACCAAAAAGGGCTTATTATCGAGTTTTTTGAAATTCGGAGCAATTTCTCCCTTTCATAATTTTCGAACTAACATAAGGTTTTTTTTGTAAAAACGGTTAGGAAAGCACTCCATGTTCAATTAATCCTCACTTCTAAGTGAGAACAGATAAATTGGTATTTTATCGTTTCTGAGGTCTTCTGTGAGTTATTTTACGCACCTTTAAAAGGAACAACTAATCAATCACAAGGGGTAAAAACAATCCAACAAATTAATTTTCTCATTTGAAGATGCTCAGCAAGCCACACATAGTGAGGGCCATTTTAATGGATATAATCGCGGTTGTAAATGTATATTGCTGTGATTTACTATGTGTTCAATTAATTATGAGCATGTGGTTTTTCTCATCTTATCTACTTATAAAAAAACGTTTTTTCGCAATCTCCCCCGAGGATAGTGACCTAGTAAAATCCAAACAAAAAGTGTTATGAGGAATAACAGTGCGTGAACAACGTTATCAGTTACATAAAAAATGTTTGGAAATTTCGTTTTTCATGTTAGTTACAAGATGGCGAATATTTTTGTTTCATTTTTTCATGGCTTACCAGTTTCTTTACAGCCAGTCCTTATTACCATATGATAAAATTTGCTATGTTTTTTGTTTATTATGATTTAAAATGACGCATGTTAAAGACAGTTTTATGTCTCCCAAAAAATGATCTAATAACATCTTTAGAACTATCACCGGACCTACCAAATCTGTTTTCCCATACATGAAGATATTTATTTCCTATTACTTAGGGACTTAGGTCTCAATTGGTGAAATTGGACGGCTAATGTGGAAAGATAATTATTTGTGGACCATTCGCATTTCCAATCAGCACTAATAAACAAAGCAAAATATCTTTTTCGTACATCTTAGATTGATTTCAACACAAAAACTGCTTTAATTACCCAGAGTACAATACTTAAATATACTCACTGAAAAATTAGTGAAGTTGTCGGTTTTTTCAGATGGTTCTAAAACACCAAGATTAATTCCCAGATATTTATTCCTATATTGTAATCATTTGTATTACAATCGAACGAACAGTTGCAATTTAAAATGCAACCAAAACTTATAAAACCAGGGCTTTGATAAAAAACGTAGGAATGGTTTGGTTGGGTTGGTTGGTATTAGTACCTGTATTTTCTGGCCTCAGTGTGCTTTGGTCAGAGACCCGTTTATAAACCTTCGCTATGTACGACAGACACTTCCCCTTCAGGGACATGTCTAAATTGTAAAGGTCAAGACAGAAACAACAACCAACACTCACACACACTCACACGCACACACATACGTGACTGATTACTGCCATCTATCGACGCTTACCACCAACTCATATTTAGACATGTCCCTTAAGGAGACGGGGAAATAGTCTCCAGGGACCAGTTACCCGAGGGAAAGAAAGGTTGGTTGGATTTTGATACATATATTTTCAGGCTTGTTGTGGCTTGCTCAGAGAGCCGCTTGTTAAACCTTCGTAAGTAAGACAGGTCACAACCAACTCACCACAATCACATGCCCAATGTACGTGATAGATGCTGCTATCTATCACGCGCCACCTCATACAAATTTTTTTTTTTTAGACATGTCCCTGCAGGAGATGGGAAAATAGTCCCCAGGAACCTTGTACCCGTGGGAAACTGACTGAATGATCCGGCCCACAGGGACTTTCGGACCCAACAGATTGTAACGAGCACGTACTCGCATACTCGCATATATTACTCGCGGTGGAGTTTTTCAGCGACCAGGGACTCGACCGCGGGACCCTTCTGATACGTAGATCGAGGACACTCACCACGAGTGGCACCTCACAGCCCGCATAAGAAAGGTTGGTTGGCACGGTTTATATATCTAGTTATTGCTTCTTTCGGGGGTGTGCCCCGTTTTAAAAGTTACGCAGCAGAAACTTAACAACAGATCCCAACGTGACATCTGAGGAGAATAAATAGTTAAGTTTAGTAGTTTAGCATCCCGAAATTCCCACCACTAGCTCTAGCAGGTCCCTTTATACCAGCACTAGCGAGCAAACTGCTACCAAACATTACGACGTGCAATGTCACTCAGGTAGGTCTTCGATTCCTGTAGGTTTCGTTTCTCCTTTCCTATAATATCCCCATAATCATTCCGAACCACAAGGTTTTGTTTATAGATAAAATCCGTCTCCACCAGCGAGCTCATTACTTATGGTCTCCACCACATCTTTCTCAACGGAGAGAGGGGGACAGTCCAAATAAGTGGAAAAACTATGCAGCAAATTTCGAGCGATTTAGCCTCATCTGGACCCTAAATGTGGACTAATAAATCTCAATCTGGTCCTCTCTAACTCACCCTAAAAAAACTGATTGGGGGGAAGAGCCGTGGGCAATTTCTGAGATAAATTGCTACCTCTGGTGTCCCATGTGCGAGCGACGTATTTAATAGTTAATATACGTCGGCCGATTCCCGTCGCGATCATCGACAATTAATCAATAGCTCGATCCATACTGTCACGTTGATATGGCCTTTTTGGTCCCAATTTTTGTGGCCTGTTGGATCAGTATGGTATGGCGTTAATGGGTGTTCACAAAACAAATAAAAAAGTCAGGAAGGTTTCGAATTGCAAAGTAGTTTTTTTATTGAATGTAGTAAATCAGAACCCGAACCCTCAGGGCCACAATGATGCAGTTCAACTATTTACGTAAATTTACCATCGAGAATAATACTGCTCATAAATACATCAAAGCTTTTGTATGAACTTATTTCATATTTAATTTTTAAATTGACGTACATATTTAATTTTTTGAATTTTAAAATAATGAAAGATGAAATCTTTCAGTTTAAGAATTTCAAAAAAGCTGGAAAATTTATGAGTACGATGTAGTTTAAGATAAGCGCTTTTGATTCTGTTAACATCTATTAAGTCGTATGTGAAAAACTGGTATCGCACACTCCTTGTTAATATTTATTTTTGAGAGAAATTACAATTGGACACTGTCCAGTGTTCGGTATAAAGATTAGGTATTGAAATTTCTAGATAAATTGCAGATGAACCTATTTTCCTTGTCATTTTTTTTTATTGCAAAAGCCACGCTAATATCCTAAGTAGCGTGGTTTTGCATATCCGAATCGAATATCATTTAGTACGATTATAAAATAAAAAGAAAAAATTCATGTGAAATTAACGATGATAAGAGATAGATATAACTCTTGTAATTCTATAAGGAAATCAAAAATTTTCTTATTTAAAGTCTTCAGAAAAAACTATTTACTTTAACTATGAAAATACTACAAACGCTAAACTTAACATTTGGTTTTTCTTCAATTGTGTACTTGAAATTATTTATGCATAACAATGTCTATAATTATTCTTGTAATTTATGTTCATAGATTTGTGTGTAACGATGTAATCTTGGACATCTTTTTTAAACGATGAAAAAAGGAGACAAGACTTCAATAACTAATGACGAACCCAAAAAGGCTAATATTCTTCAGTATATTCTACAAACACACAAGTGTCACTTGAGTTATTTATTACTGCGACAATATCATGATTTGGAACTCGTTTGAAGCTTAACTTCTAGACAAATTTTACACCTAGTGATTAATTAGATTAGATGCGTTATTGAAGTTTATCTTTTCTTCTCTTCCAGCTTGTCGGAAGTAGAATGTATTACAATTTGATAAGTAAACCGGCAGAGCTATTTCCCGACACATTTTTTTCCCGCATCCGTATGAGAGACATGTGCCCTAGAGTGATTTGAAACATGCACTTTTTAAGCCTCTGTTTCTGTTATAGTGGACGATTAAACTTCTCTTATTTTTTATTCGCTGAAATCAGAGCCATTTTATTAATGGTAGGATCATTATAGACACGTAACGTTTGGTTTCATCTTGGTTGTGTCCTTTTGCTATGATATGCAAGCTTGTTTAACACTTGCATTGCTGATTTGCTGAAATATCCAAATTTTTAAGTAATAAATGCTTTTGAACAACAGCTAGTTTCCTTCTCTACACTCTTAAAACAAAAGAGTGGAGAAGTGCATTTTCGACACTGGAAAGGAATGAAAATTTACTCGGACTGAGTTAAAATCACTCGCTTTTTTAAAAGTGTAGTCTCAGCTTGTCTTTAGTTCCACACTTCTTCAATAAACAATGATAAAATAACGCCAAAATACCACTGAGGGATGTATCTATTAAAAAATATTTTATTTACAAAATTCCCCGTAAATGGATTTGAGTTTAGTTTATTATGGAAAAAAAACACCCCTTTATTTTATAAATGATTCAGAGAAGATTCAAAGAACATTTTGTATTAATCATTAAAAACAATTTTTATTTGATAGTTAAAATATAATCTATAAATTCTTTTTAAATTGCCGCAAGTACTTTTCGACTTTCAATTCTTTGTTGAAACTTATATGGAACGTTAAGAACTAATGAAACATGCAAATTGATAAACATCATTTGGGATAAATTGTTTTGGCATTACAAAAACGTTTAAAAAGAATAAAAATATTTTAATATTTATGTGATTATTGAAAACTCGATTGTTTTTGCTTGTTGGAGAGTGAAACACGCAATACCTCCCAAAAGGGTGAACAGAGAACAATAAATTATACACATTTCTCAAACAAAACTACAATATTTAAAAAGAAAAAAATATCTGATCTCTAAACAACATTCAGAGAAAACAAACAAGATATAATCACGCAATGCGCAACCAACATCACGTAATATTAAAGAGACGGATATTTACAAGTTTTGGGTCATGAAGAAAGAGGTCACTTGTTCTACGTGACCAGGTCGCATTGCGACCTTATTTAACACTTTCAAACACACATTCCTCCCCCCTCGGTTCATTAAAACCAATAAAAAATTAAATCGGTCTTACGTCAAATAGGGGGAGGGGATTCGGTATGGCTTGTAGCCAATGACAATGGTATCCGTATTTGGTGATTCGAGTCCCCATTGGTAGATAAATTTTTTTGTGAACTGAATTATGTAAATGACTTAAGGGAATACCGTTCGCCCTATTTTTATGCTGCCTTCATATTGAAGCAGGTTTAATAACGCAAGAGAGGGAAATTTAGAATGGACCTATTAGGCGAACCGTTGATGTTTCCAATTGTTGTAATTAGTATCTTCATACGATTGGTGAATAACAATTAAGTTCACCCACACATAAAAAATTGGATATGTGATTAGTTTTGACGAGGCATAAGACGACTTGATTTATGAGAAACTGAATTGGGTCTTATCGGAGTGTAGTTTAATTACCTTATTAATTAAAACTTATGCGACGTTGCATTATTTCCTCACGATGCATATTATTTATCAGCAAACTTAAAAGAAATATTGGAAAAATAAATTAAATTTGATGATTGTTGATTGTTTTAAATAATATCGATCTCAATGCATTTTATTTTCATAACATCCTCTACGCACATAATTAAATTTATCTGATTTATAAAACACAATGTAAGTCATCCTAAAAATTTCCTTGAATTTTGGTTTTCCCCACATAACACGTTTTCATCTCCAAGTACGAAATAGCATCTTCGTGCTATTAATTCTTAAGTTTTCCTACAAGTTTAAGTCTTTGGATGTTTACTGGAATTTTTTAAAAATCTTTTTATGTAAATAAAAAAAAGATTTTTTCATCTTTAACTTTAATGGCACATCAGTGAGCCTCTGAATCATATAATAGAATTATTAAGGGATTCTATTTGCCCATAATGTTTTCCAATTGCATGTTTGAAAATGTTTTGGATTTGAAAAATGTTTGTTGAAAAATGTTTTCAAACTGCATGTTTGAAAATATTTTATTGACATTTCTTGCGCATTGTTTTGAAAGTACGTTTTATATATGTAAGTTTAGACCGAATGAAAAAATTTTCACCAAGTTTTTTTTTAAATAGGTTGGAAGTGTTCCCCAAACATTTTTATAATTTATTCATTAACATATTTGAAATATAGGCGTTCGCCCTTTTGCAATTTTGTTAAATTATTTTTTCATATATAGAAATCCAATAAAGTTTTCTAGGGCTTTTAATCCTTTTGTCAAATAATTAATCAAAAACATGAAATAAGCTTTCAGAATTTTTATACGCCCTCTACTCAAATCTGTCACTTGCGTGGATCAAACTAATAATGAAACATATGTTGAAAGGGTCAAGTCATTTTAAAATCCAATCAAATATCTGTTCCTTTGTGGAAAAAAGGCGGTTGTTCAATCTCATAACGTTGGTCAAACTACCTTCTTCTGCTAAAAGTTTATAAATAACTATCAAAGTATTTATTTTTTAAACTTCAACTTTGATCCAAACTTTAATTTGATCCGACAGATACACAATAAAAGAAAACGATAACAAATACGTTACGCAACTGAAACCATTAACAACACTTTGGCAGACCACTCCTAGAGTTTAGAGAGCTAACCGGGGCTAAGCCAGAAACAAAGTTTACTCGATGAAGTTAATTTTCCACGAACGTCTCTATTTATCTTCAATGAATGTATCTGTATATTAGAGTTAAAATGTTGTAAGTCCACAGGGCCTTTTCTTCCATAATGCCCGTCAGCAGGAGCCTAGCCACCCCCCCCCCATTTTAGACCCCCCTAAATTTTACTTTCTATTATGCTAAATGCCGTAAATCCCCAAAATATCAGTAACTAAAAATAGTTTTGACACTCCACTTTGTTTTATGCTCAATTTTGACTAAGAAACGGACCTAACGTGATTGTTTTCATCCATGTTTATAAGGAAGCCTGCAAAATTGTAGCAAAAATTTGATACATAGGTCATTTCGTATCATCATTACTGGAAATCATACACAAAATTTTCCGCAAAGGGGCCCCAAAATAGGTTGCGTCTATAGTCTGAGATTTAATAGCACAGGTCCTGGTGCACACATTGCAAATAATAGCAAAACAACTCCTAAAAATATATCTAGTTGAATGCATTATTATTCGATGTCATTTCTGTACTTTCCGATATCATACCGACTTTGCAGAATCAAAGTGTGATTGTAAATACAGGGTTCTATTTTATAGGTGTTATGATAATCTGTTTCAGGAAAGCTAATATTAACATTTTTATTTCAATAATATCAGGAAACTATGTCTCTTATGAAATAACGTGTTGGGCATTATAAGATACAAAGTCGCAAATGACATAAGATGCAAAGTTGTGTGTCATTATATTAAGTTAAATAAGAATATATTAAGTTATATTAAGTTAAATAAGAATATATTAAGTTATATTGAGTTAAATAAGAAGAGTTATGTGTTATATTAATTGAATGAAAACAGTAGCTAAACACCTTAAAACAGAAAAAAAAACAGCCATATTTTAGGACAAACGAAACATTAACACTAATGGAGGAATAGAAAGATTATGTTTTAATGTAAGTTGTAAAAAAATATATTTGCGTACCATCTTCTGATACATAAAGTGTGGTGTAAATTTATGCTGTTGTACTACAGCCTCTTTGCATGCCCGGGCAACCTCTATTTATCTCTTGGCAAATTTTGATGTTAAACCATTGCTCCAATATTCAATTGATTTTCTAAATAAAAAATTAAGTGGATTCACAAAAGTCATCTAGTCTTAGTTCACCTTTTATTTTACTTACCTACAGTTCCCTTCTTTAGAGGCACACTTATAAATTTAACGATAGTAATTTTCATAAATTTAAACATTATAACTGTCTTTTGCATCGTAGACAGGAAAACTTGTATTTACTCCTCTTTAGCACTGAGACAAAGATATACAGGGTCCTCCCCCTAACCCTTTGCTCAATAGTGTGGGTGTGGTGTAGTGACTTGTCTATTTGTCTTTTTTCAAAGGGTAAACTTTTAAAACCGGGATGCTTTCGTGAAATAATTAGCTTTTAACTGTTTAAAAGGTGCTCTCGATAATAAAAATAAATATTTTTAATTATTTGCTGAGATAATTTTTCACGTAAGGAACAATGTGATCACCAATAAGGCATCGTATAGTAACTTATTAAAGGATCGGCCAAGGGCGAAATGCTCATTCTTTTTACATAACAGTTATCTCTTCAGTTTATTTAAAGTTTTCTCTGGCACTGTGAAAAGTTGATGAATTTGGCTTCATAAATTATCAGAATCAAGTGAAAAATTAAAGGAGAATTGATACATGCTTGATAATATTTTTTAAAGTACTCCTCTAAAGGTGTTTTTCAACTTAAAGAATTGATTAATTTTTCTTTCCTAAGCTTGTCCCCTTGTTTCAGCATTGCGTATTTTGTACATTTAAACTACGTAAGAAACAAGTGTGAAAAAAGGAAATCGATATTTACTTCACATCCTCGAAATTGCCTCCTTGCTAATGAAGCAGGTGAGAGTGGAGTCAATTTGTTAAACGTCGTTTGTTAATTGTACCCCGCCTACGCGTTTGAGGGAGGGGGACGGGTTTGGATGCCCAACTGATGGCTCTTTGGAGGTTTGAGAGATTGTTGTCGGTGTTTCTTATGAAGTTTCAATTAATCACTGCAAATTCAATTAATTTTTTCTGCAGATATGAGTGGAAATACTCGTAAAGTGACATTTCGTGCATTTCAGACACACGTTGACTGCCATTTTAAGAACCAAAAGATATTTAAGGGTGGTTTGAAGTAATGTAAGTAGGAGTGTTGATTCTTTCTCTGTAAAAGCACTGTACTCGAAAAAGTGATGTAAGCTGGTCCAATTGCTATTTTCCAGTTAAAGTTACTGAACTACACAAATCAGATCCTCTTTGTTTCACCAAAGAAATGACAAGCACGAAAAACTTCATCTGATTATCCGATATATTTATTTCCCAGCCACCAAAATGTCACTTTAAAGTGTAATGGGCCGTATGATCTCTCATAAATATGCCTAATACGTATTAAATTCGACTACTACGTGAACTAAAGGGTTTCGAAATATTTCGAAGTCATTATTAAAATCATTATTAAAATTGAAGTTATTTATTAAAATCAGTTGAATATACAAGACTTTGAGTTGAAGTCGGATTATCGATTTACATAGGATACTGAAGTAGTTAGAACAACGTTTGTCAGCCATGAAATACAAGTTAAAAACAAAATATCCAGTTTGTGATAATCTTATCATGAACACACTACTCTCTCTCTTTTTCATATAAGAAACGATTTTATTGCGTGTTGGATTTCAAGATTTCGGTGGGCGGATATTTAATACGAGGCTAAATGTCATTCCCCTTGTCAAGTTTGTTTACTATTTTGAATACCAGACAGCACGTACGAAATGACAAATGTCTCGAACTAAATATTACAAAGAAATCTTCTTTTACCTTCTTACTAACCTAGACTATTGTGACTGCAGAAATCCGAATGATTTATAATTTGGAACTATCTTGTAACGCAAAAAAGAATGATCGCTAAAAGTTCTCGCGTTTCTCAGCCATCGATGCCAGCAAAAAGCAAAATCGCAGCCATTATTTAAGGGGTCACAGGAGTCTTAAAAATGTGCAAAGAAGATACTACATAGCATAGTTTGATCTCTCTCTTGTAATTTTTTAACTACTCAATAAATGAGTATAATTTTTTAAAATGTAATTCTACAAGATTTATTTATTATAAAACAAATTTTAAAATTTATGAAACTTTAGCCAAAACTAAAATAAATGATATTAAACATAAAGCTATTTGAGCACATTGGGATTAGGCTTGCGCGGCAAATTTTGAGGTCAAAATTGAAAAAATGACCAAGAAAATGACTTTATATTGTACAAATATGTACAAACTAGGACTTATACCTAAATTCTCAGAAAATTTTTAATTAGAAATTATTTTAAGAACTTTTTTCTAAAAAAATTAATAAAAATTTAAAAATTTTGATTTTAATTTTTTAAAAAAATAATTTCTAATTAAAATTGAGCTGAGAATTTAGGTATAAGTCTTTGTTTGTACATATTTGTACAATATAAAGTCATTTTCTTATTCATTTTTTCAATTTTGACCTCACAATTTGCCGCGCAAGCCTAATCACAGTGTGTTCAAGTACCTTCATGTTTGATATCATTTATTTTAGTTTTGGCTAAAGTTTCATAAATTTTAAAACTCGTTTTATAATAAATATATCTTGTAGAATTACATATAAAAAAATTATACTTATACATTGAGTAGTTCAAAAATGACATGAAAGATCAGACTAGGCTTTGTAGTATCTCCTTTGCACATTTTTAAGACTCCTATGACCCCTTAAGCAAGCGTTCTGTTTACGCCTAAGTTTCGCCTACATATTGATTGCTGAAATTCCGCTATTTATTCGTTTGTATCCCCGGGGTGATTTCTGTTTGCTTTCTTTCTCTCAAAGGTGTTGTTTAAAATTCATGTCTTGTTAACGAAGTTGTTTTTGTGCGTATCAGCTCCGAAAAGCTCATTACCACTGGTTGTCAAGTGTCGATCACAACTGAGCGCTCCAAGGGACAACAATGTAAAACTTGGGTTATTGTCAGGCAATTGTGGAATTCCTACTGTTTGAAGGTCAGAGGGAAATTTGTTTCGTGCTTACTGATATTTTTATAGTATAATTTTAACGAATAGGAAAAAGTTAGTGATGTATTACTTAAAATTATTTTCGAGCAGACATGTTCTACCTCAACAAAACGTACACTGGTCTAAATTCTAACCTTTCTCTTACTCAGGACACCCTCTTTGGTGAAGCGAACTTTTATAATTTATCATCAAATAAAACACTAAATTTTAGTGCTGTTATCTCTAACCATACATGAAACAGTGTAAAGTTAATAATGAATATATTAAAATTATTTTTCAAGATTCAAAATTCTCCTTCAAAATATGAAGGATATAAGTGGTTAAAATATTAAATGAAGCACAATTTCTTTTTGTACGCAAAAAAAAAATCAGAATCAAATCCCCCTCAGCAAATATTAAACTTCAATTACAAAAATACTTAAGAAACCATGCTATTTAAGTTAATTAAAAAAATTTAATGGCGAATAAGTAAAAAACATTCGAAATTAAAATACTAAATTGTTTCACTAAAAAAGGATTGCCTTTTTCATAAAGATTACATTTATAAAAATTATATTTGATTAAGTGGCTATAAATTAAAGTGTGCAACATTTATAAATTATAAAGTGTGGCATCGCGCGAAATATGTAATAAAATTTAGATCAATGTAAAAGTGAACGAAGGAAGAAGGAAAGGATCGAACGAAGATTACTTATTAATCAGATCTGGATTCCATTAACCCAAATCGTTGATAAATTATTCTTTTGATTGAAAGTGACTGTTAGATCTAAAGAAATATGTTAACGGGAACCAATTTCAAAATTTAATAAATTAAAAAAAATAATTGCTTCATAAGGTTGAGAAATAATTACCGGTTACGTCTAAAAAAGTTCGGTTTTCAATTGAATTTCAATATTAAAAGATTCAATTTGATTTCAATTGTGACTCTATGAATGAAATTTTTTTTGTTGATAAGGTAGCGTTTTTAAGTGAAATTAAGATTTGAAAAACATCTTTTGAATTTGTTTTTGTACTAAGAAGTTAAGAAGTGAATATTTCTTGTTGATCCATAACTTTTAGCCATCGGATTTGTCACACTAGAGCTACTTTTGATACAATTAACGACGGTTTTTCTGTTGCCTGAAAGATATCTAAATTGTACTTAATGTCTATCCATATATAAAACTATAACTATTTAGAAATTACCAGGTAGCTTTGTCCAACTATTTGAACTTAAATTTCTTATTTTAAAACACTTATGGCCGTGAAAGCCTCATGATTACTTTCACTATCATTTTACTTTGTGTTTCCTTACTTGACATTTGAATAACCTGGAATACTGCCCCCAATTTAAGATTACTACCTGAAATACGTAATAGAATAAAACTTTTTTGTCTGTTTCTGAGAGGCATTTCTTAAAAAGAAAATGCACACCCTTTCCTTAATAAATTCGAACTCTTTTTTAGACTTCAAATTTGGCATTTCTGACAGCCACGAAATAATGGAGCCATCAGAGGTTGAAAGTTAAATGTGAATGCGACCTGCCTTTTGAAGAGGTCAAGATCACTGGTCTTTTTTGTTGGTTTGACAAATATTTAATTGGTATTATTTTGCTTTAAGTTGGGGACTGACCAGAGAATCTGCCCTGGACCAGAGGGGTGGAGGAAGATCGTGGCTTTACGCGCCACTGGAGCTTAACGCTCTAATGTATACTGTTGCCATATGGCAATAAGTAACATTCAAAATTAAAGAGTGAAGTTATTAACTGTTGTGAAATTACGTCTTTGGCAGTATTCAAGGTATAATAATATTAGTACTACATACTAATAATTTGTTCTGAAAAAATAATTATAGTTCAATAATGTTATTTAAAACTACTATATTTAGTAGTTTTCTAGTCATTCTTATCAAAATTGGAATTTTTTAGTTTTTTTTTGCCACACGGCAAAAAAAAAAGAAATTATTTAAATTCCAATGTAGTTATTTTTTTCAGTATTTTTCAATAATGTATGAGTATTAAAGATACAAATCTGTTTTTTCGGGATAAAAACATTTCATGCATTATAGGAATAAGGAGTCGCAAGGCAATTTGCTGTCATAAATAAATTTTATATTTGGCTTTACATACACTAGCCGCAAATTGCTAACTATCATTCCTCAAAGTTTTTAAATTGAGTGTTTTCTGAAAAGCATGTTGATTAATTTTTATCCATGGACACGACATCATCCTCATTTAAGATTGTTGAAAATATCTGTTATGGTATTAATATTGATTATCTATACGATGCGGATGTGCATGGCTTTTCATACACTAGACCTGAATTGCTAACTATCAGTCTGCAAAGTTTTTAAAATTGAGTTCTTTAGAAAAGCATCTTGATCAACTGAAATTGCTTGAAGTATTTAGGATCGATGGAAATATTCGTTAAGGCATAAATCACTCCTTGATAATTTCTGTGACCCTTTGGATTAATCCCATACTTTATAATAAACAAATAATAGAAGTTTTTTTTTATAAAGTGATAATTTTTCCCTACCTTTTTAAGTCTCCTTCATAATACTTATAATATTAAAACTAATTTTGCACAAATAAAGTTGAATATCAAGGACCCTTGCGCGGGAACTCCCAAGTAATCTTATAACAGGTGATCAGTAAATGAGTCAATTATGTCTAAGTTGACGGTTGTGATATTTCGAGACTGTTGGCTTTCATACTCTATAGGGTAGACTAACCAGTGAATGAACGTTTAACTACATGGGAGGAAGTCAGTGTTTCCAATCCATATAGTGGAATGATTTTCAATCCGTATTTTTTTTAAAATTATACTCGTATTTACTAAACGTTCATTCACTGGGGTCTGTTCACTCACTGGGGTCTGTTCACTCACTGGTCAGTCTGCTCTAGTTGCAGTTTTTTCAAACTAAAAAACAACGAGCTTGTTCTTACCAGTGAATATTTTTCTTTTCTTTTTTCCATTATACATTCAGAAGGCGATAGTCACGGAAGTTTTGGCTTTCACCACTTCTCAATGTTTGATGTATCCTGAAATTTATAATGCGCACTTTGATTCGTTTAATTATATCGAACCCTTCAGAAGGCCTCAAAGGGTTAAAGTTTTGAAGCACTGTTGTTATCTTTTCTGTGCCCTGCTTCTGTCTGTTGCCCTGTGGTTAGGTTGGACCAAAGGTACTTATTCAACAAATACTACTGAGGAATTGGAAAGTAGCCTTTCTCCTAAACATAGCTTTTAATGCGTAATTATTAAGGTCTGCAAGCATTTTTTAAAAAATTATTTTCTGATAATATTATGGGAGGCTAGATATTTTTAAAAAAAGAAAATTCGGAGACATTTTGAACATTATAAAGGTTTAAGAAGTTTGTGTGGTGAACTATAAACAAGGGTTCAGGTTGCCCAAAAATGAGTTTTCTAAGTCTAAATCGGTTGATTAGTTAAATTCTTCAAAGAAATAAACTAACAGCAATTTACTATTTAACATATAGACTGTTTCACTGGTATTTGATTTTTAATGTATTTTTAAATATTTTAAATTTGTTAAAAAAATAATTGATTATTTAATAGGATACTTAACCAAGTATTTGATTATTTAAAATAATGTATTATTTTAAAGAACTGGCATTAATGTACATGAATTTTGAAAAAATGCATGAAATAGGAATAGTAAGCACAATTTTTTTCTAGCACACTTCCTCACATAATCATACTACCATTAATATTATTTGCACGGTAATTATATTCTTTGCAAATTACACTAATATCCTATTTGGATTCTTTTTTTTATTTCTACACACGCTTTAACTTTCTAAATTAATTTCTATAGTTAGAAGGATTTATAACTGGTTATAATTTTATAAAACCTACAGAGAACTGTTTTCACAAAAGATAACTATATCCTTTGATTAGAATATTAATTTAGAAGTCCATTGCGCAAAAATAACTTACTATCTCTAACTGACTAAACTCGCTATAAAAACCAAATTACTTAAATAAACAAAAATATAACTATATATCTGGTTAATGATTTACGTTAAGTTAGTTTAAGTTTTTTTGGGGGGTTTTGAATGGTAGTACGTGGTTATGTTGTAACAAAACAACATCAATTACCTTTTAAATGTCCAGATTAACTTTTTAGTTTGTGTTAAGCAGTTTATTACCATATTAGTTAAGCTCATTTAAACATTTCAGCTCAAAGGTGTTTCGAGAAGCATAACCAATTCTTTATTGTTATGATAGAGTAATTTAAATGGCAATCACGTATTTAAGAACCTATTATCTTTATTTAATCTATTAACTTTATTAATTATAATTACAGTTTTAAAAATTATTGCATGAACTTATAAGGTTTATGTAAATTATGTAAAATTTACTGCTGAATATTCTACCTTTTGAAACAGTTTTATTACGTTGTTATATTTTGGAATGACGGCTGTAATAATCAGTTTGAATAGTTAATAATTCAATAAAGCGTTCATTTTGATGGAGAAAAAATATCTAATAAAACAGATTTATTAAAACAGAAGTAGACTGTCATAGTCATACTTCAAATCTATGTTTTTCGAAAATCAATTTAATAGACAGAAATTTTCTTTTAGACCAATTGGAGAGCTTAGTGGAAGAACGTGCTAAGTGATAAAAAAGTGAAAACGAGAAAATGAGCTTTTAAGTTTTTCGTTTGCACTTAGATGCGTTGAAAACGGAATTTGTAAAGCGTAAAAATGTACTAAACTAAAAAGTTTTGGAAAGAGGGGAAAATTGTTATCGGCAAAAGAGTTTGTAATATATTCATTAACACAAAAATCGCAGTTTCCCGAAAATGTCACTTAGCACGTTCTTCCACTAAGCTCTTCATTTATTAGTTAATTTGTATTCATATCAAAGTTCAAGATAATGCAAAGTTTCTATTAAAATTTCACATTCTTTCTTTTGAGAAATGTATCATTGCTAAGTTTTGAGGATCCTTTGATGAATAATTAAATGAAAGTTAGAAGAGTTTTGTGCTTGTGCGGAATTTGCCCATCAGTTCTATAGTATCTTAATTTTAATTAGTTATTTATCGGTGCACATTCTCTTCTAAAAGATAAGCAAATCGACCGAAGTGTAAAATTTTTTTCCCCGCATAAGAGCAAAATTTTACATTTCAATAGGAAATTTAACTCTAATTTTTTTTATGTTTTGTTTCTGTAGAGGATTGTTTTAAATGATTTTTCCATACTTGGAATTTAAAAATTTAGTAAAATTATAAAATTTATAATTTTTTTTACAATTTAAGTGTGTTGCTGGAAAGCCTGAAAGTCAGATGACTGGTTTATGCGCCTCTATCTCTCAGGTATAAGTGCAGTTAGAGCAAAATATTTAATTAAAACTACAATTGATAGATGGATTAATTTATTCATCGATTTATTATTCGTACCTGTGATATATTAACTTCCTCTTCCAAAGTTGATTAATGATTAACAGGGCTTCGGGTAATTAAACATCCTTCCCCTTTTACCTCATTAACACCCGGAACGGATATTACTTTCTGTATTCTGAAGGCTTGAAGATATGGAATTTGGAGAACATTTAAGCGAATAATTTCTTAAGAGCTGCATGTATTGCCACTATAAATCAACACACAATATTAGTTTAAGCATTTTTAATATATTTTTATTTACTCAACTAAGTATATCTTATTAGAGATTATTGGGTTATAACAGACTAGCTTTATAAACCCGGCGTTGTACGGGTGGATCCTTAATAATAGTAATTTTTTAATGTAAACTTTTATTTTATACCAATTGTTGCATCCCATATTCCGCCTTGCATGCGAAAGGTCCCAGGTTCACGTCCGGTCATCGCCTAAATTGCTGCCGACCTATAAGCGGCTCGTACAGCCAAAAAATGCTAAGAGAAAAACACCCTGGGTGGAGGGAGTGTACGCTAAATATCCTTCAAATCTATCCTTCTATCCTTTTACGTTTTTATACTTCATTTTCGTTTCGCTGAATGTGCTGAAATTTCTTTCAAATTAGGAAATGAAAAGTACTATAAATTAAAAGTTTATAATCAAAACTTAAATTTTTCAGCAATCAAATTTTGCTTAAAATTTTAAAACAATACTAAATTTCAAATTCAAAATAATAACTCTGAGCAATAAAAAAAACTAAATCAATAACATCATGATAAACAACTTACGATATCATTTCATTGTTTGATCAGATTCTGTGTTGCGTGCAAAAACAATGAGCAACCCTATAAACTTTTTTTAAACGTTTGGGTCTAATTGAATATACAGGGTGTCCTAAAAGTTCCCGTACTCCAACTTTAAAAAATCATTATCCGTATTTAATTTTTCAAATATTGAATTTTATCGTCTGCTTATTATTTCATCAAATCTTTTGTTTCTATTGCTTGGTATTTTTCGTGCTCAAGTTGTTCTGTAATAAAATTCCATGTCATTTTGTTCTTCAGTGCGACATGATTTTTCGCGCATTCAGAGAATTGCGCTGGTTGAGGCTCATTTTGGATGTAAATCATAATGAAAGATGTAAAGAATTTTGGCGACATAAATATCCAGTTGATGATATACCGAATAAAGATACTCTATATAAACTCGTCCAGAGATTTCGTGCGACATCAGGTTCGGTGGAAGATTAACACAGAAGTGGCAGATTGAAAATTGTTGCACCAGATTTTGTGCAAGAAACTCAACGAAGGATATTGCAATCTGTTTTTCGAGTCAACTGTTGATGGAATTGTATAGAGAACTTATCCAACAATTTGTTGCATTATTAGAAGTGAATGAATGAGATTCTTGGTTCCCACAAGGCGGTGCAACATGCCATGCAAGTAATGAAACCGTGGACATGCTTCATTTTTCTGGCGATCTACTCATCTTGGGAAATCTTAGGCCACCTCGTTCCCCTAATTTGAGTATACCTGACTTTTTTTCTCTTTGGGGATATTTAAAGAACAAAGTTTATGAAGATATTCCACAATTAATAGAGGATCTGAAAAATGCCATCATGCTAAGTATACAAGAAGTCACTCCTAGCATCTTAAAACGAGTTTCTAAAAATATGCGCAAAACGACTTCAGCTTTGCTTCAATGAAAGGTGCGGACAATTTAATTATTTAATATAAATGTAGGTTCCAAATTTTTTCCTACGTTTTATTAAAAGTGCTTTACACCCTTAGCATAAAAACTATGTTTTAAAGTTTGTTGTTTTGCGCGTAAAAAAATCACGAATCGTCAGTACGGGAACTTTTAGGACACCCTGTAGTTGCATGCGTAATAGTTATTAAGCTTAAGAAAATTAATTTCGTGATAATTATAAGAAATAGGGAGCAATATAAAAAGTAAAACTACTAAGATTTTCTGGCGCCAATGGAGTGGCGCAAGCTTATTAAGTATTCTTCAGATACTTGCACCATAACACAATGATAAATTAAAAGCTGCTATTGATGTTAAAAAAAAAGTTTGGTCTTAGTTACGTTTTAAGTATCTTATTGTTTATCGTGCTAATGCTAACGGATACTTGCATAAGGTAAACGTGCACGAAATCAAGTAGCTGGTGAAATCATGTTGTTTAATCGATTGTTAGATTCATATTTAATAGTAATGCAATAAATCGGATTTATTTGAAAAGTACATATGATAATGGTAATGTAATCGTTTCAGACTGCCTATTTCTGGCCTACTTTTCGGAGTTTTAACACAGCCAATAACGCCTCGTAATTTAGAACCCTGGTCAATGACGAGGTCGACACCTGAGCGGCCATCCAACGGAACTTCAAGCGACATCGTACGCTGACGCCGTCGGGACTTTGGACTCCACATATTTAACGAGCACGTCTTTCCCAGTGTACCCAGGCCCATCCGTCACGAGTTGGATTTTTCTACTCTTTCCAGTACGGAGATCCGATTTATAGGATGACTGTCAGTAGGTGGGATTCGAACCTGAGAAGGTTGAATCCTAAGGCTTATGCCTTCGGCCACTCGGCCTCGGAAGGGCCAAAGCACATATGAACTAAAAAAAACTTTTTAAAAAGCCCAGCATACCAAAAGGCATCGACTACGATAATTGTTTTTATATTAATAGAACTCTTATTTACCGCATGCGAGATACACCCTCATGAAATTTCTAGAAGCTATCAGTTTTTCAAAAAATACATGTAATTTATTTATATTTAAGCATTGATAATTTGATTAAATTTTAAGTATTGATTATTCATTTTCGTTGATTTACTAAAAAATTAAAATTCTGGTGCCTATACAGTAAATTCAAATTCTGCAGTTTTAACCTTATTAAAAGTGTAACAGTGACAGTTTTTTTTTAAATTTTTGTTTAGCCCTATTTAATGTTTGATTTACAGAAGATTAAACAGTTCAACTATTGCTTACTATAATAGTTAAAAAAAAATGCTGAAAATTTTCATCATATTTAATTAATTCAATTTAGTAAATTTAAATTATTAATTTAATACTTAAATTTTATGTAATTTATTAACCTTTATCTATATTTTTGAATTAAATAATAACACAGTTCTCAAAAACGTTACAGATATCCCAACTATTGGAAACAACTAAGAAATCAAACATGTTTTACTCACGATAGAAAAAAAAAATCATAATTAGGTTAAATAATAAAAATCACTAATTTTCCTTTCATTGTCTGGCAGCCCGAGGAGAGAAACCGCCATTTATTAAACTAAGTACCGATCGAAAATTCTTATAACCAAATTACACGCATTCCCAAAACTGCCAATAACAGGTTGTCATAAACAAATATCATTCCTGCCCATCGAATCAATTTCGAGTGAATATCACCCGCTACAGATTTTTTTTGGAACGAATCCTTTAGAACCGACCTAAGGCATCGAATATAATTTGTGAAAGAAAATAACTTTATATTCTTCTTATGTGTTTTTTAAACCCTCTTGACCGAGGCGTAAGACAACACGCCTGACAGGAAAATATAAGGGAAGATTTATAATTGTTTTTAACCCTTTCAGTCCCAGTGATGCCATTTGGAATAATCACTTTCTATTTTTTCCAAATGTTTATGTCCCGTTCGGACATCCAAACACACATCATTCGTTTCTTCACACTTTGTTCTGTTAGACAATATTTTGCATTAATCTCAATAGAAGTCAGAACTACCATTTTTTTATTTAGAAAATAGCCTAACAAGCGTTTCACCTGATTTTTGAAAAGTTCACTTCAGTTCCACATATTTAAAACGCAATTTAAACTATTTCGTTTAAAATAGTTACTACAATTTTTTTAAGAATGTGGTCAGATACCTTAAGATATACAACTCGAAATATTTTTAGGTAATACATATTTTTTATTTTGCTGTTTTCCACAGTTAAAAAATTTTGGCATGATTTCAAAAACCATATAGAAAATTTTAATGATTTTTTTCCCTATGGAACTCTTATTTTTGACCTAAAGTAAGCATATTTTGTGAATATCAGATATTTCTGTGGTGTAGTAAATTTTTGGGACTGAAAGCGTTAAACATAAAGCTTCCTGATTGCAAAATTTATGAGTGAAGTTTAATTGGAAAAAATTGTATAAAACAATTTGTTATTTTTCAACACGGTCTCAGCATCAATGGAGACATCACTTGATTGATCGTTATGAATGTTGAATGAGTTTGTTTTATATTAGTGCAGTTTTTAATCGTTATCACAAGAATAGTTAACACAATTTAAATAAATAAGTTTATAACAGACACTGTTATTTTGATTTGCTTCCATACAAAATTCAAGAGTCTAGTGCCGAACACAGCATTTAGTTCTATATTAAAATTTTAAGTTTAAAAATAAATTTTTTTATCAAAAATTTAATTATTATTCAAAACTTATTTATATCACAAAAATAAATGCTATTTAATTTTTTGTATTTAATAATAATCCTAATTGAATGATATTTTACTGATATTCAAATTCTTGTTGATTATTGCGATTATGGTGATTTAATTCTTTTAAATATGGCCTATTATCTCTGGTTTGTTCTAATATATATTTTTTACCGACTTAACAAAGTCTTTAAAATAAGACCTTATACAAGCTAGATCCAAATATTTAATATTAAAAATCAAAATTTTTCCAATGAAAATATTCGACTAACAGATCTTTAAAAATAACTCGTTTTTCGCATCCAGATTTAATTCCAGTAGGGGTAATCTTTTTTTTTCTGCACAAGAAGTGGATCAGCGCTTTCGGCTGCGATACTCAACGAACCAACCATCAATTGGCAATTCTCACTGATAACTGGACAAGTCACGATTAGCGATAACTCGAATTATTCTGAACTAAATAATCGCATATTAAGATTAAAAGAAAAAAAAATATTGGGACGATCAGAAAATTATGAAGAGTGTATAGTGTGATGTAGAAGTACATATTTTTTTATTGAGATTATTTTACGATCATGAAGATATTGCTTGCATCATCACAAGGAAATCTGCTTTTTGGTAAATAAGGGCTCCCTTAACATACTTACACGTTTCAAGTGTAATGGAGGAAAATTTAAATTCGAATATAAATAATCATATTGATTTTGTCGCATATGAACTGTGGAATTGTAAGAAAACTTTTCTGGAGATTTTTTATTTGGATTATCTTTTTTAAAACGTTAACCCATGAAATAACATTACCTCAGATGTTTTTTTGCATGAAATTCCTTTGCATTGTTCATTTTTCAATTTGTTCTTTCATTATTCATTACACTAACAGCAATGTGCATCTTATTAATACAGCCAGCAACTATTCACGCATATAAACTGGTTAAATTCACAAGTTTCTTGATACGTTTTAAGAATCAACAATTTACTTCTAGTCTAATTATCACATCAATTAACTTGCAGTTAAAATTTTAAATTAAAATTGCGATTTCAAATTCTAGTTAGCCCCATAACTTGGAAAATAATTCAATTGGTTATTGAATATTTAATTACAAACTATTGAAAAATAAACTTGTTTTGAATTGACTTTAAAATTGACTTGTTAAAATTGATTTTTTAAAATTAAAAACAAACCTAAAGTTGTAGGTAATTAACTAACAATGCGACTAATCTATCAGTGTCAAACTATCAATGCTTCAGCAAAACTAAAAAATGCAATATCAGCATACAAGTTGTTCCCTACAGGAAAAACTACTCCATTTTAATATGGTATGGAACATATATATTCCAGCTAGTGTGCGTTTTCAGAAAACCGCTTATAAGCTTTCGTCAAGTGGGACAGCCTCAGAAAGAGCTTTTACAAGCACAAGAGACACACACAACGAAGGACAACACAAACACATTGACAAATAACAACATTTATTGACGGTCACAAACATCCATGACTGACCGGTATTCGAACCCAACCCCGGCAGCTCCAAAGGCTAGTACCCTAACGATTGTGCCCCCGGGGCAACCACTCCATTTAAAAAAAAAATCAAATGCCTTCTTGAACTTGGATCACCGTCATAGACACTCACAAATGAATGACCAATGACAGTGATTGCGCCCTCTAGAAGGGAGAGTGTAGGCTTTATAGCCCATTACCCAGCTCGCCAGAAGAGACAGTCACAAGAGACACACAAAGAAGGACGACACAAACACATAGACAATTAACAACATTTATTGACAAGCACAAACTTCTACGCCTTTACCGGGATTCGAACCCGAGCTCAGCAGCTCCAAAGGCTAATACACTAACCATTGCGCCGAGACGGGCCGGCCTCACAAATGAATACTACTTACAAATCCCTTCACATTTCACATGCTTTATTATTACCATCTAAATAAAGGTTGGGCCAGCAAAAACCACCGTAGAAGATCCACCATTAAGGTACATTAGGATTCGGCAATTTCTTGCCCCATGGATCCACAAACACTTTAGGAACCAGAAGTCCACAATCTACCCTATACCATTACCCATTACTGTACCTTCCTCCTTGGACAGCTTTGGACTTGGTAATAATCACCTTTTTAGCGTTATAAACTCGTGTGGCCCCTCGCATTCGGATACCAATTAATAATACGTTATTGGAATGGGTATAGCTCTGGGGCAAAGCAGTGTATATACTTTTCCGTACGTGCGATCGTAGCAAGCCTTTTATTAGTGGCCGGCATGTGAAGATATCCAATAGAGTAATGTAACTCTTTGAATTAAATGTGGGTTTGGGGTTTTTGCGCTGCGCTACCTTTCTGCGGGACGTAATGAATGTTTTATCGATTCGTCATCGAAGGTAAGTTAATGGATGTCACGTTTGTCACAAATGATGAGTTTTTTTGTATATTAGTTTGATGTCAACAACTGGATGTCAAATATCTATATTTAAGGCAATTCCGTTGAAGAATACTTATTAAAAATAATAACAAAAAATACTGATTTTGTGTAATGATCTTTTTATTTGAATTTTTGCATGAACTGATAAATTTTAATGTGAATTTAAGGCAGCGTTGGACCACAGAAAAAATCGTTACAATATTTTGATATTAGTAATTAGTTTGTAGCATAAAATAATAAAAAACACACATTTTGGAAAAATGGAAAAACAATAAATTTTAAAACTTATATAAATAATCAATCAAAGCGTCAAATAGACATACCATAACCAAAATCGACCATTACATTATAAGTATTTGTTCATAATATCATAAATATCCTCATAAGTAAGTATACAAGTGAATTAAGCGACTGAGCCTTAACCGGGGGTTAATTCAAGGTTCTCGCATGTAGCCTATTGCTATATTCATTATACAAACACAAGAGTTCGCAAATGTTCAAGTGCTACAAATTTTAATGTGTTAATCAAAATTTAATTTAGGGTCACAACGTTTTAGGTTCCATGGTAGAATATAAATTGAGTCATTCGTTTTAGCCCTTTGGCTGGTTTATGCAAATAAAATAAAGCATTATATATACGGTGTCTATAGCTTCTAAGCCACAATCAAGCCAAAAGTCAAACACCATCATAAGAAAATTGCATTTAATTACATCGAATTGATACTCGAGACGAAAATGAGAAATTTAGCGAAACCGTTTAGCCTATATTTAAGACATCATTCTTAGCACCATTACAATACGGCCGATGATTTCTATTGGATGATTAATTGACAAAGGCGCTCCTTCGCATAAGCACAGCCTTCCAAGAGATTGCCGAAGTATTGTGTGCTTTTCTTTTCTCTTAAATTGTATCCTTGGATCCTGTTTAGAAATTGGGTTTTGCTGCTGGGACTTTTAAACTAGAAGCACTCAAATTAAGTCGTTTATCTGGGGTCAGTTTTCGAAACACAATTTTGAATAATTTGGTTAGGTGTAGGAATAATCAAGTGTATTATGTGTCTGTGAAATAATAAGGACAGATATCGCTGAACGTATGACGTTGGCGATATAATTGATGCCCTAAGTTAAGCAATCGCCTTTTTAAAAGTAGGCGAAATTTCTTGTTTCCTTTATTTAATGTAATTATTACACGATAATTGACAATGAAGTATATTAAGGGTTCATATAAGAGATTAGTCAAGAACTATTAAAGTTTAAATTATAGCTTCTCTGACAAAATTAATCCAAAGCTCAAGTTATTTTTAATAATTCTATCAAATAAGACTTATGAAATTCAACCATAGAAATAAAAACTTAACTTTTTTAATCTTTAAATTACAAATCGGGATAAACGATAAAACCTACGAATTTTTCTATATAAATTTCTAGTGCCATTTCAATTACGTTCCTAAAAATTGGTGTCATTTTCAATTACAAAGACAAAAGCCACTAGGAAAAGTTCCTTTTTACAACTTTTCAAAAGCAAAAGAGCTGAAGTTTTAGAAGAAAATTACAGATGCCTAACAACAAAGGCCTCGTAACTCATCACTCGAACAAGCAATTAAAAGAAAAGAATCACTTTTATGACTAGAAGCCATTGCGCATCGATGGCCGTAAATGAAGCGCCTAAGAACAGATTCACTACCGTTTTCCTGCTGTTTTGGTGCCGCAAAAAGGGAGGAATGTTTTGTGATATAACTGCTTGTAGTTTTTACTAGTTCTTTTACTTTTATAAGAGTGGAGATTTGTTTAATGAGTGACACAAGTTTAAAATGATATTTCGTAGAAATATTTTGTTTTATATGCCAAGATTTTTTTCCTGGACAATAAACTCTTACTGCACCAGCACGTAGAAATAGTCTTAAAATATTGAACATACAGCTTTTGAAACTGCCCTTAAAATTCAAAAGATTTCAAAAGTTTAAAGCTTGTTAATATAATCATTAAAGATATGCACATATATAAATTTTTATATTTCCTAAGAGAAATCCTTTCTAGATAAATAATTCTTATCAGAAAAATAGCAATGTTTTTCATTTTTAACGATTGCGTTAAAAGAGGTAAATTGGAGGACAAAATTTTAAGGGATCGCTAGAAATTTCAACTTATTATTACAGAAAATATAAATTTTCCATAAATTTTATTACTATTTCATCAGTTAAGCTATTTTTTTTTATAACACATTAGCTTTTTTCAAGCTTATAAAAGAGGTTAAAGTCTTTCTTAATAAAACAGTTATGAATGAAATTACTATTGTGAAACCTAATTAACTAAGAAATGGATAAATATGTCTGTTCTGAAATAAAAATATAGCTACATTGAAAAATGTTATTACCAGTTAACCATTCTCCAAATTGCGTTTTCGATGTTCTGGATGCATTGAATTTTACTAGTTAAATTTTTTTGAATAACTAAACGCAACATTTCCATGCTCTTAAGCTCTTTTCGATGACCTTTCATTCAAAATTCGATCGAATCAATTTAACTCAAATCTGATTATCAATCTTCGTTTCATTATGATTGATTGCCAAAAAATAAATGTGACTTTTAAAATAGTTTAAAGAAAAATTTGAAAAAAAAAGAGCAAAGTTAATGAGCAACCGTTCTAACAAAAATATCACAAAACCATCCCATTCTACACAATGGAAACCTATCAGCGGCGGGCACCCTACAGGGCGCTAAATTGAATAAGTCTGTCCGAAGGCATGCAGACCTCCGGAAACACGGGTTTATTTAAAAACGAATAAATCATGGGGCTCAAGATGCTCTCTGAGAGTAGGAAGCCCGATGGTTACGTGCACAGGTTGTGGAATTACGACGATTAAAAGCGAAAGAAATTGATAACTTCAGGAGTCAATAAATCTGTAGGAAATGGCCGGGTTTCGCATGCTGCAACATGGAACTTGGATTGTTTTTCTACTAATGAAATGGATTTTCTACTAGAAAAAAAGTACCGTGGATGTGTGGTTGAGCTGCATTGATGATTAATTGGGAGATAAGCCCCCCGGGTGTTATTGGCTTGATTTCCCGTGGGTGAAAGCAATTGGAAAATGTCCTAATCTTAATTTATCGAAAGATTATTAGGGAATATACAATGTTTCAAACGCATGTAAGTTTTTATAGCTTTATATTATGGTATATCAGTAAAATAAGTGAAAGGGGTGCAAATCTGAGGTTGAAGACATATTTTAGAAAATTGGAGAATTTAAATGATGATTGACTTTTGGTGTTAATTTTATCTTCTTACAGTAAACGAAAAAGAAAACGCAAAAAAATGTCCCAGCAGATTTACTATTTAATTACTAAAACTATGCATAAAATACATATAAAAGACATGCTGCTTACATTCGGTTCAAATATCTTTCATGAAGCAGAAACATTTTTCTTTAAACACAAAAAAATTATACAATTAGTATAACCAGTTATATTTCTAATCATATAAAATTAAATAATACATCGATATAAGTTCTTATCCGTTGACACAACACAAATTCAAAAATCTAGGCAATTTATAATACTTTTTTATCGGTTATATTTCAAAACTATACATGCTTTAAATAGGTCGAATTCCTTTTGTTAAAGAGGCTTTTAAGCGACCGCAATAACAGCTTCTTAATAACTTGTTGAAAGGTCAAGGAAGCTGTAAGTTTAGACGTTTTGGCGTATCAACATAAAAGAGAAAATATAATCAAAAGTTTTATAAAGTTATGTCTGAACAATTATGTGATAAAAATGTAATAAAAATATTAACACGATTCTATATGCATTAACTTCAAACATAAGGTCACGCAAGACAGGTCTTAGGCACGAAATCAAAGCTATTTATAAGGTTGGATCATTTAATTACATTTACCAGTTGGTAGTAAAAAATTGTTGCTGTTTTGGGAAAAAAATACACATATTTGTTTGTAAGAGATGTGTGGTATTTTATTTTATGTTGTATAGTCCAGAAAAAAATCATGGAAATTCGTCAAAAAGTATTTATTAAAAGTATTTAGTGATCGCCAAATAATTATTTAAAAAAGTTATTTATAATTTAATAGTAAGAAATTTTGGTTAAATCGAAAAATAGCCAGGTGACCATGAATGGCATATATTATCAATTATTAAAAATAAAAATATGTTTAAGATACTTTGTAAAAATCCAATCCTTGATATAACCTTTGGCATTTTTCCCTGATTCATGTACGAACTTAAAATATACTTTGTACTTAAATTTATGCAATACTTTCAAGTAACTGTACTTTGTTTTCTGCAATGCGATAACAACGTGCATTTACAGTACCGCAATAAATCTTTAGCAAAAGGTCATCAACGAAAAGTTCTTGCAACTATGTCCTAAAATACCCCCTGAACACCAGTACTTATAACCAAACCACAATTTAATTTATAACACCTTTTTTTGTTCAGGAAGCTATGGAACATCAACAGCCGGAAATTCAAGAAGTCCTTAACTCTTAGTCATTACGCGAGTTAATTTGACGTTATTCTAACTATTTATTTGGGTCAAAATTATGTATTTTGAACAACTTCTTTTAAACTTTTCTTTTGAAACAATTTTTTTAATAGTTACTAATAAAAAGAAGTTAGAGCTAGATCAATATATATAATTTTCGACTGGTTGGTTATGATTTAAGTTACATTTTAAATTTTTCTGTAATCTGAGGTAATTGATTCACTCTTGGTCCATGGGGTAATAAATATGCAGAATTCTTTTTATTATTATTAAAATGTATTTTTATTCAATCAGACCACTCTTATAATAATATAGCACATTAATCTAAACTTATCTCAATCAATCCAGAAGATAATCGATTTAGTTCATTTTGAACAAATAACATTGATAAGTCGTTTATTATTCCACCATTTCAATACTATATTCTTTGCTTCGAATAACTTTTCTATCATTTGCTTACTTCTGTTAAATTTCGCATTACGTTGACCTGAAATTTCTAGTTTATATCATCTTTAGGAGCAGAATTTCAATTATATCGTATCTCCATAGATTTCATCTATAGCTAATAGCGTATTCAATCCCGTTTCACTAAAATCAGTCAGGTGTAAGTTAAAACTATGACAAACTAATCCAAATATTAGTGTCCAAACTGTAATCAGGTCCCCAAAAGTGTGAACTCGTGTGCATCAAGAATAGTTCTTAGCATAGTACAAAAATGGCTGAAATACAGTACTTAAAGTCATACATTGGGCTCTTTTCTACTAGAGTAGATCGCTTATTACCTGGCACGTCCGCCGTGCATTCTATTACTTTGAACTCAAAAATTCTATGACAAAAATCAATCATTCCTGATCCTAATGAGCTTCCTGTCGATTCCAGGATAAGACATTTTCCCGGTTTTCCTGGAAAACTTCGTTGGGTGTGGTCAACCGAACGTTTCCAGTTGATTTGTTGTTGAGTTGCGTTTAGCGTTGGCTCACACACCAAAAGCATAGCTATTTTATCTTCTCTAACGCTATAAATTTCGGCATCCAGTAGGCATTTTATTACTAATAGCCTATTCCGGCTTTCAGTCTTTAGCCAGTCAAGATTACGGCACCCAATATGTGAAATGAATGCTTGCTAACAACAGTGTTTCACTATTCAAGTATTTTACAAACAACAGTTAGCAAAAATTTTCAAAGCATTTTCGATTATTTATTATTTTCTGTTATACGTTTTAGATACTGTTTATAGGTTTTTACATCAACATTTAAGGAAATTTCAAATCATTAAGTGTTGTTCCAGAATCTTTGCTGTAGGTTTCATTTTGCAGGTTTTTTAAAAATTTTGTCTCTTCTTGACAATTCCTTCGTAAATCTCTATTTTCCTTTAAAGAATAACTTTTAAAATAACACGAAAGACACTGTTTTCTACAATTTATATCAAAATAAAAAAGCTTCAATTTATAAGGTTAATGGTGTTTTGTTTTCTCACAAATTGTAAAGTTTTATCCCGCTATTATTGGAAAACCAAATTGGAAACATTCCGTCGTGTAATTTTTGCAACTATCATATTAGCATGGATTTAAAAAATTCGGCAAAAACATTGAAATGCTGTTAACTTGTTTAGGGTTCTATTTTTAGGTGAATTGCTGTCGCACTATAAATACTCCTAAAACAAATGACAAAAAGTTTTAAAGAACTAAAATAGCATAGTTTCCTGGAACTTAAATAATTACTTTTAAGAAGACCAGTTGGTTTGTAACAGTAACTTTTACTCTAGACCGCTTCTACACAAGATTTATACACATTAACAAAAAAATTCGCGCCGCAATTTATACTTTTTAAAACCAATTAAATTCAAATACTAGTTCGATGGGAAATTCGCTAAGAAACAGTAGATAAATGTTTTTCCGGACGTACAGGCAGACGGACAAAAAGTATGACAGTTGTGCTTCAGATAATACCTTTCTAAACAAAAAATAAAAAAAAAAGGAATTTTTAATATCCTACTCTTAGAACCGTTATTTGGAAGGTACGGACGGACGGACATGTTAATACCTACACGGTATGTCGATACCTACTTTTTCACTAAAAATTCCTCTCGAATTCACAAAAAAGTAGACTAAACATACTTGAAAGCATGGAATGGCATTTTTTGAGTGGCGATAAAAATACTGAAGGAAAATCAATTCTTTCCAGAGCCTCTATTTTTGAATCAATATCACGTGGGAACAGAATACCATTCTGAGCACCTATAGAAAGAAGTGTAAATCTTTAAAATAATTACAACGCAAATTATTTTACCAAAAAAAAAAGGGCATGCTTCCTATTTTCGGAACATCCGAATATTTCTTTAGTAAACTTATCTAAATTTATCGGTTTGTGTTTCTTTTTTTAATCATTGGTTTAATAGCGTGATTGCGTTTTGTTACTTGTGTGGTAAAGAGTTATTGCCCACTATAAGAAGCTCAGTAACTGTTTTGTAATTTTTCTTAGGTGCTTTCGAAAATTTATTTTTTGCCGAACTAATTTTACTCTACATGAAAGATTTATTGTTGATTTTTTTTAATAAAACGAAGTATTTAGTTACTTTAGTTATATTTATTTTAAATCCAGTTTTATTTACATTTATTGCCCTTTAATTGTATTATCACTCGACAAATATTTAATTGATGGTGTAATACAGAAAAGTATTAAGTTGTTTCTCATTATTGTTTAGTATTTTTGGTTTTGTGATACATATCTCTTACTAGCAGTATGGTCCCGCATTGTTGGTAACCCGTTAACTTAATAAAATATTTGTAGTAAAAAGAATCGAATGAGGTTCTCTCTACAATAATATTGATTGCCTAAAACAGTGGTTGTCATTCCCAAAAAGATTCTAACATTAATTTAGAAGAGATTCCGGATACACACAATGTTTTGCAGTAATTAGCCAAGATATGAGGGATTTCAGATTTACCTATCTAGAACATCCTATATGCAGCCAGCTGACTATGATAGAGTAGGGTAAGGTAGGTACATATATATTCCAGCTTGTGGTTTGATCAGAGACCCGCTTATAAGCCTTCTTCAAGTAAGACAGACACAGAAAGAATTGTTATTGTCACAGAGAAAGGAAAGAACACATTGGGTGAAGGCGGAAATTGAACCCTCACCCGTTACAGCGCGCAGACTGCTAGCGTAATTGTCCAAACCACTCGGCCATTTGGTCCCCAACCTTGAGAGAAACACGATTCCATTAAAAGGTACAGCTATGATATAATGGCAGACCTGTTTACTAGGATATTTGGCGAGCTTGGAAATTTAAAGTGGATGCTATACCTACCAAGTTGTATGAACTATTATAGAATGTTTACCACGATAGCATTTTCGTTCTTTAACGCCAGATCAAAATTATATCATAGCAGTTCCGAATAAATCAAGGTTGTGGATATCAAATGGGATATGCCCCCCCTTCCGGTACAAACGCATTGCTTCCTTCTGGAGATATACCCCTACTTATTAAAATACTCAAAATCCCAACAAAATTGAATAGTTATGTTGGCGTATGCGCACTACTTAAACGAACTGTGAAAGTAATATTTATAGAAGTTAACAAATAAAAAATAGATATGAGAAAAAACAAAATGAAATTTAGAAAAAAAAATCGAAACAGTGGATTTCTTAAATTTTTAACGGATCTTCTTGCTGGATATTCACGTTTATCGACGGTTGACGTCAATCCCCTGTTTTAGCCCGGTTCACGTGTTTTCAAGTGCCAGTTTTGGTCTCTCTCTGTCTGGTGGATGACGCATATCCGAAACTAATTGTATTAATTAAGAAGTATAATCAAATATGAAAAAACTAACCCTCAGGTGCATATGAAGCATTAAAGGGATTCTATACTAAAACTTTCGATTTTTTAGGGAAGTATAAGTAGGTCTTTTAAGATCCCCAGACAAACAGACAGACTCTTTCTTTTCATTATTATAGATGAGTAGCTTATTGAGTGCGTGGAAATCGCTAAAATTGTTTTAAACATGTTATTCTGTATAATATGTTTTCAATAAATGTGTAGCAATACAAAAAAATGTTTTTGAAAGATGATTGATTTCAAATAAAACGTAGCTAATACTGAACTCATGAATATATTTCCTTAACACATACTCTGATATTCATAACAAAAAATAAATAGTAATTATTTAAACTAACCTTAAGCATAACATACGTAACTGAAATATTAAATGAAAATTTCATTATACTTAAATACATGTAACAGAGCTTCTAAACCTGTAATTCATACGAATATTCCCTAAAAAAAGGATTACATTTTACGTTGCCAAGTTCATTTCAAATTCATATTCAATATTCAAATGAAAAATAGATGACAGCCAATGTTGAGTTGATACCTCGTCAGTCTTTATCTGTCATGCATGCTTTTTTTTATTGTTTGCTCGATATCCGTTGTATCTGTTCGTGTGTGCATCGGTTAGTTAATTAGAAGTTATCATCGAAAACCACAATAAAAATTGAAACATATGGTAAGCGTGCGAGTGATTACTCTCAGAATATTGATATAAGTCAACTCTGGAAGACCATAATGATCGGCTTATCTCACTTTGGCTATAATAGAAAATAGTTCAATTTGTTTTGTCACATATTTTTGATTGACTTAAAAACTGTTTATAGAGACAGTTTTAGGGTATTTATGCTTTTTTTCAGATATTTAAACAAAATCTAGGAACGAAACGCTACTTGATTTTCGATTACCATTTAATAATAGGTATTTGATATGCTAGAATTCAGTTAAGTATTATCATAAATTTCTAGAATTCCGTTTAATGACATTCCACATTTTATGGCAGCTAACAATTGCGCATTCGCAGTTTTCTTGAAAACCATATTGCAGAGTTCGAGTGATACTAGTAACTAGCGTACCAAAATCGAATTCTATGGTTCTTTTAGTGCAAGCTGTAGAGTGGTTTCAGACAAATAGAAACGATGACTGTGTAATATACGGACCAATATTCCATTCCACTTGGACAATCGGTATCCTCTAAAACGTAGTAAACAAATTCTAATTTTAGGCACTTATTGCTGCTATTTTTGTTTAATAAATTAGCTCTAAATGAATTTTACAGAAAAGTGCCTTCTATTACTGTAATAACATATTATACCATATGTTTTCAAAATAAAACAATCATGCAAGGCACTTCAGCAAATCAGTTTTATATTTACCATCAACATACTAATTTGTTGCACCAAAGATAATGTATAATCTATACTCGTATAGTTTTCATTATACCGGACATTTTGGCACAGAAATCGATCGCCAAATTCTTCGCCAATCTAGTACCAATAAGTCAGAAAAACCGAGAGAAATCAGTGGACCGTACACAGGGGGCAATGAGCTACAACTTACATATAAATATGGGATTTGGGGTTTACATACATATGTTTGTGTACGGACAGCATGGATGGTGACGAAAGGTCACGAGAGATGATTACTGTGTTCACGCGTGACATGAGCTCACGTCAGTGGCGTCACGCGATGCCATTGTAACAGCTTGGCTTGTTTGGCGATATGGAAATATTCAAGTTGATAGCTTTGATTAAAAATGGGGAATAAATTGTTGTTGTTGTTGCTAATTCCCATCTGATCTGGGAATAAATTGGTTTGACTTAATGTATGGCGTTTGACTTAATATATAGAGCTACACATGTGCACTTAGTTATTTTAATCCGAGTTTAAGTAACACGGCTAACTCTCCGAAATTATTATCAGCATACGTCTAGACAGGGCGTGGAGTATAAGATATTTGGGACGTGCACCAACTCCCACTATAGGAGATATTTCGTCTCATTTTTAATTACACCTAATATTTTAAAGGCACTGAAGAAGCTCAAATTCTAACAGAGGCTCTGTGACTTATCAGCTTTATACTTCCAACTATTTTATTTAATCTAATTGGTTTGCTTATTTTTAATAATTGATTGAATTATTTTAATGAAATGTCTTGCCATTAGCAAGAAAGAACATGAATTAGTCAAATGTAAGGAATGCACAAATCTTTTGTCAAACAATTGGGATTTTTCTTGGTCGAATATTAGTTTTTATACTCCGTGCTAACCTAACTTGGGTAAAAACAAAGAGTAAAAAGCCATAGGGAAAAACACGATTGATCCGTTTGTTGTAAGCTCTTGTGAGGCAATATTTACATACGAAATGATCTGAAAACAATTTAATCAAAATACACTCTTATTCTGATGAAATTGCCAAATTTTCTCAAATAATATAAAATCTGTTAGACCTTAAACGAAATTAATGTTTTAAATATGTTTTCTTGATGGATTCACAAATAATTTATGGAGCTCCTTACATGCGCGGAAGGATCTTCTCCATGGCATATTTCTATTTACCCAACTTAGGTTGGCAAGGAGTGTAGTAATTCTAATCTATCAAAAAGTATTATAATATAGCAACTTAAAATTTGTGTATTCATTGGAAAATTATTTTTTTTATATTACCGGGGATATTTGCTCTTAGATATAAAAATAAAAATGTAGTAACAATAACTTATCCGTTCTATTTATTACTGTACATTGACTTCCTTGAATTCTCCATTCTTAAAAAAAATTTAGTCGTAAATCTATGTTACACAATTAAAGATTAACTTCTAAAGTGTGACTTCCTTATGTCATCACTAAACGCATGCGCTTCTATTGTCATCAATAGATAATAATTGTGCACTAGAAAAAAATCTGCCATTGTTCTTCACATTTAACGTGTCGAGTCAAGTGTACAAAACAGTAATGAACGAACACGGGTCATTGTCTCAATATATAGAGTTTCCGAGTTTACAAACTAATGTTCATCAAAAAACGGGGCAATTATATAGTATTTGACCACATCTTTTACGCTTTTAGTAATGCAGGATACTGAAGCCGATAATTGTTGTTTTTGGAGAATCGGGACCATCAGATTACATGTAATTGATAACAAAAGTAATAATTTAGAAGTGATTATAAGTTTGTTGAATACATTTAGAGCACTTTAGATTCATCATTATTGACATCATTAGAGAGTTCCTTTTAAATGATTTTGGTTGTTAGAACTGGAGATTTTTTTTTAAAAAAATTTCATTACAATATGGGATTATGGTACATAAACATGTTTTTTAGTTTTCAAGACAATAATTGTTATGTAGAAACATTTGAAAGCTTTCCTAGCAAATAGTTCAAAATAAAATAAAATTTAAATTCCTTATTTTTACTAGCAATTATATTTATAAAAAACATAGATTTTCAATTTGGCTATTTCATTTTAGCTGACTTGGAAAAACTAGATGACTCGGTATTTTATTTCCACACTATCTTTTAACTTTTGTAGTTTCACAATAGTTGTAGTTTCACAATAATAGAAAAAAAATTAAAATCCATATTTTTACTAGCAATTATATTTATAAAAAACATGCATTTTCAATTTGGCTATTTCTTTTTAGCTGACTTGGAAAACTAGCTGACTCGGTATTTTCTTTCTACGCTATCTTTTAACTTTTATAGTTTCACGATAGTTTTTAATGAACACAAGTTTTCTTCTCAATTTCTTTTGATTATGCTATATAAAAACTTAATTATATCAGTTAATAATACTAAAATATTTAAAAGGAAATCTTTAAGACATGCGACCTATTTTACGCTACCCAATTATGACTTTTCATTAATATGATCATATTTCTATTTCTATACCACAGAGTGCATAAAAGACGAATAAAATCTCTTATTCAACGTCTGAAAATAAATAATGGCACCATTCGAATCACGAATACTATACGCCATGCCTTGCTCAATAATAAACACTGAAGAAAAAAACTCAAATACTTATTAGAAAAACTTGTTCAATCGAAAAGAAATTACACAGATCCATGTTAATGCGTGACTTCTGGAGTTTTACAGCTATTCAGAACCCTTTGTGCTGGTATACGGAAAGTTGTTTGTGAAAATCTCATCGTTTTGTGACTGATAATTGCGATGCCATATAAAGATAATTTTTTTCACTCATCGTTTGAGTGCTCAAACTATTCCGTCATTTTGAGGTCTGGATGTTAGAATAAGATGCTGCTTAGTCAAAAACAAGGCTAAAAAGAGGCCCGTCAAGTGAAGCTGTGATTCCTTCTGAGATACACCAGAACTATTATTTGAGGAATTATTTTTAAAGTTTTGCAAATTCTAAAATTAACTTTCTGAAGCATACGCAAAAGAGACGAGATTAAAGTAGTAAAAGTTAGTTATCTAAAAATTTAATTTCCTTAAATCGTTTAAAATTTTATTAATTATTGTAGGAAATGATTATAAATGACTGTTTCATAAAATTTAGTAAAATTACAAATTTATATTTAAAAAAAATTAAAGATGTTTCTAAAAATAACGACAATCAGGTGACAGATTGATACGTTTGTATCGTTCAAAAGGTTAAAAAAAGACGTTAAAATCTTAAGTGTGTTAAAGAAACTCTAGAACCTTGCATAATTTTAATCTTGTATAGCTCGGAATGACAAAACGATTCACTGCTCATAGGATTTGCATGAAGAAGTGGGGGATTTTTCCTATACAATCTATTGCAAAAATTTTCGTTTAAAAATTTTTTGATTGCATGTATTAAAATAATAAAATAAGACCATTTGGTGTAGAAGTCTTCTTGAGAGTACTCTGTGATGTTTCTTTGGGCGTATCCCATCAATTATCGAGTTTTAAATGGCTTCACATTTTTTCATGCCAAGTATTTGTGTCTTATTCAAATCTTTATGTTTTGAGGTATTTAACATCAGGTGTCAAAGATGCTAGAGAGTTTCATTTCTTGTAATTGCTCAACCTAATCCCCATTTTTAATAGTTTGGGCCATTTGTTGGTGCTGCGTTTTCTGTTGTATATTACTTTAGAAGGATGTAGGTCCTGTTTTTTTTATAAATATGATTTTGGATGTATAGTACTTGGTAATGTAGGTTACAAATGAACATTGACGTTTAATTTTTTGTATTAAGATTATGCTGATAAAACTATGTAGTGAAAGTCAATAGTTAAATGATTGAGGTCACAAGGAATAAAGGAAATCTGCATTTTTTAAATGACCATTCTTTTTTTCATTTAGAATTCATTGGACATTATGAAATTAATTTAATTATTTTGATTTATTGGTTAATATTAAGAATCCATACTAGTTTTAGGGGGGGGGGGGTGATGTGAGGGTAAAATCGAGCATTTTTTAAATCATCTCATTAAAAACTACTGTTTAACATATTTTCATTAATATTTTTTTGTATACAACATACATTCGAACTGTTTAGATTTCGAATATATAAGCATTTTTAATTTTTTCCCACTGCATGCTTCAATAGCTGGCAAGTTAGGGAACAAAGTTTCGTACCCTCATTTTCCCCCAGGGTTGGGGAAAATGGGGGTAGCCCAAATTTAACAATATAATTGAATCAAAATTCATAAATATAAAAAACAAATTGAAACAAACTCGTACCTAATATTTCTCTACACCTTTATTTCAGAAAAGCTTACTTAGAGATAATAATAATAGTAGAATAATAGAATATTTACGTAAGAGAGTATTGCTCTCTAGTATTAAATTGAGGCTCCTGTAAAACGTTACAGACTACATCGAACTTTACAAAATAATCTTCATCGTATTTTCTGAAAATGATGAATAGTTTCCATATTTGATTTAGTTAAGTATTTTACAGGATAGTTTGTATCATTTAGTAAATTACTTGCAAATAAAAACATTGCACACGGCAGGTTCGCATGGCCATATTCTTAAAGATGCATTGATAAACTTAATATATTAATTAAAATTTAAGCAAATCTTAATAGCAATGTATATTTGATAACATTAAAATGGTTTTTTAAAAAATATCCCCATAAATAATCCAATTTAAGTTCATTAAGCGAACAAACTTCCATTACATCTTGTATGCATAGCTAAGCTTAACCATACCACCACTTTACCCCACTTCATTAAAAAAATTATAAAAAATTAAAAAAATCCGAATTTTTCCAAACTAGTTTTGCAGAAATACTCTTCGAGAACGCATAGCATGCGAAAATGCTTAAGAGCACAGCATGTGTTATAAAATAAATAGAACAAAGATTTTACGAGTGAATGCTGAAACAAAATTAGCCTAAGAACAAAAATTTGAATTAATTAATGGTGTTTACAGATTCTAAAAACCAAATAAAAGTAATTATATATCATCTAAAAATAATATTTCCAAGAAAAAGTCTAAACAAATTTAAGTGTATAACGAAAAAAAAATTACGGTTTTAAAATACCCTGATTTTTCCTCTACCACCACTCCCCCCCCATGTAAGGATTATATTTCCTCTCAATAAGTGTCAATGATAAAATAACTTTTTTACATCATGTAATTTCTTAAACTATTCATAAATTTAAAGGATTAGTGTGTTATATTTTACGTGAAGTTTTGCTTACAAAAAAGTTAGAAGCTGAAATAGTATAATAAATAATAATTGACGGCATGCATATACACTCTTACAATGCAGTTTCTTCAATACTATTTGAACATTCTCTAAAATTACTGAAGTTTATAAAAACATTTGCAAGCAATGAAAATTACCGAATTTAAAAATTCCGTTTATTAACAAAGTAAGTAACAAAACGTAAGTTTGTCAAAGTAACCAAGGATTAACAAAATTTGGTTCAATTCGAGTGAGTTTAGATTTCGAATTTGTCTCGTTTCCAACCACCCACTCTCGGTGAATTCTGTTTTATATTCATGAAGCATTTCTGGTAAAACACACTCATCCATGTAAATATTAAAACACTGGCATTTTGGAAGAACATCAATCACTTGGTGTGTGTTAATCCTTCTGGAAGAACAAATAGGATCAGAAGTTGTACAACATCACATAAATTATGCCTGCCAAGCACACATATGCAGATATGTTAAATAAAAGGAGATTGTGATATTTACTCCTGTTTTCTTTCAATGCAAACCGTAATTTGGTTATTATTCAAAAAGATTTTTTTAAAAATAATTTTGATTTAGGAATTTCTTAGTTAGCCCATTAACTATTGGGGATACTATTAACAATGTCATTTATGAATAAAAACGCCAACTTTAAGTTTTTTAAAAATCAGTTTTTTTGTAACTTAACTTGTCCGACATAAATTGTAAACTAAGGCCTTAATATGTCTTACATTTTGCTTGTTTATAAAACTTTAAACATAATGCACATTTTTGCGTGGCAAATTTTCTTGTCAATTGTTTTTTTATGTTGCAATTAATATGGTTGAAATAATTGTAATATATTAGTTATTTTAAATCTTTCATATACTACATTGTTTACTACTTATATACGTTTTTAAAATTTATTTTTCATAGTGATTACATTACAATCAAAATCTTAGAAAATGTTAAATAAACCATACAAATATGCATACATTTTTATAAACACTCGAATAATTCGTATTTTTTTTTTGTCATACTGAATTAATTTGTTCAGTTTTGGTCTACACCCAGAGTTGCTTGAAAAAATTCAGCATAGCACTTCAAAAAGGATTAGGGTTTTATCTGGCATTGATTATGATAACAGATTAATATATTTTAAAAAAGTATTCCCTGGAAAATAGAAGAACAAGGGGTGATTAAATTCGGTTATTCAAATACATGCAATAGGGAGGCATGGAGGGATTATGTTTTTTCTTAAATAGCCGGACCAGTGGACATGATCAGAAATTGATTAATTCGTACTTTAGAAGATAGGTAAGAAAACATTATTCTTACAATTGAGTTGTCAATGAGTGGAATGCTTGTTGTGTATTCGAAGTGAGTAGAAGAATTTAAAAAGAATCTCGAAAGTTATTGGAAACTAGTTAAGAATTATATATATTTTGGACCAACCTAGCTCTGGCCTGCTGTTGGTCGACGCTTTTTATTTTTTTATTTGTGATTAAATGTTTTCTTTTTTTTTCAAATTTAAAACCCAACTTATTACTTAACTGTTACTGAAATAAATATATTAAAATCTACAAAAGTAATAATAATTGTAACAAACTATTCTTTAAAAATGTATCATACATTTTACTTAGACAAATAACTCGTGTACCATATGTAGCAACTCCGTTGTGTCGAAACTCATCTCGATTCGGGTGGAGATGGTGTTATCTTCGTATATTTGGATTATAATCAGGTGAAAAATACTTGATGCGAGCAGTGACAGAAGAGAGAGAGAGAGAGTGAGGGATAGTTTGTTACTGTAACTATCGATGCCTTTATTGCTGTTTGGATTAATGCGAATGTGAATTTGATTTATGTGACTTCAAGGAGTTTTGAACCAGGTGTTCGTAGTAATGTATTGTAGAATTGCAATTATTAAAGAGACGGCGTTTAAAAAAATGTGGTAATGGGGCATCAAAAAATTATGTAGTACAATGAAAAAATTGAGTATGTTTTTTTTTTAAATAAGGTAGTTGGCAAATTATAATCGAAATTTGTGTTTTTATAAACTTGTCGAGAAGTTCACCATATATGTTGAAATTTGATGATTGGCAAGTGCTAAATTGAAAAGATGGTTTTATAAGACTGCAGAGAAGTTAAGCATTAGCTTATGAGAAATGAAAGTTTGTATAAAAGTGATAATATTACGATAAGAAAGGAGTGGAAAGAGGAGTAAAATGGAGGAGAGTCTTCTTTTTGCTTAAATACGCACATTTTAATATGACACTTCACGTAAGAGAAAAACATGGGTCTCAAAAATTTGCTATAACTTTGTTTGCATGTTTTTGACAAATTTTAATGTGTTACTTTCATCAAGAGCGATATTTTGCCCAGCTGATAGTGACTGACAGCTGTCAGGGACTAGCTTATGTTTAATAAGTTTTGGTAATTAATTAAACCAATTTTTTGTTTAAATTTATGTTTGTTTTACTTTAATGGCAGTAATTTTTTGTATGGTAAATAAAGCTTGTAAAAAGGACCAAGTAATCAATATAAAATAACTTTTTATTAAAAACCGCAAATAAGTAAAACTTGAAAAAGAACCGACATAAAAGTGCATGCATTTGATACAAAGAGCATGGATTACATACAGTTTTTCTTAATTTCTTTTGTTACACCACTCATAAGTATTCAATGCACAAAAGCGAATCAGTCTCTCTTTCCTATTACTAGCAATACAAAAAATACTTTTCCAAACCAGTCTATTCGGAAATAAAAGAAAACATATAAAAAATCATATATAAATTATAAAAGATATTTTAATAAATATTACATAGAAAAATCTAAAATTAATAATATATTATATTATTCTAACTACTTTTTAAGATTTTCAAAAGACCTGCTTAAATTTCCTCATATCAAGCAGATATTCACTGAAAAACACAAATTAATTGCTTTCTTTGTGATTTTTAGCATAACACTCTTCTGTGCTGCAGCGATAATTACCTCGTTAATAAAACAGGAAAAGGTACGATGGCATATAGAATCTTCGCTATAGGAAGATAATCTTCTTCAAAGTACGCCGACACAATTAAGAAAGGTTAAACACCATACATGAGGTGAAAAAAAGAATTAAGTTGAGAATCCTTTTTGTATAAAGTTTGAAGTTATAATATACGTATATATAGTATGCTATAGCGTTGATTACATTGAAAATTAAAAAAAAAATGTCAAAGGTCTAAGCTTGTAATAAACTATGAAAAAGTCGTTTTTACGAATAACTTGTTATGGGTTTCCCAAAAAAATATATTTAAGTGTATAAATCTTTAATTTATTAACCTAACCTATATGACTATAGACCAGAATTTAAGTTAAATGTAATTAGTTTACTGCTTAATTTATTGAAGTTAAATTCATACGTCTTGATAAGGGCTTGCTGTTTCACTAAAATTGAAAAGATGATAAATTTAGAAAAATCTTGATGTAAAAGTAATTATTGTTCCTTTATGTTATCGTTAATACATAGTTTTATGTGTTATCTTGTTTTTTACACAAAGAAGTTTTCTTTTCCATTGTATAATTGGATCAATATGTTGCCGATTGCTTTCTTGGGACAGATATATTAATATCAAATTACGTTTTAATCTTTTGAGAAAAAGTTCAATGGACACATATTTTGTTTTTAAGGAGGAACATCTTAAGGTAATTTTAGTAAAGTGTTCTACGTGAAATAAATACTTCAATATTTTGAGTAGAAATAATTTAGTTGGATGATATATAATTAGAATGTCAGATGTGTTAATATGAAATTTTAGTTTAAAGATGTTAATATTAAGAAATGTATGTGTTAATAATAGAAATATTATTAGTTGTGTTAATATTAAGAAACGTATGATGGCCATATAATGATGGCATTTATAAAGTCAAAATACAGCTCTATTAGATCAATGATACTATCAATGTTGTTTCCATATTTAAAGTTCATAATCACAGCATAACCAAATTAACAATTTTACTGTGTATGACTGTCTTTCTACAGTCTATTATTGCGTTTTACTCTAGAAGGAGCCTTCTTAGCGTAGATATATCAGAGTATGTCAAGAGTGAGTGTAAGTAAAGTAATGAATACATTATACAAAATTTAAGTGTAAATACTTGAGCATATTTTAAATGAAATGCTTCTCAGTTTTCCTTAATTATTGGCCAAGGATGATCTTATTTTGTTCCTGAACTAGTCTAGAATTTTTCTGTTTGAACTTGAACAAATTTAACTTCTTCCAAGATATTTATTTTACGGTTTATTTTTATTCATAGACACCCTTCCATTCCAGTCTCGCAATGTGTGGGTTAGTAAACATTTACAAAGATATTTTGATTGAAATCATATATGAAACGCATTTCTGAATCAATACATCGGATTGCAATATTTCAGAAAGCAACGAAAGTTATTGTTATTCTTTTATCTAAATATGCCCAGCCACCTGTCAAGGTGAACCGTAATGTTTACTGCCCTACCTGTAGGAAGACCCCCTACCGAGGCAAGCCCCAATTCCTTCCCAGAAGACTTCTAGAGTCGCAGTTCCTATTATTTGAGCAGTTGTCACTCTTTCTAATTGACCTCTTTATAACGCGCACTTCACAAAGAAGAGGGTTTGCACATTTTTCTTGTTATTTACATTATTTGAATGGAAAAAGTTGTATCTGACCTTTGTCAATTTTTGTTGCCGGTCCACTGGCACATAGGTTAGTGTACTAGCCTTTGGAGCTGCTGGGTTCGGGTTCGAATCCCGGTAACGGCATGGATGTTTGTGTTTGTCAATAAATGTTTTTTTTTTTTTATGTGTTTGTGGCGTCCTACTTTGTGTGTCTCTTGTGAATGTCTCTTCAGGCGAGCGGGGTAATGGGCTATATAGCCTACGCCCTTCCCTTCTAGAGGGCGCAATCACTGTCATTTGTCATTGTCTCCTTTTGAGTAAAGTTTGGGTAAAATATTTTTTAACTTCTTTTGGGTACTCACTAACAAATGTTTTGGGTTGCTAAATTCAGTAAAGCTTCAACTTGAAGACTATGATGAACCTGTTAATTTATTTGTTGATATCAAGTTATGATGAAAGCTTCGCATCCTAAATCGACTATATTTCGTTATTGAAATTTTCACAATTCATTTTATTATAATTTTTGTTAGTCAGTAAATTATATTAAAGTACTTTATGAAACGAAGTATTCACAAATAGAAATTTTACCCACATTGAGCTTCAGCCGTTAAAAGTTAGGAAACGAAATAAAAGGAGAAGAAAACTTTTCAGTTTGTGCTTTCCCTCAACAAATTAATAAAACCATTCGTTACTTAAAAAGAAACTTTAACCCTTAATTATTCAGTTTTCGTTTTCTATAAAAATGTCACCATTAAATACTTTGTCCCCTTTCAAATAAATTACACGTTTTATGCTATCATGTGGCGAGTTTCTAAGCCTTTAAAATGCAATCCAGATGATTTTATCAACATGATTAGAGCCCAGCAGTTCCGAATTTCAGGTAGAATCGTTATCAACTTGACGACTAATAAACCTTGAAACGCTCTTTAATTTAGATAGTGATCTGTGATCAACAGTAATTAAAATTCAAACATTTAAGACTTTCGTTGTCGCAAATGCCAGTTACTTTTTTGTCAAATTAGTTTTGAATATTTCTTGTTGGGATTTTTCTTTCATGCATCGAAAGTTTCTCCCTGTATTATAGAATCTTTTGGGATGCTACATCGTTGGATCCTAATAAGGAAGTTGTTCTGGTTCTTGTGGTTTGGTGTCGGGGAGTTTATATTGTGTAGTTTTCATTTCATTTAGATGGTATTTAGCTTCGGCATGAAAATAAAGTTTTTATTTTTATTTTCAAGTAAATTTAAAAAAGAAAATATATTTTGTTTCAATTGTTGTAGTGCTATTTACAGACAGGAACATTCGCGGAAATATCAATAAAATTGAAGTTGCAATGCTGTACAGAGGTTGCTAATCTATCTTGTTGAAATAACACTCGGTATTTACTGATAGAGTTTTTTTATTTGAAGCAAAGTATTTTTTTTCCGTTACTTTACTCTTATTATTTTATCATTATAGGTAATGAAACAATAAATGACCTGGTCATTTTAAGACACTTTTATGATTTGGGGCTTTAAATGCAGTTATTTTTTATTAAAAATATAAATTATTTTCACATGTGCCTTCTCTTTAACGAAAATCATACGCTTACAAATTTTATATTCACATTTCTAAAGAAATAAAAATAGATAAAAAAGTTATATACAGAAAAAAAACATAAGTTTCGTCATTGCAGTTTAAATTACTGTTGTAGATATATTTGCATTTTTGTACAAATTCTATTTGTATTACAAATAATGCTAAGTACATATGTGCCTATCGAGGAATGATTACGTATTCGGTTAAAATTGTCATTATTGTAAATTTTTAAAAGATAATCGGAAATGATCGTTATAGGTTAAAATGTTTCTTCAATCAAATAGAGCTTAATTAGGAAATAAATTTATTACTGCATATATGGCCTTCGATATTTTCATCTAATAGATTGACATTTAAACGTTTTGTAATCACCGTTTAAATTTCTTTGATATTTTTAGCGAGGTGGTTTCCAACAAAACGTATAATTTGTAACCCCCGCTAATTCCAATGCCACGCCCGTTTTCAGACCCTGAAAATTTTCTTCTTTAAAAATGTTCTTTAGAAATAGACGTCACATTTTCTTTTTAAATGAAAACTTTTCAACGCCAATCAGTTTGTTCAAGAACTCATTTACGTGTTTGCGAAAAATGATCTTTTGCGGACTTTCGATTGCACTGTGAATACCAAAAAGCTCCTTTGAATATGCATAATTTAAAAAACGGGCCTTGGGGTTTTCAAGGTCATATTTAACTTTTAATGAGATATATTTCGTATAAATGCTAAACATGCTACTTATAGAGATTTGTCTATGTCGGTAGAAGTTTTTTCATAACTGTTGCTAAAACATTTATAGCAGTAACAATCAGTATTATTGTATTTTTCAAACAAATTATTCCACTGTCGAAAACTTGGCGCACATTTATTGAATTGTTTTAATTGGCTCCATATTAAAGTAACAAAAGTTGGAATAAAAGTCAGATAAAGTATTTTTATTCCATCTGTATTTAATATATTTTCTAATGCAATTCAAAAAATCTAAACTGCGTTAAAGTTGATTTGAAATACAATTTATCAAATAAAGAACATAATGCATAGTTTGGACTTAATAGAGAGAAGGATTTGTAATGCTCTTTAGTGGTTAGTGCTTCGATGGAAAGTTGTTGGTTCGTTGGTAGACACATATTTTCAGGCTTGTGTGCTTGGTCAGAAACCTGCTTATAAACCTTCGTCTAGTAAGACAGACAAGACACACACATGCACATACGCGACAGATGCTGCCATCTATCGAGCGCCGCCTCCACAATTTAGACATATCCCTGAAGGGGGGAAATAGTCTCCAGAGACCTGTACCCGTGGGAAACTGCGCAATGACACCCACAGGACTTTCGGACCCAACAGATTGAAATAGAAGAAGAGATAACCGAGAAACTTAGTTTAATCTATGTGTTCCAAAGCACAGGTGAAAGTTAAAAAGACGTTATTTTTTTCCTAATTCCTATTACATGGGAATGTATTTAATCATTTTTATCCATTGTTAATATAAGCTCATTGTCAGAAAAATGAATCCGATTAAAAGAATACATTTTGAGTTATTGTGTGCTATGATTTGTTTTTAATACCTATCAATTGTTGTGTTAGAATTTAGTTTAAACGTTATCAGGAATGCTATTTTGATTAAAGGCTTTTCTCCAATTAATTTCCTCCAAAAATCACATTGTTGGCATGTCTGACCATGAAAAACTTTGATATTGTTATAAAGGTTTGTGAAAATATATGGGTAGGTATGATAATTAGCATTCAAAAGAACAAACATTGTGTTGAGTATTTACTTTTATTATAAAAAATAAGTAGGTCCTGACCTTATGTTCAAAATATACCTCGAAAATTTAAAGAAAGATGACCCTGAATTTTTCACAATATTTACCTAAAAATTGGATTTGTATTATTTGAGGTGGTTTTACTATTACTTTCCTCACTCTTTGTTAATCTTACGTATAACTTCCCCAGTATTGGTAAAACCTTGGTGGAACGTTATTCCGTAAACTCGGGGGAAGCAGGCAAAAAGTGCTACTGACTTATTTGCAGTGAGTATGTGGAGCGTAATTTTTTTTTAAAGTTTATACAAATCACTATTTTAATAAATTATATAATCCAGAAACATAGGATATTACTTCATATCGAATCCCACTTTTTTAGAGTGAGTTTATTAGTAGTTTTACGTAATTTCTTTTGCCTGCTAAAACTTCTTTAGTAGGCAAAAGAAGTCTCCGTATGTCATTTTTTGACAACTAAAATTTGTTTTTTCTGATACTTCCGTCACCAAATTAATGGCTTATTTCTGTACACTTCTTCTTTGATTAAAATATCAGAAGGAAAAAGCGCAGTGGGAAATATTCTAATGGACTTAATCTTTTTTTACATTTATTTAATCAAATGAGGTAAATATAAACGCTCTCGACTATTTATAAAATATTTTTCCAAGAAATTAGTGACAGTAAAACTATCGGACTGTTAACCGAACACTTTCAAATATTTCTTTACAAGGCAGACCGGCTTTTGATTTTTACGAATTCCTACTCTTTAAAATTAAAATCTCCTCAATAAAATTTCAAAACCTACCAAAAAAGAATCTCATTATATTCCAGATTAAATCAAACAAATGTTCTGTTTTTCAGATAAGTTTTTATTTCTTAAAAAAATGCCTCTTTATCTAAACATTTTTCAATTTAGAAGAGCTCACAACAAAGCACAAGAAAAACAAAGCAAATGCACTCGTGAGCACATTCGCCTTTCGATCGTGCTTCATTTGGCGGTAATCACAAACAAATCGCCAAGATAATCTCTCCCCTTCGGAACGACATTCCTCATTGTGTGATGCAATTCTCGCCCTATCACATAGAACAATGCATTAACAGGGGGAGCTTCTGGATTTGGTAGCGGCCGAATAAAAGCGGCGTTTGCGTAACATTCCATGCTGGTATCGAACCGAATCTAACCCACAAATCGAACCGTTTTGCCTTGAACAGAAGTCTTGAATATTGTTAAAGTTCAATCCTACCATAGGACAACATTTGGCAACGTCTATGATATGATGGCGTTGGAAACGTTAATATTACAAGAAATTTTTTGCTTTTTATATTTACTTTTATCTTAGTTATTTAAGTTTCTTAAAGTTTCATCTTACTGTTACCAAGCAGTTAAAGATAGTACAAATTATTAGACTCTTAATTAATTTGTTTGGATATAAATATTATTTTTCATCTCCTCATGTTTCAAAATCAGTCAATTTGAAGAAGAGAGCTTCGCGACTGTATAATATAACCGTTAAGGTTATTTATTAGTTAATTTTATCAAAACAGATTTTGGTAACGATTGCAATTGGTTATTTTTACACTTTTTAAAGCTTTGATGCCTAAACATAGGCTCATATTTGTAATTTTGGACCTGGGTCAAGTTCTGAATGGGAATCAATAAAAGTACTTGCAAAAGAACTGCTGACCTACCACTATAGTTGTTTAAAATACACGATAGTACAGTTTTGACTAAAATACTTGAATCAAAACTTGAGTGCTGGATAATATTCTTTGTGTCTTGATCATGGACTTTCTCCATCTTTTGGGCAATCTCTTTGCTATAACAAATAGTTACTGACTTTTTGTAAGAAATTATTCTGTATTTTAACACAAACCATTATATTTAAAAAATTCAGATCTTCTACACTCTTAATAACAAAAGAGTAAAATCCACTCCTCTAGGAGAAGTGCATTTTCGACACTGGAAAGGAGTGAAAATTAACTCAGACTGAGTTAAAATAACTCATTTGGAGTGATCTTGTCGGAGGTTTAACAAAACAAAGGAGTGAAATCCACTCCTATAGGGGAAGTTTATTTTCAATACTGGAAAGGAGTAAAAATTAACTCAGACCTAGTTAAAATCGCTCGTTTGTTTTAAGAGTGTAAGCACTCAACTTTGGGGATACAAGTGTTGTTATGTATCCCATGGTGGGATAAGATCGAGCAATCCGGGCGCAAGTGTCATTTTTTTCTCACCTCCTGCGTGAGCCAGCACCATCCAGATTCGATTGTTCTGAGAGCTTTAATCTCTTTATCTGTGAAAAAACGGTAATGGCTTGTTAATTTGACAGCAAATGGATTGTTGTTCTTTGCCTTGTGCAACGAATACCCCTTCTACACCCACATTTTTTTCCATCTCGTCACGGTGCTTTTCCCTTTTATGGCTACTGGTTTGCTGCATTATGAAACTGGATTGGGATACTCCATCGAACGTATTGTGGAAAGGATGCAGTATTAAATATATTTCTTCACCGTCGTGGAGGGATTAGGCATGATTTTAGAATAGGATAAAAAGAAGTGTGTTTCTTTAATTCGTTGGATTAAAATTTTGATAAAGGCCTTTGTATATTTTTGTAATATATACTTGAAGTTCATTAGTTCTTTCGTTCGTACAATTCTTATAATGGTCTTTCATATTATTACAACTTAGCACGATTAAGAATAGGATAAAAAGAAGCGTTAATGGTTTATTTTGCTGGATTAAAATTTTTATAAGTGCTTCTGATTCTTTTTGTAATATGTACTTGAAGTTTATTAGGTCTTACATTTGTATAATTTGAATTTGAGGTTTCATAGTCCTTTAATTATTATAAAATTTACTTTATTTCCTTTTCAGTTTTTCATTGATTTTCTAAAGCTTGGATTTATATTTTGATAATTCTTACACCACGTTTATTGCTATTCTAAAATATTTGTTTCAATGTAACAACTAAGAAACATTAATACGGATAACTAGTTTGCTAACATAAAGGACTACCTATTTGATATGTTATGAAAATTGTTTGGAAAGTGGCAAGAATAGTATTGATTCTCCTTTGTTACAAGTACATAAAAGTACGAGAAAGTTGTGCTTTGTCGAATTACATTCTTTTAAACTAAGTTTCGAACATTTAATAGTAGATACTGAAGTGAGCTTAAAAACTTTTTTGAATTGTACTTTTTTAAAAGTTTCTTATACAATTAAACTAAAATCTAAACAAGCTTATTGTTAAAATTTAACTGTTCTAGTCTTTTTTGCTGTGGAACTGAATCAGGCCAACTGAATATTGTCTGATTATGATAGTAAGATTAAACCCAGGATTAAAAATAACAATTGTTTCATTGAGTAATTTTGTAATTTAGATACAAAATTTCTTTCGAAAATAATTTTGGATGTATATTGTCTTGTAGCACATTATTTTCATCAATCTGAATTAATGCAGAAAGCTCCAAAACAGGTAATGTCTTATTTATCTTGTGATAACATCTATAAAACAATGAAATCAAAAATAAGTAACAGAATTTGGAGTTTTCATATGCTTTTGCAAAGCATCAATTTGTGTTCTAAATTGTTTTGTTGTTAATGTAAATTCTTATTTAGTTGTACATAATTTCGTAATTTTCAAAATAGTGAGCCAGAATCTTTCACTGCAATGATTACCTTCTTAATTTCCTCTCACATGCAAATAAAAAGGGCTTAAAAAGAAAATATTTTAGCTTTTAGAGAATCTAATATTTAGATATTTAGGTTAGTCATTCTTCCCATTTCCTACTATCTCGGAAACTCAATGAATAAAATGTACATTTACCTTGAAGCTTTCACAAATTACCGAATTTGTAAAGAAGTAATTCTTAGAAATCTCTTATTTCTCTTCCACACTTTTAATAATAAGTAATTTATAAAGTTATTTCTCGCTTCCATCTTGAAACAACAATGCAAGTCAGGCCGGTTCAAGGATACAAATGGTTTGTTTATAGTTTAACAATTTGCCACAACTTTCTCATTATCCGACATTTCTATACCATTTTGTATTCTTTACAAGCTAGTTTCTAATTAATCCAAACAATGCATTTGCATATACCAATCTCAAACTTACCCCTCACATTTTGGTTAACACTTTTCTAATGAACCCTATAGTTTGATATATTTCTACGCATTAATACTCATTTATTGTCTATGAAACTTTTTCCTTTTCTCTTGTTAACACGTTTATAACCATAGCAATGAATTTCAAGTGCATTATGCGTGAAGAACATGGGTAATTAACAGCACTAAATTAAATATTTTGCACAAAAGACTAAAGAAAAAATACCTTTTTATAAAAGTGCTTAAAGCAGTTTCAAGAAATTTATCATTTTTAAAGACTAAATTTTATACAATATTTTTCTTTAAAAAAAAAGAAAACCGGAAAAACATTTTTAATGTCGTTTTTATAAATTTGTAACGCACATTTTCCACGAATGAGTTACACATCCATATCAATACCATGACACATATTTTCTTAATTTTACAAGCGTCAATGTAGAACGTTGGGTTAAGGGGAGTAGAAAAATCGCGTCGATAAATAATACCATGTATAAATGTATACCATGTAAATATACCACTGGTGCACGTTAATAAATTGTTTTTAAACCAAAATTCCACTTAAACAACAAGTATAATGTTAAAAGCAACTAAAATAATTTGTACAATGAGGACCGCTGCTCGGAGTGACGGAAAATCCACAGAGAATAGTTTTGGGCAATGGATATTTTGTTTTGCGAAAATAAATAAAATATTAAAAAAATTGGGGAGAAAACTTGAAAGTGATTTTTTTTAAATCTTCGAATATATATCGTGTTTCTTGCATGTGGGAGAATTTTTAAGAATTTATCTGTAGTGAGACATGGTGCTCTGATTATTATAGACCAGACTAATTTTCTATTAATTTTGCTACATAACATTAACTGCCACTTAATTACTCTGTTTTGTTTGTTCATTTCTTTTTGTAAAAATATTTATATTGTTTTTTTTATTGGTGCACTTTTTGGAAGATTCGACTATTTTTTACAATGCTTTGTTTAAAAGTTCCCATTTTAAAAACATTTAAAAAGATAAAAAAAACTCAAAATTTTTACGACAAAAAAGTTTTTATTCAATTTAAAATTTTTATTGGAAATAAATATGTGCTAGAAATTCCGAAATGGTTTCTTACGTTTCAAGAAGCTTCTCTTATAATTAGCATTTTCTTAACTTCATCAGTTTCGGTCTACCAGGTGTCAAATAAGACTCTATCAAAATAACGAGAAAAATACTGCAGCGTTGTTCTTTTTTTAACGAGAAATTTCAATGATTATTAAGCGTGAGAAACTGATAAGGTAACTTAAGCTTCCGGCCATACAGCGCCCATTATCATATCTGAACGTAAAAGTTCAAAAAGGTCGCTTAACGTTACCTTGGCAGCTGAAGGGAGTTCGTTGGGTTTGTATAGCACGTTCAACACATTCTAAATTGTGCACAAATTGATTATTATGTTAAATAATAAATGGCATTTCAATGGGAACAAAGTTCAATCTTGCGGTTTCAATTTCAATTATATTTCATGCGTTAAAAATGCATGGCTGAAAATTTATTCTGAGATCCAGAATTTTACTTTGGTACAATGTCAAAACTAGTTTTAGTTATATAATCAAGGAAAAATGTGCGTAAATTTATTTGAACTACCAGCAGGTTTGCTACTTTTTATGTAAAAATAATTTTTCCTCAATGTTTCGTAACGTTAAATATCTTATGATGCATATTTTATATTTAATTTTAGGTAGATACAATCTGACCTTTCATTCTTTATGTCGTTTAGGGAGAGTACACGTTATCACATGTCAACCCTTCGTAGGTGGAGTTCATGTTAAACATGCTCCAAAGTCCCAATGCTGTGTACGATGTCACCCTTAGCGGCTGCGTTGGGTGCCTACTCAGGTGTCGGCTCTTCACTTGACCGTGGCTCTAAATTACGACGCCCTTTGCCAATAGCCCTTGTCTAGCTCTAGCGTGACGATAATTGCAACTAAACTAAACTCAAATTTATGCCGAAAATGGTCAACGGTGTAATACACGTGTACTTTTTTCTTTTTTTAAAGAGACTTTGGAAATCAACAACAAAACAAACACAAATTCTTATAATTATATTAGTAAACAGAATGTGATATGAATTAGCATCAATATCACTTGGAAATCATTTTGAATGGAATAAGAAAGCTGGTTAACAGTTTTAATCGGCATAAGCACAAAAGAGACAGAGAAAGAGTGTAAGCACTCAACTATGGGGATGCAAGTGTTGTTATGTATCCCATGGTGGGATAAGATCGAGCAATCCGGGCGCAAGTGTCATTTTTTTCTCACCTCCTGCGTGAGCCAGCACCATCCAGATTCGATTGTTCTGAGAGCTTTAATCTCTTTATCTGTGAAAAAACGGTAATGGCTTGTTAATTTGACAGCAAATGGATTGTTGTTCTTTGCCTTGTGCAACGAATACCCCTTCTACACCCACATTTTTTTCCATCTCGTCACGGTGCTTTTCCCTTTTATGGCTACTGGTTTGCTGCATTATGAAACTGGATTGGGATACTCCATAGAACGTATTGTGGAGAATGGATGCAGTATTAAATACATTTCTTCACCGCCGTGGAGGGATTAGGCATGATTTAAGAATAAGGATTAAAAGAAGTTTGTTTCTTTAATTTGTTGGATTAAAATTTTGAAAAATGCCTTGGTATATTTTTGTAATAGTATATACTTAAAGTTCAATGGGTTCTAACATTCTTACAATTCTTATAATGGTCTTTCATATTATTACAACTTTGCACGATTAAGAATAGGATAAAAAGAAGCGTTAATGGTTTATTTTGCTGGATTAAAATTTTTATAAGTGCTTCTGATTCTTTTTGTAATATGTACTTGAAGTTTATTAGGTCTTACATTTTTATAATTTGAATTTGAGGTTTCATAGTCCTTTAATTATTATAAAATTTACTTTATTTCCTTCTCAGTTTTTCATTGATTTTCTAAAGCTTGGATTTATATTTTGATAATTCTTACACCACGTTTATTGCTATTCTAAAATATTTGTTTCAATGTAACAACTAAGAAACATTAATACGGATAACTAGTTTGCTAACATAAAGGACTACCTATTTGATATGTTATGAAAATTGTTTGGAAAGTGGCAAGAATAGTATTGATTCTCCTTTGTTACAAGTGCATAAAAGTACGAGAAAGTTGTGCTTTGTCGAATTACATTCTTTTAAACTAAGTTTCGAACATTTAATAGTAGATACTGAAGTGAGCTTAAAAACTTTTTTGAATTGTACTTTTTTAAAAGTTTCTTATACAATTAAACTAAAATTTAAACAAGCTTATTGTTAAAATTTAACTGTTCTAGTCTTTTTTGCTGTGGAACTGAATCAGGCCAACTGAATATTGTCTGATTATGATAGTAAGATTAAACCCAGGATTAAAAATAACAATTGTTTCATTGAGTAATTTTGTAATTTAGATACAAAATTTCTTTCGAAAATAATTTTGGATGTATATTGTCTTGTAGCACATTATTTTCATCAATCTGAATTAATGCAGAAAGCTCCAAAACAGGTAATGTCTTATTTATCTTGTGATAACATCTATAAAACAATGAAATCAAAAATAAGTAACAGAATTTGGAGTTTTCATATGCTTTTGCAAAGCATCAATTTGTGTTCTAAATTGTTTTGTTGTTAATGTAAATTCTTATTTAGTTGTACATAATTTCGTAATTTTCAAAATAGTGAGCCAGAATCTTTCACTGCAATGATTACCTTCTTAATTTCCTCTCACATGCAAATAAAAAGGGCTTAAAAAGAAAATATTTTAGCTTTTAGAGAATCTAATATTTAGATATTTAGGTTAGTCATTCTTCCCATTTCCTACTATCTCGGAAACTCAATGAATAAAATGTACATTTACCTTGAAGCTTTCACAAATTACCGAATTTGTTAAGAAGTAATTCTTAGAAATCTCTTATTTCTCTTCCACACTTTTAATAATAAGTAATTTATAAAGTTATTTCTCGCTTCCATCTTGAAACAACAATGCAAGTCAGGCCGGTTCAAGGATACAAATGGTTTGTTTATAGTTTAACAATTTGCCACAACTTTCTCATTATCAGACATTTCTATACCATTTTGTATTCTTTACAAGCTAGTTTCTAATTAATCCAAACAATGCATTTGCATATACCAATCTCAAACTTACCCCTCACATTTTGGTTAACACTTTTCTAATGAACCCTATAGTTTGATATATTTCTACGCATTAATACTCATTTATTGTCTATGAAACTTTTTCCTTTTCTCTTGTTAACACGTTTATAACCATAGCAATGAATTTCAAGTGCATTATGCGTGAAGAACATGGGTAATTAACAGCACTAAATTAAATATTTTGCACAAAAGACTAAAGAAAAAATACCTTTTTATAAAAGTGCTCAAAGCAGTTTCAAGAAATTTATCATTTTTAAAGACTAAATTTTATACAATATTTTTCTTTAAAAAAAAAGAAAACCGGAAAAACATTTTTAATGTCGTTTTTATAAATTTGTAACACACATTTTCCACGAATGAGTTACACATCCATATCAATACCATGACACATATTTTCTTAATTTTACAAGCGTCAATGTAGAACGTTGGGTTAAGGGGAGTAGAAAAATATAAATAATACCATGTAAAAATGTATACCATGTAAATAGTAAACCACTGGTGCACGTTAATAAATTGTTTTTAAACCAAAATTCCACTTAAACAACAAGTATAATGTTAAAAGCAACTAAAATAATTAGTACAATGAGGACCTCTGCTCGGAGTGACGGAAAATATACAGAGAATAGTTTTGGGCAATGGATATTTTGTTTTGCGAAAATAAATAAAATATAAAAAAAAATTGGGGAGAAAACTTGAAAGTGATTTTTTTTTTAAATCTTCGAATATATATCGTGTTTCTTGCATGTGGGAGAATTTTTAAGAATTTATCTGTAGTGAGACATGGTGCTCTGATTATTATAGACCAGACTAATTTTCTATTAATTTTGCTACATAACATTAACTGCCACTTAATTACTCCGTTTTGTTTGTTCATTTCTTTTTGTAAAAATATTTATATTGTTTTTTTATTGGTGCACTTTTTGGAAAATTCGACTATTTTTACAATGCTTTGTTTAAAAGCTCCCCTTTTAAAAACATTTAAAAGAGATAAGAAACACATTTTATTACAACATAAAGTTGTAATTCAATTTTAAATTTTTATTGAAAATAATATGTGCTAGAATTTTCGAAATGGTTTCTTACATTTCAAGAAGCTTCTCTTATAAATAGCATTTTCTTAACTTCATTAGTTTCGGTCTACCAGGTGTCCAGATAAGACTCTATCAAAATAACGAGAAAATACTGCAGCGTTGTTCTTTTTTTTAGCGAGAAATTTCAATGATTATTAAGCGTGAGAAACTGATAAGGTAACTTAAGCTTCCGGCCATACAGCGCCCATTATCATATCTGAACGTAAAAGTTCAAAAAGGTCGCTTAACGTTACCTTGGCAGCTGAAGGGAGTTCGTTGGGTTTGTATAGCACGTTCAACACATTCTAAATTGTGCACAAATTGATTATTATGTTAAATAATAAATGACATTTCAATGGGAACAAAGTTCAATCTTGCGGTTTCAATTTCAATTATATTTCATGCGTTAAAAATGCATGGTTGAAAATTTATTCTGAGATCCAGAATTTTACTTTGGCTCAATGCCAAAACTAGTTTTATTATATAATCAAGGAAAATTATGCATACATTTATTTAAACTACCAGCAGATCTGCAATTTTTTTTATGTAAAAATAACTTTTCCTCAATGTTTTGGAACATTAAATATCTTATAAGGCATATTTTATATTTAATATTAAGTAGATCAATATGCTCTTTCATTCTCATTTTAAAGTTACTAAGATTATACATGTATGATGAGCGAAGATTCTTTATTGAAAGTTTATTGTATTTTGATAGAGTCATAAACTTACACTCTTAAAACAAAAGAGTGAAATACACTCCAGTTGGAGAAGTGCATTTTCGACACCCTAAAGGCATGCATATTTTCTCAGACTGAGTTAAAATCACTCGTTTGGAGTGATCCTGTCGGAGGTTTAACACACAAAGGATACACTCCAAAAGGAGAAGTGCATTTTCCAGTCTGGAGGAGTGAAATCCACTCAGACTGAGTTAAATTAGGAGTGTTTGTTTTAAGAGTGATATATTTGTAATGGTTTAACATTTTTAAAAACATAATTAGGGACAGGGGAGCAGTTTTTTGGCAGAAGTTATTGAATATGTATCCTCATAGATTCTGGAATTGCATCTCAATGCTGTTAGGAGTATTTTGTATAGCTTTAGGATCCAGCCATAATGCACCCATACAACCCTGAATCACGATCCAGAGTGCCCCGACATGATTCACAGACTAGTACTACTAAAAAGCCTTTTTATATCGATGGAGCAACATCCCTAAATGATTATGGGCACTCCTAAGCCGCGCAGGTCCTTTACATTTGCGAATAGCACTTCACGGGTATTGGGAAATAGTGAGGAACAACTCTGATATGGTGGTATCATGCGTGTCTTTTTACACGTTTTTCATGAATGTTATACAGAAAATATTATTATACTGTTACATTTTTATTAATTATTGATAGAAATTATATTTATATATCGTTTTTGCCAATCATTTATGGTTTAGCGAAAATTATCAACTTTTTGCCGTGCAGGGGAGTACGCGTTAACCCGTGTCTACCCCGTGTAGGGGGAGTACACGTTAAACATGCTCCAAAGTCCCAACGCTGCTTACGATGTCGCCCTTAACGGTTGCGTTGGTGCCTACTCAGGTGTCAGCTCTTTGTTTGACCGTGGTTCTAAATTATGATGATCGTCACCAATAGCCTCGTCTAGCTCTAGTGCAACGATAATTCAAACTAAACTAAACTAAACTTTTTGCTAAAAATGGTCGACGGTGTAATACACAAGTACTATTTTCTTTGTTTAAGAAAATTTGGAAATCAATAACAAAACAAACACAAGTTCTTATAATTACATGAGTAAACAGAATGTGATATGAATTAGCATCAATATCACTTGGAAATCCGTATGAATGGAATAAGAAAGCTGGTTAACAGTTTTAATCGGCATAAGCACAAAAGAGACAGATCATCAATGTGTCACTTCTGGTTCAAACCTAGTTACCAAAACGAAAGATCGCCTCGGGATAAGAACTGTAAAAAAGCTCCCATGTGTTCGGAATGGATATAATATGCATGTCAGATTCAACACACATCCCACGTTTCTTGATGGCGTTGATGGAGGATTGCGGAACTCTAAAAAAATTAAATAAAAACATAAATAAGTTCCCGCCTTCCCGAGAAAATATTAATTCCTCCCCTCTTCCCACCACCTCTGTATTTGTTTGCTCAAATAAGGGAGAGAAAGTTGGTAATGACAGGGTTCCTGCGAAGGCTTATCAAAAAACCAAATTATAACTGCAACGGGAACGAAACTAAGTCAGCGGAATCTCCAAGCTTGTTTAAACACAGGTTTAACACAGAGAAAGCGACGCATGACTGACAGGCTATATAAAAATCTAGAGAATGATGCCGAAAGGATTTTTTTTCTTTCATGGGATACTATCAATTTAAACTTTTCGATTCCGTAACCCTTTTCTCTTTTTGTTTTGCAATGGATTGAAGATTATCAATCGGATTTCTGAATTTGTAATTAAATATATCACTTTTGATGTTGTGTTTCTCAAACAAACCTGACCCCGATATGTTTGACCTCAGTCGCTGGATAATGAAAGTCGCGCTATTCCCACCGCTTTTTTGCCGTCGATTTCTTGTATAATATGGACGGAATATTAAACTGATAAAACTAGGGTAAAGATGAAGAGTGATTTTCTTGCTTCTGAATATAATTAGATAATCTACACTTGAGTTAATATTTTGAAGTGCAGGTAACGTTATTTTATAAACGAAAATTGTTTGCGCAAGTTATTTTACAATTCCGATTTTCTTTATCAATTTGTGTAAACTTAAAAAAGTGCACTGTGTGTATATCACTAATCTAGCACAATAACAAACCCCTTATCTGTTTAATCGTGGCAATATATTGTTTAAAATATTTCAATACTATATCTATGGCTCTTACTGCGAACAAGACACAATTTCCAACACTGAAAAACAATTTCTATAAATATACAGTATTCTAACCGATATCAACAGAGCATTCTGCTGTATTTAAATGCAGTTTGTGCTGCAAACAAAATTTTACAGAACTTGACAGTAATTTCTTAGCTCGCGCATGCTTAGAAGTTGTTACTTGGAAGTCAGTGTAATTTTTCTATTAAGTAGGAAGCTGAACTGGATTCTGGCTGAGTCACATATGTTGGTGCTACACTTATATGTCCGGGTGCTGTATGCTAACTTAATTTATTTATAGAGTTAATGTGTTGTATATTTACAATGACAACTATTATAGTGTTAAGCATTATTTTGGATTATTTTTTAATGGTAGAATACTTCTATATTGGTGTTCGTAACAGTAAGTGTAATTATATGGTTGAACATTCTACCATTACACTTCATCGCAATGGTATTCTTCATTACTAACGGCGGTAATTATATTACATATCAATAAGTTCAACAAAACCGATTCTGCTATTTTTTGTGCCTCAAGCTTGATTTCATACATTTCCACCAAAAATTAATTTGGGGGAAATTATTTTGCAAGAAATATAATAATATTAAATCAAAACGAATAACTGCAATCCCAATTTCTAGTAATCAATATCGATTCATCAACTGCCACAACACGGCCACGTTTACCACGTTTATAAAATACCTCATCCATGTTCGAACTGGAAGATATTGAGCTAATCGCCAATTGGCATAATAAGTGTTAATATAATTGGCGTTCATCTGCCCATCCAATTGAGAACTACGCTCTACACGAGCTCTAATTTATTTCAATTGGCATGGTGTTTCGAGGATTCAGTTTTTCATCTTCCACGAAATCCGTCCGATTTCTACGGAAGCTTTTTTTTATATAAACGCAGAAGAAAAATGTTGTCTCGTGCCCTCTTAATTGCTTATTATGGTTCTTATAAATTGTCAGGGAGTGGTTTCACGGGATGTTCCACCTGGGGAAGAGTGCGATTTTGTGTCTTAAGAGAAAGGCGTGTTTAGGTCTTCGTGTTTATCGGTAGTTTTTGAGTGCTTCAAATTGCTCTGGCTTCGCGAGAGCTATTCACTTCGATTAGGATTCACATTCATCAACTCTCAAAGGATAATGTGTTTCTGCTACTTTTTGTCAAATTTTACAGGCAATGGTTTCGGTAATGTGCGCCTTACTTACGGTGTCGGATGATCGTAGTGGCAATGTTAATACAATTGTATCTTTCATTGCAGCGGAAGTTGAAACCGTACGTACGGCTTTATATATGGTTCTCAATTAGTTATACCAATATTAAACCAGGCTTCAGTTTTATATACGGCAGAAAAAATTTCAGCAGTTCAAAATTTACTTAACTCTTAGAAGTCTGGAGCCTAGAAAACGTAGATCAACGTCCAACAAAGAAATTTAATCGAAACAGATACGGCCAGTAAAATCCCAGAAATATTTTCTTGAAAACAGATTATTGATCTACCTTGCTTCAATTAGAGCCAAGATTTTATCCGTGAATTTCATACAAAAAACATATTCTCATTTTAAATCAGGATAATTACAACAAAAAAACATGGAATTGTGTCTAGTGTAATTTTAAATCACAGATATGTGAAAAGGTTAACAGCTGAGATGACACCTAATAGAACTTTGAACTACATCGTGCGTTAGTTCCGAAAGCAACTTTGGACCCCACGGATTCCACGAGAACGTATTTCTAGTGCACTCAGGGATTGAGTAATTATTATATATCAAGATATAAAAAATAAAAAATTCAACAAAAGTAACATGAAAATTAATTTATTACAAAAATATAAGACCTTCATCATTCAATAAATGATTATAAAAAGTCGGGGCAATCTACTTTCCCCTGTCTCAGCCGGCATATGAGCATATTGAAATTCTGACAAAAATATCATAAAAAAGGTTTAAATACGGGTTCAAAAATTAAGAAGAAAAAATCCCAAAAAGAAATTGCTAAAATTAACTATGAAACAAATGTAGTGAACAAGCTCACAGCACTCTCATGCAATGAACATAGAAAAAGCAACACAATTTTTTTTCAAAGCAATGTCGTTAAAATTTATGAAATATAACATACGACAATTTCGAAAGAATCATTGCCTATGGTTAAACTGATGCTCCTCCCTTCCAGAGGGCGCATTCCGAGTCGTTTGTCATTTGGTAAAACTGACAGAAATAGTTAAGGAATAACAACATTTAATTAAAAATACATGTTAATAGTTGACTCGGATAGATATACCGATGACATCGTGGCGCCACAGTTAATCAATTAAAAAAAAAACTGAAACGGAACATAAACGGTTTTCAAAAAGATCCTGCTATCAGATCTCAGAAGAGTTCCGGACTGCATCTCAATCAGGATAGATGAGCAACTTTCGGCACCGCGACCCCGGCGTACTTCTAATTCACACTCGAAAAAGCTCACAACATCCATTATCTGCAGGATAACGCCGGCCAAGAGCCTTTTCTTGCATCCCAAATGAGTGGCAGAAGAAAACAATTGATGTTGGGAGATAACACGGGGACTGTAAATACTTTTAATGGCTGTAAAACTGTCATGCGATGGATTTGAAGTGCTGAAATCGCATTTTACAGTTCAGGTGAGAAGTTATGGGATCAATGCTAAGAGAATAGTTTATTTCCTCTCAGTAAAATGCACTGCATGACTTTTATGGTGGTAGAATAGTTTTTATGACAACGATATGAATGTGTTAAAGTGACTTTTAAGTTTTGTTAATTCAATAGGAGAAGCTTTACTTTTCCGCGTATAGAAAAATATGACGTAATATGTGTGTGGGATGACGTGTGGCATAAAGAACATGTGCTTCGAAGAAACACAAGATAAATTAAAGATCCAATTTGTTCATTGTTTCATTTTGTTTATGGGAAATTTGTATCTGTAAACACACCCCAGTTTTTCTGGAGACAAGTTCGGTCAGTTGCGTTTTCTTTCCTGCTACTTTTTTTAAATACAAGTTTTTATCTGCTTTACAGCGTTTTTAATACACAATTCTTCAATTTCCAAACGGTGAAATAGAAATATACAGTGAATATTCATTTAAATTTTGTTATATTAGTAGATGAGAGAATAAACCAAATTACTTACACTGTTAAAAAAATCCTTGAATTAACGGAAAAACTACTGGCAGCAAGTTGCCGGGATTTTTACGTTAATTTCAGGATCTTCCATTTCGGAATTTCTAATGTAAGCATATAATGTCTTCATACTTTAACCTTAAATCTATTAAAAACTAATACATTCTAATCATTTGATAATTTGTAACCATATTTGGTATATTATCTGAATAAAAAGGACATTGTTCACATTTTTGAAATTTAAAAATTACCACTCTTCATATATTTAAAACAATTGTAATATGGCAGAACAATTTTAAGAACTTTTCTAATTTTGATAATTTTTCTGTCATATTTTTACAATATATATATTTAGTATTGTTCTGTGGCTAAATGGTATTGTATTTTACAGTTAGCATATCCAGGGCAAAATCATGGGTAGGGGATAATGATTCGGGTGTTTTAGTGGTTGAACACCCCTTAACAGAGAGACTCTTTAAGACAGTAACCTATGTAGTCAAAACAATAAATTTTTAAGTGTCTGCATTTGTGCAATACATTCATGAATTATATTGTGCATATTCATGAATTAGTATAGTCGCTGATAGTAAAAAAAACAATTTTTTTAGTATATGGGAGCGAGAGTTATTATCCCCTCCCCCCCCCCCATCCTGGATACACCACTGATACAATTCAACAATATGTGAATAACAAACATATACAGAATATAAATCATGTTTTATTTTTCTTTCACAATTAAAAAAGACTGTTATGCTATTTCAAACCCTCAACTAATTTAAAAATTTGTGCAGGAACTACAGATTAAGTTTTTTTCTTTTTCTGAACTTTCGACCCTCTTTGGAGATTTATGATAAACAAGCACCTAAAATAAATAATATATTATTATATACAATTCCAATTTTGAATAAATAGATCTAATGTAAAGAAGCAAGTGGTAATCAGGCGTTAACCACACAAAATCTTCTTAAACCCTTCCCCTAAAATTAAACAATTTGTCAATTTTAGTCTTTTTTCGAGCAAGTCTTCCATAGTATCTGCACTGAATAATTTAATATCGGAGTAAAAACGCTTTTTCTCTATTGCTGTAGTTGTAGACGGTGAGCCGAAAATGAGATATCACTTAGCAGCTATATCTAAATAAACACTAAAATAGCGTTCTGCGGACACTTGCAATTCCTAAATTTTGAACTCGTTAGAAAATTTGCATTTAATTGGAAATTGTGTTTTTCTTATTCAGACTTTCAAAGCAAAGAGCATTGACAATAGTGTATGTAACACCTGAATCGAATCAAAGCATGTGATCTGCATACATCAGTAATCACTAATTGATTCATTAAATTCAACAAAAGAGTATTATTTATTAAAGAGAAAGCTTACGTTATGCATACTTGCATAGTTTTTAAAATGAAACATGCTGTGCTGATAGCGATAGCGTAACCGTTCTTTTCAATCGAGGTTAGGTTAGGTTTTGAATTATCGTCGCACTAGAGCTAAACGAGGGCAATTGCCTTTCAATCGAATTTAAATGTAATAATTTCAAATCATTTCACTATTTTTTTTAATAATGTGCACTTGTTTATTGGTGAACATTGTTTATTTAATACATTTGACAGCTTTTTCAAACTTTTAAATTAAATTTACTTAGTTAAGCGTGTTGGTAAACAAACGGAATTATTAATTTCAGGAATCATCCCACGGTCAATTATAGGACTAAAGAGATTACAGAAACAAATAAGAAAGAGACAAGAACTGGATTCTATACATAGAAAAGAAAGATAGAAAATATAATCTTCAAATAAAATCTTATTTTATAAAAGAAATTAACATACCTGTATATTTATCTTTCTTGCTTCAGGTGCAGAGACATAACATAGAGTGGACTGCGCATTCATAGTAAAGCAGCTTAGGGATGGAAAACCAAAACCGTTTTTCGAAAAACCGGTGGTTCCGGTTGTGACTGAAAACCGGTTTTTTTGCATGAGGCCCTACGGAACCGAAAACCGGAATTTTAGGGAAAAATCGACAGAAAATGGAAAACCGGTTTTTTCTAAAAAACCGACATCCCTTGCAGATTAGCATTATGCCCTAAACATCATAAATCGCCAAGAGGGGAAAGGTTGCTACATATGGCAACTTAACGCTACCGTTTCGTTACGAACTATTCCGAATTGTCGCAAGACCTGAATATCAGCTAGCAAACCGAAGTGGAGACTGCCATCAACGTCCTAGTCACGTGGGTTTCTACCAATCACGGCAGCTTGAATTTTTTTTAATGTTTTTGCAGACGATTTTTTGAGCATTGTTGGTATTTTTCTCTTTTGGCTTTTATAATAAATATTTAATTACATTCTTTTAATCTCTGAGCATGTTAACAATCGTGAATGGTGTACTCTTAATTCAGTAACGTTTTGTGCAAGATGCCAAATGCTTGTGAGTTAGAATTCCTAATTGTAAAGAGGGGTATAAAAAAGGATTAGTCACACTTTCACGGGTAAAACTTATTTAGTTCTGCATACTTTTAGTAATTGTGTGTTCTTCATAAACTATAATTTCTATCGAGGGAATTTATTCTAAAAGCTCTTTTATACTGAAGAATCATATTCATGATTAAATCAACGTTGTTAGAACTCTAATTAAATAAATATTTTGGGCCAAGTCAATTAAATTGATGGTCTGAACATTGACAGCTTAGAAGTAGAATATTTTTTTTTACTATTTGGTCAAAACGAAACCTGTTTTTGCAATCATAGTTTTTGAGTTATTTATATTTAAAAAGTAGAGCATTTGCTGAATTTGGAATATATTGATGTGTTTTAGAAAGTTGATTTATTCCAGGTGAAATAAAAGAAGAAGCAATATTTCAAAAAAAGTATATTTGATTTCTTTTTAATCGGACCGTTACAACGAAAGTTATAGAGACGTCAGAAAATATTCACCATGTCAATAACCAACTTATATTACAGCAATACTCTACATAAACCAATAATGTTCTTTTAAATTAATTTTTAATAAAGAGTCCACATTCAATTGTTTAAGTAATCTTAAATAGACTCACAAAATCAAAGAAATAATCTGATATCTATTAAGAGGATCTTAAAATACTAGCGATTCATCCTTGCTCCTTTCCAAGCTTCTTTATCATAACTTTAGATTGTCGGCCTCCGTGTTTAGGTCGTTGTGGAAAAACTCGCCAAATGGTGAACTCGCCATAGATGCGAGCCAAACGTGACACAGTCATGTGACTGTGTAAGTTAGATGTTTAGGACACTTTAGGTTTGCCAATGCGCAGTCCACTCTATGTTATGTCTCTGTTCAGGTGTGGTCAAAACAAACAAACAGAAAATATGGTGGCTAAGTCGGTCGGCGGATGTGTCGAGGCTAAAAGCTGTTGGGTGCGAGGTTATATGGAAAAACTACGTTAATACGGATCTTAAGTGAAATTCTGCACTCAGAAATACGGTGTTTTTCCGTTTTCGTTTGTCAAGCGTTTAAGGAAAACGGAAACAAGCTGTTTATTTCAGACAAACCGTCTGTTTGTTGAAGAAACGCAATCCTTCCGTAAATTCCCGAAAATATTCACAGAAATATGCACGTAAAATTCAGGTTTTTTTTAAACAGTGTAGTACTTTTGTTCAATTAAATATATGTGTTCCGAAATAATTGAATGGTATAGATTCTGAAAAAAATATCACAGAAAGAATATTTGTTTTTGAAAAAGTTAATTTAGATTAAGGATGATACCGGATACCAAAGTCTACCCTTTGTGTTTACTCAATACATCAAAAATTATTTTCGAATATTGAAAAATTATTTTCGAAGCTTAATTACTCCAGCTGCAGTGAAATTTTTAACAAAGGTTTCCTGTGTATGATAAATGTAGAGCTGAATTAAATGATTCTAAAATTCTGTTTTTTAAAATTTTTATTTATAATTTACAATATAATATTCAAACTTTTTTAAGAACAAAATTATAAAACAGATTAACACGCTACATTTATCATAAAATTATTTTTTCTAAAAATATTCAATCCCGGTGAAATAGCTAAGCTCAGAAAATTGTTTTTCGTCATTGGGCCATGGCTAACTCAAGGTCACAGACGCTTTTCGTGACGTCATGCCATCCGTCCGGTTTGAATTGTCGGCTAGCTCTACTTAATGTACGAAGCCTATTCGTGGGCGGACGATTGGTACGTTACACATTTTCAATTATATGAATTTGTGTGCCCAATACCTTCAAATCTTATTCATTGGCATAACATACAAAAGGATATTGAATAAAACGATTTACTGCAAACCCACATGATGCGATGACATTAAACACAATTCTTGCACAATCGTTTTCAAGGCACTAAACTTTCTGCAGATCCCACTTTCAGTTGAATTTTCGTTATAAATCCAACTTATTTATGTGCGGACTCAAAACTTTCCACACAGACCTATAATTTTCTTCATTCAAATCAATAAAATAGACATTTCGCGAGTAAATTAAAGGAAATGGGTCAACGACACACGCTGCCCCATTGCCAATACATAACAATTACAAGCACATTTTATGCGTGATACATTTTCACTGGATATTTACGACACATACAAAAGCAGAAAGGAGACCACTTCAATCGCAAATGTTATTGTGATTTAAGCCACATAGAACTCTCGAGACAGCCAATAAATAAGGCATCGATGGGTCTGTTGAAAGAGACATCGGCAATAACTATCCCATTCAAATTTTGTTAGTGATATGACACAGTTGTAAGAGTCTTGTCCCTGATTGTGCTTTAGGATAAGTTTACACTCTTAAAACGAACGAGCGATTTTAACTCAGTCTGAGTTAATTCTCACTCCTCCAGTCTGGAAAATGCACTACTCCTGGAGGAGTGGATCCTTTGTGTGTTAAACCTCCGACAGAATCACTCCAAACGAGTGATTTTAACTCAGTCTGAGTTAAGTTTCACTCCTTTCCAGTGTCGAAAATGCACTTCTCCTACTGGAGTTGATTTCACTCTTTTGTTTTAAGAGTGTAGGTTACATAGTGTTATGTTATAAAATATATATCACTCTCTGTCTGATAGGATCTGCGGATACGTTTTAAAGTTTTTCTTTTCTAAAATAACTGGAGAATTCTGAATAGAACTAATCCGAACGATAGCATGACTTTGTCTTATGTCTTCGAAAAAGGTACTAACCTGGGGAAGGTCCTAAATATTGTTTCATTACTTTGCTAGAAACCATCAAGTTCCTGCCCCTTTTTACTTCTTTCGTTTTTTTTTTACTTGACTGGTACGAATTTTGATTTCTACATTGTTTAATATAACATGAATAATATTTTTAAAACAAATTAACAGCGTTTTATATTTATAAGCCCTTTCAAGGCGCTCTCAATTTTCGAAGTGCTGAGGTAAAGTGTCTTTTACAAACTACCAACGATGGTATCATATTTTACAGAGCTCTCATAAAAATATACTTTAACTTTTTCACATAAAACACAGGTGCAATTTTGACAAAATAAAGGAACGAGTTATTGACCATTATGTAAACCTGAACTACTTGTCACATATCTTGTGTTTTCAGAGAGTTGCATCAGCGGACTCGGATGGTGCAGATGCTTTCTTTGTGAATTGACTTATAGCATACTAGCAGTATGGTCCCGCCTTACTGGGAACCCGCTAACTTCGCATTGCTTCCTTTTAGAGGCATGCTTACTTGTGAAAATACACTCAAAATCAAAACAATGTTAAATTCGTATTGGCGTATAAAAAAGCAAACACTAATAGAATAGCCCTCGTGTAGCTCTAGTGCGACGATAATTCAAAACTTAACCTAACCTAAGCAAACACTAATAGAGGATGAAGCAGCCTTAGGGCGAGCGCATTATCTCAACCAAACTCAATCAATCAAATTAATAGAGGATAGCGTCAAGCTCCCGTTTCGGCCCGGTCCAAGTATTTTCAAGCCCTGTTATGGTCCCGCAATTCCACGTGGATGACGTTTTTTGAAACTAATTATATTAATTAAAAATCACAATCAAATATGAAAAAACTAAGCCTCAGGTGCACACGTAGGTATTAAAAAGAACCTATATTAAAAATTTCGAATTTTTTAGAGCAGTCCAAGTAGGTTTTTTGCGATCCACAGACATACACACAGACAGACACACAGACTCTTTCTTTTATTATTATAGATTCCAAAAACAAGGTTTTCATAAATGAGTAAAAAAATAAAAATAATATGAGTATTTCCATTGTCAGAAAGGCAGCGAGTAAATTTTACTCATGTTCAAAAATTGCATACAATCATTTCTAAAACCATGCATATACTCAAGAATGAAACAGTGTTCATTTTTGAGCATGTCAATGTTTCGAAAATGAGTTGAAATTTAATTTACGTTCTCAATTTTGAGTCCGTGCGCGCTTTAATATTGAGTATACATTTACTAATAACTATTTAATGTTGAGTATTGTTCCATGTTTCAAAAATGATGAGTAAGAGAAATGTACTTTTGTCTAGAACATTAAATCTCGAGTGAATGAGAAAATGATCATTCGGCCAAGTCACTGCTGAAATTTAATACATTTAACGAATGAGAAATAATTTTGTTTGAAACTGAGTGTGTCTCATATTTCAGAATTGAAACCATTTTATGATCATGTTTGAAACATCGTTATGTTCGAAAAACAAAAGGCTTCATTTAAAAATGAAAACATAGATTCACACAGGTTTGAAAGTGTCATTTTTATCAGTCTGTTCTTTGGAATTGTTTGGAAGTGTGTTTTAAGGGTAAAGTACAGTTTTTTGGTGTGAAATAATGTATGATTCGAGGGAAACTTTTTTTAGTATTTTATTTATAATTAGTATACAATATACATAATACCCTATAAAGCCACTTTTCATCTTATTTTAAGTACGCTTCTAATAAAAAGTTTAATAAACAATTTAAACAAATGCTTTATTAGTTTCTTGCAGAAGCAATACTGTTTAAACTTCATTACCTTCAGAAGATATTTATTAATTTTTAGCCTAGATCTCAGAAATGTTTAATTAAGTTGAATTATAGTAAATGTAAACGCATCTCTTTTTACTCAAAGACTGTTTTTACCTCCCTCTCTAACGGATACTTTATCCAGAATTATTGACTAAAATGTAATAACTACTACACAATTCATATATTTTTGTTGTTTTAGAGGAAAAGTTTCGCCATATACACTGCTATGCTACCTCTTCAAGCCTTTTGAAAATGAATTGGGACTTGATTCAGAGGATGGCGTCTTGTGTAAACGGAAGAATCTTCAAACTGGAGTTTCGAGTGCTTTGTTTAACTTGCAGCTCGTGTGGTTGAAATTTTATAAGGACCTTAAGAGGAAGTACTTTTCTGTTTATATTATAAGAAGAGTTGTTATTGCGTGTGGTAGATTTGAGGGCTTTTGCGATATTTTGTAAGACTTAAATTGAAACATATGTTTGCTAAATGATGAAATTTTTTGATATATGACGTAATATTAAAGTATTTTTCTTAAAAATTCATATTATATACATAAAAAATATTTTTGAGCGATTATCTTTTATGCATTTAAGTTTGATATTATATATTTGATGTTATTATTTATACTTAAAGCTATTTTTTAAAAATTTATTTATCTACATTTCAATTGCACTTTTCTGAGTTTATTTCAATCGGTTATACTAGACATTGGTTATACGAAAACATTTTTTTTATGTACCCTTGTTTCCATTTTAAAATATAAGCGTTTTATTGCACCTGATTTTCAAAAATATGATTATTCTGTAATATTCTTCAAAATCGTTTAACTTGTTCGAATTTAGGGACAAGTTCGCAAGTTTTATTGTTAAAAAAATAGCCTTGAAACTAACAGAAAAATAAAACCTCATGCTATTTAAACAAATCCCTTTCGAATCATAATTAAACATTCATCTATTTGATCTGAATAGCACTTAAAATTAGCCTATGGCGTGAGCCTCTTTTCAAAATGGCGACCTATTTCTCAGCTTTGCAACATCGTCAAAATATGACAAATTGACTGTAGCATAATTGCTACGAGCTGCTGATACATATTCTAGCATTACCACACATCTGTATCCGGGGAACAATGCCTTAGAGATGGATACTTCGTTCTTTATATGGTCATTTCTCTTGAATAATTACTGATTTCTTTTCGTAAACGGAATTCGCCATGTTGGATTTTTTTCGGTCGTTGCTATTAACGATCCTTTTGTATTTCGAATCCTTTGTTTTCTAACTGAAATGTGATTTCTGGATATCATATTTATGACTATTTAATAAATTGTTAAAGGAAAAGGAGGTCGAGGATGATAGGTCAGAGGCTAATTTTACTTATTTACGCAAATTATTTTAGTTTCTTAAGAAAAATGATAAACCACCCAACGTTTCAATGATGAGTTGCAACATATTCAATGTTGTTTAAACGTGAACTTTCCAGACTATCCACAACGTTTGTACGGGAAGAGTGTTAACTTTTGTCTACGGTGTTTCGTTGGTATGGTATGGTATGGTATGGTACACATATATTCCAGCTTGTGTGCTTGTTCAGAGAACGTTCAGAGAACCTTTGTTTTGTTGGTCAATTGGGTGGTGGGAAAATTTTACTTCTTAACAAATACTTATTAAAATAAAATAGTACAAAAATTGAAGAAACCAAAATATTTTTTTCATATTTTCTTCAAAACATCATCTTAATCATAATTATTTATGTATAAGTAAATTGAAACAATTTGGTTTTCATGTGTTGATTCAACTGTCAACGTAAGATAACTTAAATGCTTTGATATTCGTTCATTGTGAAATCCTTCATTATATTTTCTACAGAATTTCCATTGTGAAATACAATCGTTCAATATTGCCCTTTATAATAAATTTTCATAGAACTATTTTTTGGTTGGCAAAAATAATTTAATCTAATGTCACAAACTTAAATATGTTTGTTAAACGATTTTAATACCTGATAACGTTTAACAAAAAACATTATAAAAACGGACAAAAAAGTACCGATTTGCAATTTAAATGGGAAATAGACTCCCAAGCGGTCATAAATATTGATGTAAAATCATTCAGCTTAGTAAGATTAATGCACGTATCTTCATTACCATACTTTAACACTGAATTTAAAGAACCAACTTCTTCATAACTTAAAAAACTAAAACTGCATGTCAACACATTTGCAAACTCTACCTTATTTATGTCTTTAAATTATGTGTGTGAGCCACACTATACTATAATGAATGCAGTTTCACAATGTGAGAAGGATTCTTCCATCCATCGTACACCTGCTGAATACTACCGCAGGAGTTCAGAAAATCTTGCGATACACATCTAACACTTGTAAATGGAAGATAGAGATATACATCTGTACCAGCTCAGCGACAGATTGGGATAGGATTGACAAATGTGATTGGAGATATAATAGGGTAGGATGAATTATGGTTGTCTTTCTGTGGATAAAATGGTTTTAAGCTGAAGTAATTGGATAGAATGCCAATAATATTTCCGTGTTTGAAGGCATGTATTAAAAAAACATAACTACATAAACATGTATGTTTTGAATCTGCTATTGAAGGCCTGCATATAAATATAAGGGTTAAAATCTTAACATTTCTTATTGTGTCTCATATACATACTATATCATCATTAAGTTTTTAACGTCAAAAAATATTTGTATTTTATTTTTGATTTGTTCACCAAAATGGCACATTAAAGGGGGTCTGAAGCAAATTTTATTCCAATTTTTAAAACTTGGCGCGTCTTTGGCCATATATTTATTCTATAATAATTTCCAAATTTCGTCGTTTTTGAGCATTCATTTTTTAGAGTACACTAAGCTATATAATATGTAAAAATGACTTTTTTGTAACGGTTTTCACATGCAATTTGTACTTATTGCAAATCCATAAAATGCAATCCGAATTTATTTTTAGCTCATTTTAATTTATTTTCTAAATATAGAATAACTTAACAATGCATACGGCATCAATGAAACATAGAGGTCGCAACGAAATGACCTTCCACCAACCTTGGCTAAAACTAATAAAGAAACACATCAGTAAACATTACAGCCACACTTTTCAGCCATTTTAAAACCATCAACTTCATATCGACGAACCACAACTGAACTGGGGGAGGCATGCCTTTATCGAGAACATTTCAAACCTTTATCCATAGCCCACAGAAAGATACAGCAGTGTAATCATTGAATTTCTTCTGTAATGACACTACAGTGGAAAGGACACCACAACACAGCCTAAGGTTAAGCCATATACATGTGTGAATGGACATTACCAATAGGTTTTACATCGTTAAAATAGCAATTTCTTTCTGTATGTTGATGAACTATTGTTGTAGGCAGGTTATTATGATAACTCCGATTTCGATTCCGATATCTGATGTTCTATGTAGGCTACTTTTTTTTTTGGTTTTGTCGGCATGGCCTTGATGCACTGTCAAGCAATCATTAGTGAATGCTGCGTTGGAGTTTAATGTAATTGGTTTAGATATTTTTATTAGACATGTTTATATTTATTATTATAAAAATATGAAAAATGGGAACGATTGAAATTCTATCTTAAATTGAATATGCTTGTGGGGGAAGGTATATATTAGTCTATGACTGATAACTTACATTATTAAAATATCCTATTTTCTTTTAAGTTACTTATAGTACAAGTTCTTAACCATGTCTTTTAAAAAAAATTATAAAAGTTAGTAGTAGTTTTATTTACTTTTTGTCTTAAATTCTATTAAAGTTCTTTATCGTTTGCAAAATTAATTTGCAATTCAAAGAACAAAAATTAAGTAAAATTATTTACTTTAAAAATATATGCGAAACTCATGAGAAATTTTCTTTCTATTTCTTCGAACAAGAATTTGCACTTTTCAAGCAAACAACCTATAATTTGTATTTCAGACGTCTTTATTCATTTGAGTTGCTCCACGTGACATAGTTCCTTCCATCTCTTCCTTAATTGGTTCTCCGATTGGTGTTCTATTTCCACGTGACAATGATTCACCAATTGATACTCGAGAAAGAATTTATTTTCGTTCTGCACACACGGCTGCCAATCACGACCAGAAACATGAAATTTTCTAATTGTATATTAATTAACATTGAAATTTAAATTAAATTGGGCGTGACTAGAATGCAAAAAAATAGCCAAATTCCTTTTAAAAATTTAGTTCCTAAATGAACTGAGACTAATATCTAAGAAATAATGAACAAGATCTTTTTAAACTTAAACACTTAAAATTTGCTTGAAACTGCACCAATACCGGAGCTTAAAATAATAATTGTATTGTTTTTAAAATAATCCTCCATAAAATACCTTTAGTTAAAAAAAAATTATGTAAATCCGAGTCAAGTATTTTAGTTAAGTAAATGATCGCATAATTCAAGCTACACAAATAAAAACTTTTACAATTTACTTAATTTTTAGTTACTTGATAAATATTTCATGATTGAATTTCTACTTGTTTCTCTCTTGGTCTCTATCGTAGTATCTAAATATCATAACAGAATTATCTTTGGGTATCTATGAAACTATCAACTCAAAAGTTTTGAAAAGCCCCCCCGCATCGTTTCAGCAAGAAAAACAACTCATATTATTCACCATCATGGCAAATCTGAACTTAGCACACAACCTCGACTGCTATCTCGCATTCTCGTCTATATGACCCCTTATGTATTTCCGATAGTCGCTGTCGCGGTACGTGATAGATTTGTCAAACGACTATACCCATAGAGTTAAGAAACTGGTGGATATGTCTTCAAATAGAAAAATCATGCTAAACTGAATTGCAATGTGAAACCTTTAATCTCTTTAAATATAGGCCCAAACAAGGTCTTGGTGAATAATTTGGGAATTTTCTACTTAGGATCCTTTTACCATTTTATATTTCCCATTCACATATTTCAAGTTTTCATCAAGATTTTATGAGTTTTGTATTTCAGGAAATGCATTATCACTTATTTTTTACTAATTAATGTGTCGTATGACGAACTTCAAGCTATTGCATTAAAGCTGGTGTAATAAATTTAGATTTTGAAAGTGGCAATTAAAACAAGCATTCACGCTTTGCATAGTACAGACTTCAACGTCAAAAAAAAAAATAGTTTAATTAGTGGTTCTTAACAGGAATAAAACATGACTGCGGTGGTGGTTAGTTAGAGTGCTAATTAATTAAAGCACTATTTTCGCAAAAGATGGTATTTCAAAATTGAGACATTAGCTTTTTGAGTTGACAATCCTTCGGAAGGTAGCTTTTTTTTATTTCAAACTAGCGCCTACTTCCACTGTCCTCTTGCCTCCTTGGTTTATCCTTACCTTGAAGACGCGATTCCTCCTTATCTTTGGACAGAGAGAATGAGTGATACAATAGTTAATTGTCGAAATAATCCTTCAACCACGCGTACAGAGATAGCACGCTCTTCCACGGACAGCTTATGCGGACAGGAGGAATTATTTACTAAAGCAGTATAGATTAGGTGGTCTCTGTTTGTCTAGTCCATTAAATCGCCCTAATAAATTATTGTAACATGTCTAAGAAAACGACAGAGTGCATTGGATTACAAGCTCATATGTATTCCATAAACCAGTTTATGTTGCAAAACTGATTTATTGTCATATCAATTGATATTTTTCACGTTGCCTTTTATGATAAAGCGAGTGATTATGCCATAAACACAAATGTAAATTAATAATGCTAAAATATTCAGAGTAGGCACTCGAGTCATTGTAGATGAAACATAGTAGTCATATCAATATTCTATGAAATATTATCCTGTTAAAATAATCCATTCGAGTTTAAATACGTACAAAGCAATCCAGATTAGTAAAGATTTTAATAATTACCTTCAATTTAAATACTATTATTGTAATAATAAATTATTAAGAACTTAATTTTTCTAAATATAAGAGAATATATAGAAGTATGTATAAAAGTATATTAGTATTCGAAGCAAGTCAAAATGCCCATGTTTTTATGATAGCAAGGTTTATAGTTTGACATTGCTGACGTATTTTTTATTGATTCTAATCTAGTGAGTCCATTGCTAAAATAACTTGAAATCGGCCTTAGGTATATTAATGTACTTTAAAATTGCAATATTGATATAACTTCAACTTTGTCGTTTAGTTCATTTTAATCCAAAACTTAATTGGTGGTTGCATTGTATGTCTTTATGGAGCACGTTGACCATCGTGGTTTTTTGTTTACATTTTCGACTAATTTTTTGTTCTTTTTAAGTTCCACGAAAGAGAAGCTTAGTACAAGTTTTGATCCTTAAAATTTTCTTACTAATTACTCATATTCATAAAAAAATCTTTGATTTCAATCACAGGGATCTCTTGGAAATTAGTGGTTGAATGTGGCCTTTATCTTTGGCAATGTAGCTTTTTCGATTAGGTTGTGTACAAAAAAAATCATATTTTCATCGATGAACTCCTTAATTTTTCCCCACATTACTTTATAACAAAATTATTTTTTTAAATAATCTAGATCTAATGAATCAAGTGCATAAATCTAATTACGATTCACGTGAGCTCGTTTAATTCTCAGTTGGGTATTTTCCCCATTAAGGACCTAAATTAAATAATATAGGCCGATAGGATGTAGTGAGATGATTTTCGCAAGACCTACGTGATGCGATCCATCATCTTTAAGCATTGCTTGCCTTTTACCGTGTCAGAGCCGCAGAAGTGAATATCAAGCGCAGCGTGTTCAATTTGTGTTGGAAGAGTTACATTGTTGCAAGAACGGGGTCTGCCGATGCTATCAAGTGATACATGCTGAGCTGAGTAGCTGAACAAATTACCGGGCATCCATCTTCATTCAGATTTTTTTTTCTATACACGGATATGTGAAACCCAATGTGGTAAATAAATGAAGAAAATGGTTCAATCTGAGTATTAAATACGAACTCATGAGAAGGATTTTTGTTATTTTGTAATGTGTTTCGACAAACTAATTGTTTTGTCCGTTTTTAGTTCAATTTATTACCTTTTATCAATATATCTTATACCGATTGTCACTTATGAATACAACGTTCTATATAATGTTTCTTGAAACAATGAATTTAATAAGTAATAAAATTTAAAATATGTTGAAGATTGGACAATACTAGACTCCTTGACAACCTAAAGTTGGGTAAATAGAAATATGCTATGGAGAAGATCCTTCCGGGGATTAAAGAGTTCCATAAATTATTTGTGAAATCAACGAGAAAACATATTTAAAACATTAAATTTGTTTAAGGTCTAACAGATTTGAATATTATTTGAGAAAATTTGGCAATTATATCAGAATGAAAAGTGTATTTTGGTTGAATTGAATTCAGATCATTTTGTATGTAAATATTACCTTACAAGAGTTTTCAACAAACGGACCAATCGCACTCTTCCCTCTCCCTTTTTACCTGTGTTTAATCAAGTTAGGTGGCAAGAAGTATAGTTTTATAAGCTAAACACAGAATTATTTTTGTTACATGAATTCCTCAGAAGTTGTTATTTAAATTTTGAAAAATCAGGAAAAAATCAATGCATGCATTAACTATTTCATTGAGACACACGATTAAAAAACAGATAACAACATTTTGCTTAAGTATTACAATATATATTTGCATTCATTATCATTCTTTCATTTGAATCATTAATTGTAAATAATAGTCCTATCAATAGGAATATTTCCATACGCACTTCATCGTGGACTAAATTGTTAAAAGGGAGGACGGTTTTGGGAAGTTTTTCTACGACATGATTCCTTTTTACATTCAGCGATCCATACACTTATGATAAAATAAAGACACGACTTCTAATGTATCAAACACTTTTAATACGACAAAAAAAAACTATTTCGCTAACACAAATGCACTAGCACAATTAATTGATGTCCTTTAAATGCTATCACAAGACGTTAATCATTATTGTTATCGAAAGTAACTCGAGAAATGACCCATGGCAATCGGACGTGACATCAATGGAGTCCAGCAACTTTAATTTGATAAGACATTAATGAGCTGTGTGAAAAAGCGTGTAATTCGTTATAAGGATAGTAAATGGATTTCTGGTAGGAAATGCTCCATAATCCAATACTTGTTTTAATTCATTAACGTAGTTATCACACCCTTATGAAATTGTTCATAAGGTTAGTGAGGAGCTATGAGGTTAGTGATAAATATCTTTCTTCTGCAATCAAGTGAATATATTTTGTATTATTTAGATGTTGTTGTCTTGTGCCTCCAGGCCGTAGCCTGGAAGGCAAAAGGGTTGCAGTAGCATCCATTGGCACAAAGCTTTGAGTACACTTGAGAGGGTGGATGTCTGACTTCTTCTCCGAGATGGCGCCACCGCCTCAATTCAGGCATGTCGCTGGTGGGGAGGAGCAATTTTCTCCCGACGACCTGCACCCATTTTAAGCTAAAAAATGATGGGCGGCAAAGCTAAGGGCGACAAAGATGATTATTTAGATATGCAAATAATAGTCACATATTTTCTTTAATCTCATGAATGTCTCTTTTAAGTTTAAAAATACGAATTACATTGATGGCTAAATTTTCAAAAGTCTTTCATGTGTTTTGATTTTGATAAGATATTGGACTAAATGCTCCGTTAATATGTGTGTAAAAACGGCTAAAAACTAAAACACTTTCCGTTTTTTCATTAATGGACATATATTTGATTTAAACTATTTAAACTTAATTGATGGGTTTTTGAAACAAAAAAAAATCTACCAAATTAAAGCAAACAATAGTTATTCCACTACTTATTTATAAGCTTAAAAAAGCTATAAAATAGCTTGACTGGTAAAGTCTTTAAAAAGCAATTTTAACAAAAGTTTTATGGTAAATACTAGTATTGCATGTTAGCTGACAATACAAATTAACTAGCTACTTACTTCAATGGCACACTATAAATTACAACTAAATGTTTTGTAAAAAATATATATATATTAAACTAAAGGGAATCACTACTACCATTACTATCATAATAATAAATTACAGTGACTAAATGTTTAAATTAGAACAAAAAACTGTGTTTTGGGATTTTGTTTCTAAAGTTTATACATCGTGTATGAAAGTGGTTCTGGTGACAGTTACTGTTATATAACAATACTTGCTGTTTATCAACCTTGGTGCCATTGCGGAATTTTTTGTCTAAAGAAGGGGATTTAACTACCAAACTTTCCAACAATTAAACGACGCCATCAACGATAAGGTATAGTGGGTGCGTCTAAAGGGTGGGGTTGTAAGCTATTTATCATCAAACTTCGAAAACCCAAGTGATTAAAAGTTTAATTTACAATTCTTTTATCTTCAAAGTTGGGTCACGAACTGTAACGATTCTATAGGAGTATGGAGTATAATTACTTTCAGAGTAATGTTAAGTTTGGTAATATCTATAACAAGATTAGCTTAATCAAGTTATCCCAAAGCAAGCGATGGGTCTGACTTGAAATTAGAAGTCATTAGTAAAGTGTGATAAGAGTTTTTTTTATTCACACGGTGATTTACAGCACGAAGCCAGTTATTTTTAAATATTTGAATAATAGATAGACTACACCAATTAAAAGCATTTATTGATTATAATTCGTAGCAAAAGCTAACGTTTTGCTTCGAATAACTTGAATGTAGTTGGTTGGATGGTTGGTAGACATATTTTCCGGCTGGTATGCTCGGTCAGAGACCCGCTTATAAAACTTCGTCAAGTAAGACAGACACACAACACACACATAAGCGACAGATGCTGACATCTATCGCGCGCCACCTCCACAATTTAGATATGTCTCTGAAGGGGAGGGAAATAGTCTCCAGGGACGTGTACCCGTATGAAACTGCGCAAAGACCGTCCACAGAACTTTCGGACCCAACTGATTTAATGCATGTACTCCGTATATACTCAGGACAAACACAAACATACATGCCTTTCAGGGATTCGAACCCTAACCCAGAAGCTCCCTGTACTAGCTCCCTAACCGTTGCTCTGCCGGATCAGCAACTTGAAAGTAGTTTTATCAATATTTTATGTTTAAATTTTTTTACCTTAAGTTCGAAAATAAATCTAAAACTTTGGAAAGAAAAAGTACTTTTCCCTTGTTAAAAAAGGAAATAAATAGGAAGCAATACAACTACACAATGGACTGATAAGAAACTTATTAACTGCGATCTCACTTTTTTATGATGCAACACGGACGCAAACAAAATGCAGCCAATTTCATTTTCACTTTTGAATCAAGAAAAACAGTTAGTAAAATAAAAAACCAACAAAGGATTCGTGTACGGTAGCTCCCCCCACACACGTTTAGTCACGCTTCAATTCGCTAGAATCACCCACGCAGTGAAGGAGCAGGCCACGAACAACACAACTTGCATGTTTTAAATTCGGTTTGACATAGTTTTATCAAATATTTATTGAATTTTAATGGAATCAGTTCTAAAATAGAATAAAGAGTAACACTGTACTCATATGAGATAAAAAAAACCAACAACGTGGTTTTGGTAACTATATCAACATTTTCCAACAAATTCACCAACAATTTTGTATTCAAGAATCCCTTTAACACTGGGAAATCCTATTTGGGAGCAAATCAGTTGTGAGAGACAGTTAAATAATTTGGTATATGTTTATAATCTTAATAAAATTGGCTTGCTTGATGTGACGTATTTACTTCCAGCTTTCATTCATGTCCTTCTCCGATCTGCGCTCCGATTGATGCGCTGTTCCCCCGTGACACCGATTGTGACCAATCGATTCTGGATAAATCATTTATTTAAATTTTTACCATTTTCATCGCCACTTCTGACCTAAAACATCTTCATTCGATAAGATGAAATATTAACATTGCAAGAGTGCAGTTAATTCTTTACTCTTGCAACTTTAATTCAAACTGCTAAGCAGAAATAGGCAGCACTAACCGGTACTTTGTTTTTCTTGTAATGAGCGTGTTAATAGTAATTAAAAAAATATTTAGCTCCTTTTTAAAAATCAGTTACAGGTTTGACAAACTAAACTAGGTCTTCTTCTTCACGCAGCTTGGCGTCAATGGAATAGGTTGAGTTGGTTCGTGCTTCCATTGTTTACGAATCCTGTTGAGGGTTTTCAGGGGTCAAATCCTACCACTAAGTAACCTACTTGCTAAAGAATTAGTGTTTTGATTAAGGTACTTAAGAATCTTAGGGTTGAATTGATTATTAATGAGAGTTTGAAGAAAATAGAATGGGTATTAGAAGGGCTAAAGTCAAGAGTATGTGCAAATTGTTCACAGAAATTCTAAGTAGAATTTTTTCTTTGAATTTGATCAGAATTTAAGCCCTTTCGTTTTAGCAGATTTGCAGTCTATTTTTGGAATAAAATCAAACTACAAAAAACAGGTCACTTGATTTTTTTCTTGTAATTTTAAATTCGTTTTGAATTTAGGCGTCACTCTTAACAAAATAAACATATAAGAAAAATTGGGTAGTTTTATATAGGTAACGAAATTTCTTCCCGAATTCGTCTTTCCCTTTTTATTATCGGTACTCTAATTGGTCCTCTGTTCACACGTGACATGGACGCACCAACCAAATCTCGGTGAAAGTATATATTTTCATTAAGAATCATGTTGCCACTTAGACCTAGAGCACGCACATAAAGTAATGCTTCCATAACGTGCTATTTTATTGCATAGATTTGTAAATGTTTTACTTTATTTGAAATACTTCAAAATTAAAACATACACACATCATCAAAACGGTTGATTGAAATCTAAGCCAAGTATCGAACATATAATATTCGAAGTTCTATAAAGAAGATAGCTTCAAAGTTTTCACATAGATTACAGCTCCATAATTAACACTTTGGATATTGTTATATGGTCCCTATCGAAGGTGTTGATTCCGTTCTGATTAGATTGTTATCTCAGAAACGAGCTTTTCAGAAGATGCAAGCAATTTCTTAAAGAGCAGAGGGCACAATTATCATACCAATCGGTATTATCAAAGGCAACATGTGAAATTTATCACCAATTTCGAGAGGCCACTTAATTCTCCGTCCTGTGAAGTCTTTAATTTCCTGCAGAGTCCTTATTAATGAAAGTTGGCACTTTCCGATGCTCAAAGCCATCCGTGGTCATTTTGTCTGAATCAATTTGGTCTAATGTAGAGATCATTGGACCGCGCTTGTTTGCTGAAATAATATTTTTTATGTGTGAGATTGATTAACCTTAAATGCTCAGAAATGTGTTAATCGGTGAGACTTATAAAGACATAATTAGAGCTTCTTTCTACGAAGTAGCCCTTTATTGTATGACGTTTAGCATTTATCGAATAGTTTCTTTTGCATAGCCTTCAGATTATGACAGGTAATTTTGGGTTTTAAATAACACTCAAGGTACTATGAAAATTACTTTGACAATGTAATGTCGTCTGCTGTTAACTAATGAAGTTTTTTCCTAAAAGTCTTACGTAAGAGATTAATAAGCATGCAGCAGGCTTCAGATGAGAAAATAAGGATTATTTAGAATTGCAAATAATAAAAATTTTCCCTTTGTTAATCGTAATAAAAATAAATTTGCCAAATTAACATTGTTTTAGTCCTAGTGCAATTACGATAGCCTGTCGTACTCCTAAATTTTATAAATTTATATCTTTTTTTTTTACTAAGGACTTATTTTTAACTATAAATAGTGAAACTCACTGTGATCATTTTATTTTATATAAAACGTCTTGGTTGGTAGGTTGGTAGACATATTTTCAGGCTTGTGTGCTTGGTCAGAGACCCGCTTATAAACCTTCGTCAAGTAAGACAGACACATCACACACACATACGCGACAGATGCTGCCATCTATCGCGTGCCACCTCCACAATTTAGACGTACCTGAAGGGGAGATATGACGTTATAGTTAAATAAAATGAATGGACGGATGGCTATGACATTAAGAGTCATTGTCTATCACTTTGTTCTGATTTTTACCTATTTAACTCTTTTTATTTAACATTTCATTTCTTGGTAAAAAATTGTGTAGTTAAAGAACCCAATTAATTAATATTCCAGTAGTAAAAATTAAGGAAAAAAAAACATTAATTTGAGATTATCAAAATTCTCGATACCCAAATACAAATGCAACTATTCAAATTGAATTTGAATATCATAGTCTTACCAGAATTTGAGAATAACGGAATTCCCGATAATCAAATACAAATGCAAGTGTTCCATTTAATTTGAATATCATAGTCTTACCAGAAGGTGAAAAGTTTTAAGATTCTTGAGTTCGACAAACATTGAGTTAGTTTTTAGCATATCTTAGCGCAATGATAGGCAACTGTAAGACTTCTGAAATTGAAAACACACAACTGATTTATACTGAGGACACTAACCTTATGAAATCTCGCAAACCGAGTAAACATATTTCTTGTTTAGATTCTACTTAACTTGAAACACGATATTAACTTTCTAAATACATAAATAACTTGGAAAAGAGGATATTTTATGTCTACTGCTCGTCTTTTTGAAATGTCTGTTTGTTATCAGAGAGTAATGCACATCCACAACCCACACATGCACAATAGTCACAATGTCCTTTTCGTATGGTGTGTGGCATTGCCTCTTTCCAGCATAACCCTACATAATTTTTTTAAGGAAGTGAAAGAAACAACAATGCTCTTTTTCACAAGAGTTCCACTTTATATAGATGAAAATGTTCCTTAAATCTATTTAAAAGTCTGTTTGGGCTTTAAATACTTCAGTCAGTTTGGTTTTAATGTTTGCACAATACTAAATAGTTTTTAATGTCGCATATGTGATTTTTCAAATAATGCCATTTACTTTTACAAAACTTTGGTAGTATAGTTTAGACGCTTTTGCGTACATCAAAGGAGATATTCGAACCAAAAGAGTTATACCCTTCAGGAATCTGATTAAAACTAAAAATTGCATTGCATTATAAAAAAAGAAAAAAAAAACTGTTTGTGAATTTTTGATATTTTACTTAGTTTCCCTACCAAGTAAGAAACTTTCAAAATTAAAAAGAATTAAAAAATGTTTTTTTAAGAAATAAAAACAACGCATTAGTGCAGACTTAATTGTTCTACATCTTTCACTTGACCGTTATAGCCTGTTACAAGTAGCAAGGCTGCCCAACTTTGAATTTGAAAGAGCTTTTTCAAGTGAATTTGTCCTGCGCAACATTTAAAACGGTTATGATATAATGACCGGTCTTGATTTGGCGATATACGTTACGCTACCATGGAACGTAAATGTCCAAATGTGGTAACCATTCTATTTCATATTGCATAAAACAAGATGGGTATAGAAACTTTACATTTAATTATCAAACTTGAAAACATTGCCAAATGAACAGAACGGCAATCATACCATCGTTGTACCCTGGAACTTTTCTTTCGTTTAACTGTATCTGTTTTAAGATTCGCATAAAATTAAGATTTCATATAAGGACTAAACCACCAATTTATAATTTCTGTATTTTGCAAATAACTTTGATAGTTAATTTGCACATCTCCATGTTTAAAATGCCAAGCATATCCAATCTATACTTTTTATAAGTCCACTCTCGTACTTAGCTCTGCTTACCATTCATATTGTGTTAGTGTTTTAGACCAAGAAGAAATGTATTTAGCTCGGAAATGTCATATTTTTCTATATAGTTTCTCAAATTAGCTACTAACAGAAAAAAGGGGTCAAGTCCTTCAGGAAACGTCCCTCTACATTTCTTAATTTCAAAATTTTAATGAAATGAGTACCGAATGCTGAATATGGTCTTCACTCTTAGCCAGAGCCTGTTCTATTAGAACTCTGACTATAGTCACAACCTCCAACTATAGGCGAAAAATGTTATGTATGATTAATAATGGTGCTTTATGACCTATTTGTATCAGATTTTTGCTGCAATTTGATTAGCTTCCTCATAAATATCATCAAAACAATCACGTTTGGTAAATTTCTCAGTTAAAATCGAGCAAAAAACAAACTGGAGTATCAGAATTGTTAGTTTATTGATATTTTGGGGATTTACAGCATTTAGCATAATATAAGTTTAAAATTTAGGGTCCCTAGGCCCAGGCCTAACGGGACTTGTGGAAGAACAGGAACCTGCTCTTAGCTATTCAAGAAACAGTAACAAAGTAAAACAGTTATTTACAGAGTACCCGCGCTTTCAATCTCTTGCCTGTCCGTAGCAGATTACCGAGACAGAATGAAAAATGGCCGTTACAAGAGCGCAATGGAAATCGTGCTGAACTCCGCTTGTAAGACGTGCTACCGTGATGCAAGGAGCTTCCTTGCGTTACGGTGGAGGTCCATCCAACGAAATGTTCAATTCGTGTACGGGTCGGATATTAGATTCTTTTTTCTTTTACTTTCTTTTTGATGAGGATAATAATAATAATAAACAAGAATAAAAATGGATGAAGCCCATTTACTGGAGCGATTATTTGTGCTGACTTCTAACACTAGAAATCTCAATCTCACCATGATGACCAATAGGAGAGCCTAGGGTAGAGATGAGGATATGTAAATTGCAATTTGTGTTGGGGTTTTGGATTTTTAGGATTTTAAATATACTTTTATTGAGGGAAAGTCTTGAACACATCTATCTTTATACAGTGATTACAAAAAATGTTCTAACTCAATTTGATTATAAAATGAGAATCATTGTCCTGATGATGTAAAATTTCATAAGAATGTTTAAAAAATTTTGTTCGAAGAAATTCAATGGGTCAATTGCATGCGACCAAAATACAGTTTGGGTTCGATGTAGTTCAGCCCAATTGACAGGGATTATCTCTCGTGAATTCATTTAGGGCCTTCTGACCAGAGAGAGTCCTAAAAATATAATTTTTGGAATGTCTTTATTTTTTTATACATAAAGATCTGTTATAAAAACTATTGATTTACAAGTTTTCATACATTCTCATAAGTCATTGATAATGCAATAGCTTTTATTTTAGATTTGGAAAAGCTCCATCTATAAAATATATTAATTTAACTTGATTAGATGACTCGTTTTTCGATGTCAAATGTGGCTGTGCTGAGTCACTTAGAAAGATTGGAAGCACATATTTATATAATTGAAAAAAATTCAAAGAATATGTAGCAAAGTAAAAGATTAATAAAAAAAATTAGAATTTTTTGGATGCTGGCAGAAATCTATGTTTGATTTAAGGTGGATATAAATAACAATGCAGATAGACCTATTTGCATAAGTTCTGACTGCGCAAAATTACGTTGACCACTCCGCACAGTTCGTATACCCGGAAACTTTTAATATTTCAGTATTTATTTTTATGAAGATAAACGGTGTTTCTTTTCACGCGTCACGATACACCTTATAAAAATTTAGTTTAACATTTCTCCACAAAGCTTTTTACTGCCTCCAGCTTAGAGTAAAGTGTCCCCCCCCCCCCGAAAACAAAATATTAATCTCACTTAATAAAATTTAGCTTAGAGATTACTCCTATTTTGTGGAATAACGTTAACTCCATGAAATTGGTTGCTGTAAAAACCTGGATTTTGTTTCTAGATTTATGGAGTAACTTTACACTAAATTTAAACCAGAGTTTACATCTACCATAGTAGGATTGCTGTTTATTCTTCTGCTCCCCCAAGTATCTCCCCACAGATCTCAGCTGCCGCCGATGTCTGACATTAATCGTCCTGCATTGTTAGAAGAAGGGGGACTCACAGGGTCATGAAATAATAAAGCTATTGCTAAATCAAAAAAGTAGGAATCATTATTTGCTTATGACGTATGTAAAATGCTTGTTATTCGTGAAAAGTGCCGTGTTATCGTCTCCTTTGTGGGAAGTCTGCGTGGTCACGATGGACCAAAAGGTTATCAGTCCCATAGGTGTTATTTGTATAGGAAATCCACTTTTCATGAAGGTTGATGGATTTTTAAGGTATGTTCGGATAAATGCGGGGGATAAGTCTGATATTGGAATGTCACTTTTAATTCACGAAAATTGAATTTGTGCAATACGTGATCGCAGAATCGTGGAAAAGTGTTTTATTTGGAGAGATTTATAGAGGCTGGAAATTTTGAATTGTCATCTATTTCGATTCGATTGCATTTCAGATAAAGATTCATTGCGTGCTTTTAAATCGAGCTTTCATAGGATTTGTGGTTGTTTTAAAATTTATTCATGAGTTTACCGAGGAATTATTAATTTTTTTCCGATTTGGAATGCCTTTCTTGATCCCAAAAACAATTTCGAAAACGTTGAATGGAGCATTGCAGTTTAGTATGTCAAAAAATATAACAACTCCTTGGCAATTCAAGGTCTATTCAAGTATTTTAATTTTGGAATGCTAAGTACTTTTATTTGAAGATTTATGCTCTTTTATTCAACAAGTATGGAATTAATTAAAGATAAAATCACATAACGTTTCAAATGAATAACCTTTTGAAAAACTTTCTGGGTAAGATATAGCGCTATGTAAATATAAAATAAAATAATAAGCACGTATATATTAATACATAGGAAATTGAAGTGTAAAAATTGGCATAATTAAATGCATAATTTTACCAACATAGTTTAAGTAAACTAAGCAGCTTAAATGTATATATATATTTTTAAAGAACAGGAACTATAATCAATGAAAAAATGCACCAAACAATAATAGTTTTTGCCAAGGCACCGAAACACACTCGATTTAGAAAGCGTCCTTTAGAAAGACAGAAACTTCACTCTTCCACCTAACCGTGAGAAAAAAGAAATATCTATTATTTATGTGAGGATTAGTAACAAAGTACCACATACCATTTTGATTTAATGTACATCTTATGTCATAAACATTCAGTATAAACCACCCGTGTGAAGAAAAACAAAATCAAAGTACACTGCTAAACAAATTAACAACTGTCTAATGAATATGTTAAGAAATACTGCAAAAAAATTAAGATGAGCAAGTAACACATCTAGTTAAGAGATGACGACAAATTTTAATGATGCTACACATAAAAAAATGTACTGAGGTTTGGACACCTAATAAGGATGAAATAGTTTTTATGTTTTATTATTTTCGATCGTGCCACCAAAGATAGGTATATGGGCTTCAAAAATTGATTTAATATTATATACTCTAATTATTTTCTCTATCAACAATTTATAAGCATAAATAAGAACTAATTGGTTTTACGATTTACTTAATTTTTTTAAAGACATGCATAAAAAATAAAGAAAACGAGAAACAGTTTGGTAAAGAACTATTAATCGTGTATAAATCACATGCATGCAAGGCGATGAAACAAAACTCATCTAAAAGCCAAGTAGCGAACGAGTTAACGAGCTCCCTAATGAATATGCAAAGAAATCCGCCTACTAAATTATCCAAGTGACAAACCAACAAAAATTAGCTATCGTCAATCAATAACCATCACTCACCAAAAAACAAAACCTAGTTAGGAGACGTCGCAACCTAATGATGATGTTCCGCAGCAGATTACTGTTGTTTGGACACCTAATGGTATCAGGCTGGTCTTCTTGTGTTTTATGAGTCTTGACCTCGTCAGCACGAGACTGACCCCCAGCGTGTGAAAAAGAAGGTCCAGCAAAGGGTTAATCGCAGGGGACGAGCTCTTCCTACAGCCAGAAGCTTCGGGAATGAATGACGCAGAATTGACGTGTCGTGATGTACGGTTAGGTAGTCTTTGATGCAGTATATTACTGGTTTGTCTTCTCGTTTAATGGTATCTTTATGAGCTGGCACTTGAACTCTCTGCATCGAGGTTGTCACGATTTCACAGCTTCTTGTTGGTGGATGTATTTATGCTCTGTGGGAATCGCTGAATAAATTTTTAATTTTGTGCGGCACAAAGAAATATTGCAGAAAGTGTAGCAGAGGCGTGGTATTTGTCACCACATACATCTTGCGGTTGTTCGTTGGACGCTAATCTAATTTCTATTCAAAGTTTTTGTTTTTAAGTTAGATTATTGTAAAAATTTGATGAGGATGAGTATTGGACAAGCTGCGTGGTGTTCCCACTGCCAGAAGCTTCGGGAATGAATGACGCAGAAATTGACGTGTCGTGATGTACGGTTAGGTAGTCTTTTATGTAGTATATTACTGGTTTGTGTCCTCCTTTAATGGTATCTTTATGAGCTGGCACTTGAACTCTCTGCAGGCACGATTTCGCAGCTTCTTTTTAATGTACGTGTTTATGCTCTGTGGGAATCTCATGGTTCAATTTTTAATTTTGTTTGACATAAAGAAATATTGCCTAAAGTGTTGCAGAGGCGTGGTATTTGTCACCACATACATCTTGCGGTTGTTTGTTGGAAGCTAATCTAATTTCTACTCAAAGTTTTTGTTTTTGTGTAGGATTTTCCTAACGATATCGTGTGCAGGGATAAAAAAAAGGAGTGGTTTCTGTCACCACATTGAGGTATTTGCATCTGGAACATGTTATTTAATCTCATTACTGCCACAGACTGTCGTAATTACTAGTTGACAAATCGTTCTATTTAGATTCACGTTATTAATATTTTTATTAAGTTTGTAATTTATACCATACCTTAACCTTATTTTAAACTATAGATAATATAAAAAATTTTCCACCCTATAAATTACCTTAGAAATACAACCTATTTTGTTTACCTTTAATCTACAAACGGGAGTAAATATTAACCCCTTGGATTTTGCTAGTAAAGTCGCCGTGAAAAAAAATATCTCATTACGAACATTATTTTTTTTCATGCCGAAGAACGTTTTTTTTTTCATTGAGGAGCAAATTTAATTTCATTGAAGTTGAGATTCTGAAAATTTGTTTTATATAATAATCGATAATGTCACTGACCAGTTAAATATGTAGCCCATAATTTACTTGGGGTAAATATCTACCCCTCTTTGCAATTAACGGGTAAAGTGTTAACTCTTCAGAATTTGAACCTGTTTATACAGTTAAAGCAAAGAATTTACCCTGAACATTTTCTGACAGAAAAATATTTATCAGTTAAATAGCATTCACCAGCATTGTGAATTTCAGATTTGTAACATTATTTAAATTTATACGTATGTTGTCTTTTGGTTATATTTCAAAAACATTCATTTTGGTAAAATATTTTTTTTAAAAATATTTTTAAAGTTTTCATTTTAAAATTTAATAAGTTTGTGTCCATGAAACATTAAATTTTAATGATGTAAAAAGGATTTCTACGAACTACTGTTACTGGTATATTTACAAGGAATTGCTATTATCAATACAAACACGCTGACGGAATAATTATATTCTTACATTAGAAACTAAATATATATTTTGCTCAGAATTTTTTTTTACGAATATCATTCACTTGGTCATCTAAAGTTATTTCAAACTTCCACAAAAAAATTCTTTTTATGTATAACAATCAATTACTAGATGTTTTAAAGTAATAAAGTAAAGCTAAATATTTATTGATTTCTTCCAACTTAAAAAAATCCAGTTAATAATCTATAAAATTATTTATTACCAAAACGAATTAAAACAACCCCAATTACATTAAAGGGATACACATTTTATACATTCTGCAATACAAAATATTTAAGCATCTAATCTGCATTCATTAAAGAAAAACAATCATACACTTCTCTCCACACGGCCACGAAAAAAAAAGAGAGAAATTACAATTTCTTCATGACAATTTCAATCAGGACACTCGAGAACTTAATCCTCATTTTTTCTCCGATGCTTCAAAGTATTCCTGTCACGTCGGCGAAAAGCAAAGGCAAAAAACTGGTAGTTTACCTTAGCACAACCGCAGGCCAGCTTTGTTAACATGGATGCGGGTAAAGGGCTTAATGAACATAATGGGATGGCTGCAACCACAATTATGAACATATCGCCATGAGATTGCGCAGCGGCGTGGAATTCCTATTGGGAGGGCCACTACAAAAGGAATTAAACGGTTTCATATGTTTTGATATGCTAAGATTCCAATTGGTATATGTCAATTTCGACAAATTATGATGGATTTTAGTCAATAAAAGATACTTTTATTAATGTTTTACAGTTTACATTTCTTTATATGGTACGATTTAATTATAAAAAGTGATTTAAAAGTAACATTGAGGAGAATGAAAAATAAATTGAAAAAGGAAACTTTATATGATACCAATAGATACCGTTTATATAATGCTAGATCTGTATCATGAATTTTTATGCATATAACAATGTAGCAATAATATTCTTACATGATGGTTAATTTAAAACGAACCCCTCATTTTTTGATACTATTAGAAAAATCAATTAAATTTCAAAAAAGTCGGTACAGTGGGCAATAATGACCTAAAGTGCAGCTAGCTTTGCTAGCATGGTTAGGGGTAAAGTAAATGAACATGATGTCGGGGCTTCCGTTATATTACCTCGGGACATGACAACCCCTTAACAACAATTTCAATCTTCTTTACTCTCCAAAATATCATATATTATCTTGATATAAAAATATTTTGCAAACAATTATAAATTCATGAAAATTCCTTTTTTAATGAAAATTGTCATGAAAGAGTGTTTTCTATGACTTTATTTATGAAAGTGTTGCTGAGGACCACGTTTATTTAGTGGAATTTGTGGTTTTGAACGGTAAAAATAAGCCTTTTTTAGGGTACAATGAATAAACAAATTTGGTCAGTTTTTTGCGATTAATAAAATATTCTAACTTTTGTTTTTATCCAAAATCTCCCAGAAATTAACTTCTGGAAAATCTTTTCGAAAGACCCCCGAAATTTTCTTGACCCTCTTGGTGCATCATTTTTAATAAATAGTACCTTCGGTATCGATGTTTTTTTTTTGGAAAGCTTGAATATTATAGTGTAATAATTTATAACAGAAAAGTAAGTATTAAGAAAAATTCTAAAATGAAGTTGCGAATTGAATTATACAAAGGTTCACGTAGGTGTACCTCTGGGGCGAATAGGCAATAGTTACTAGAAATAAATCAGTGAACCTCTATATTTCTAAAGAAGGTACATCGTTAGGATGATTACAACGCAAGATCCTACATAATCTGTACCCTCTGTCCGAAAAATGTATAAAATAATAACAAATAAATACCACAAGGTCAAGACGGGCTATTATCTTACATAACACTTCAGAAATCCCTTGACACGCCGACTTACACCATTACTAGCTCTATTCTAACCCAGAGAAATGCGCTCCCATCCCATTGATTGATGCCCTGCTAATAACAGTGTGTAGAAAACGTCTGACTTAACAGAGGGAGTGTGTGTGGTCTAACAATTGCATTCACCCCTTTTGCAAGCCACTTATGACACCGAATGAGATGCAATTAAGAAGCGATCCAAACATGCGTTTCTCGAAGTGCAGATCCGGATTAAGCTTCACGCGTTTTAGGAAGTTTTCATAGAGAAGTGAAGGTTTTTATTGGTGAAGAGACGGTCTTTTGATGGATTGGGCTATTGCTTACGTCTTGTTTTGATGGGTTTAATGGCAATTTTGTCTTCAGCAATGAAATAGTTTACTAGAGTGGTGTTTATTTTCGTTATAAGTAAAACGATTTTCTAAAACTTTCATTATATAATTTTTTAGAAGAGTTGATGGTTTTAATCACAAGCACTTTTTCAACAGTGAAGTCAGTTTACTAAAGTGAGGATTACTTTAACGAAATTCTTAGAGCTTCTAACTTGTAATATATTACGTGAATAATTCAAGGAAAATGTGAGACTTTTCAAAAATAAGAATGGTAAAGGGAAAACTTTCAGTATTTTAAATAATAAGCTGGAGAGATAATTTCTGTACATTTAAAGAAAGTTTGATAACAAAATAACTTGTTTTTAAAAATCGCCTCTGAAAGTTTTTTTTTTTTAAATTTCAGCATTAAATTGCATTAAATAAGTTAAAACTTTCTGAATGCTTTCTTTTCAATAAGAAATACAAAAAAAGCAACAAAATAACATTGAAATGACAATGAGAAAAGCTAACATGGAATTTTATTAACTAAGATTAGAACAATAATTAAATTTTTGAATGGAATAATTCATTGTTAGATATTTTTTTGTTTTCAGAGATTTTTATTAATAAAGTATTTTTGAGACATAATGTTAATAATAACTTTTAATGAAAGGTTATTATATCATGTCTATTTTATTTAAGTTTAGTGTCCCTTTAAAAGGGAATTATATACTAATTCCTTTAAAAGGGAATAATTGTACTTGTCTATTCTTTTGTTTTTGTAATTTTTGATAAAAACAGGCTTAATAAAATTTCACTTAAAATAGCGCTAAGATTACATTTTGCCACAGATAACATATATAATTTTGAAAAGTTGGATATGATTTGACGATACTTTTGATGATGTACAAAATAATTATGTATAATGTTTGGCTTCAATAGTTTGCTTTATTTACCATAGCCAATCTTCAAAAGCAAAGGAATTTTCTATGTTGAGAGAAAATGTAATTAAATGATATATAATACTTATACGATAGTATTATAACAAACAATTTATAAACGGAAACTTCTATAAATGATAAGGACCATCAATGAAATCTTTCAGTCAAAAAATTTCATGGAATAATTTTGATATGAATATGAAAAATCGATACCAAAATGCACCAATGATTATAAGGAAGGAAGTCCAATTTCCCTACGGTATACCGTCTAATAGAGTCCCGTAAATTATGATATTGCGGGATGAAATATCCGGTCGTTTAGATGGCGAGTGAAGGTGAAAGGGAAAGAAAAATTTACAGGCGGCGCGTGGCATTTTATGAGATACGTCAGAGAGAATGTTACGGCGTTGGGGCTATTACTTATATGCTCTTTAGTAGAAAAAGGAATGTTTTCTAAGTTTTAACATTGGATTTCAGCCCTTTTTGTATTAATATTTAAATATAGAGGTTGGTTTTTTATAGGCTTTCGTCCGTTTTTGTTGTGCTGTTACCTCTTATTCCAATTATGGAATAAATGTTTTGATAAATTGAAAAACTTTTTTTTAGAAGCGAAGCCTACTTTTGTGTCCATTTGATATTATATGATGAAAAAGTAATGGTAGATTGGATTATATGATGAAGAAGCGTAATAAAAATCTTTATGTTTGATGCAATTATATAGATGTTATATCTAAGGGATATTAAAGCATTATTATATAGGCTGCTACGCTGTTGCTATTATCGATTGCTACGTTATAAATTTTTATGGAGTTTTAATTTCATCGCTCGTTAAATATCTTAGATCCACAAAGCCATAAAATATAAATTATATATTTGGTAGCAGAATGTTTTAAATTAAATTATTTATTTCCAAAATAAATATGACAAGTAAAAAAAACATAATAGGATCCAATAGCACATTATATTTTCATAAAGAGATGTAACATATAATTTAATTGCCAATATTTAAAAGTTTATTAAAAAGTTTAATATCATTTAAAATAGCTTAATTTTTGAACCGAGTTATGTTTTATTGAGTTATAATTCTTCCATTTTTTGTCAAATAGTTTGATGAAAATACTTTTTTCATAATAAAACTTGTATATCTTTTCCTTATTTGTACTTTAATGTCTTCTAAAAAGTACAGATTTTCCATTTTTATTCCTATCTTATCCGCATCAATACTAGTTTGAGCTGATGAACTAGGTTTTGTAGCGACGCCTGCACTCTCTAAAATGAATGCTCAAAAAACGACGAAATTTTCCTTAATTTTGACGATTCCGTTTACTGGCAAATGCTCCGAGTTTTCGTTTCCTCAAAGTGAGGAAATTTTAATCGTCATTTTTATGAGGATTTGAATGTCGTCTAATCTAAAGAAATAATTCGTCATTTTTGAGCATGTGAATACAACAATGAGATTCAGTTTCCTCAAAATCAAGATACAGAATCATCAAATCGATCGTAAAAGTGAGGATTCGCGTTTACTCAAAAGTCACGTGATAGTTTAACGAAACAATCTTCAAAATTAACGAAATGAGGCTTGAGGATTCATGAATCGTCAAAAATGAAAGTGTTATTTCTGAGAGTTTGTGCACCCACATGTAGCAAAAATAGAAATCAAACCGTTTTCGTTGTCTTCTTTGTGAGAGAAATACGATTTTTTTTCTAATTGGCGATAGACATTAATTGATTTCGTCGGACATTCTGCGACCTATCGGAACAATCTAGAATCAAGTCACTAACAAGCACTCAGGGCAAGCAGAAGCCAACGTCGTGCAATTAAGGAACAACTTTTGATAAACTAATTAAAGGCATAATAAATCAGAATTTTCTCTTGCTGCCATATACTGCGTTTTCCGTTGGTCGCCGAGAAAGGCTTAATACCAACAGTCATATTAAAACAGAATCGTGCGCTGAATTCACGAATGGCCTGAATTTTAAGTACAGAAAAAATAATATCAAACAAATCAAAGAAATATAACATCCCGATTTTTTTTTGTCAGTGCTGTTGAGCAATTTTTGTGATTGTTGTGTTTCGTAAGATAATGAGCACCGCGTCGGGACCTCAACAAAGAAGCGGACATGACAAGTGGTGATTACTGACAGCTAAAAGTGAAACGGGACTATTTGCGAAATGAATATTACTTTTTGGTTTGTTTGATCAAGTTCAGCTTTTCACAGGGAAGCATTGTTGTGTTTGTTATGGAGTGATGTTACTGTTTATCTAATGCTTTCACTATTGTTCTAAACTTTTCATTACGACAAAGACCTTTCTGCAAAATGGATTTTATCTTGCAATGAATTTCGTTTCAAATCTATTATGTTTCTATTACTTAATTTGCCTATGTAATGGGTGCAGAAGAGTAATAAGTAACTTTAAGTTACTTGTAAGTAATTTTTTTTTGCCACCCTTAGCTGCACCACAAACAGGAATTAAAGGGAATAAATTAATGGCATAAAACTGTTTCATTTATACATGTTGAAATGATGGAATTTCTAATTATTCACTTACCCAAATTTAGATCAAATTTTCAAATATTTTGTCCATGCCTGTTTATTTAAAAAAATTATTGAACAAAAACCCAAAATTAAGGGGTGTATTTCTCATAGTATAATCACTATACAAATGTAGAAAATTGCTCCATGTAGTTTCAAAGCATTATTATGGGAGTATGTTTCTCAAACATTAGTTAACTAACAGCCTAATTTGTTTTATATTACAAAGTGATCTAAACTATCTCATTACTAATTCGATTCAACTTGAAACAAGATTACAGAAAAAAATTATTTGAATACATTCATAAATCATAGCTGCTGCATTATAAACTAGGCCCGTCCGTGGCCGAGTGGTTAAGGTATCAGCCTCAGGGTCAAACCTCCTCAGGTTCGAATCCCACCTACTGCCAGTCATCCTACAAATCGGATCTCTGGACTGGAAATAGTAGGAAAATCCAACTCGTGACGGATGGGTCCAAGTACACTGGGACAGACGTGCTCGTTAAATCTGTGGAGTCCAAAGTTCTTACGGCGTCAGCGTACGATGTTGCTCGAAGTTCCGTTGGGTGCCCGCTCAGGTGTCGACCTCGTCATTTGACCAGGGCTCTAAATTATGAGGCGTTATTGGCTGTGTAAAAGCTCCGAAAAGAGGCTAGAAATAGGCAGCCGGAAACGATTACCTTACCTTTCAGTATAAACTTTGTTTTTCTTCTTATCTAGCTTTGATTTCAAAGTTAAAGGTTGGGATCTGTGCCTTCCAACATTTTATCTTGCAAGTTGCCTTTGCCTGTTGTTACAACTCTCCATTGACGTATACTAAACAAGCCCGTAAAGAAAGCATACACACATTTTCTAAGCCATCTCAAGGATATTACAATAAGTAACATACTGCAGAACCCATTTTGTTGACGGACACGGACAAACCCTATATCCGACCAAACAAGCAAATCTTTGTGGGGCCCATACAATCAGCATAATAAGATCTTGTCACAGCCATACGTGCCCTGAGTTCGCAATCCCTGTTGACACAAGAGGATCAGTGCTTATAAATATTGAATTGCTTGCTGTTATGCGGATGGGACTTGAGATAAGAAATGATAATGGGAGATGCGCAGACAGGATAGGTCAATATTCTTTTGATTTAACATATTGATAGTTTTTTCCCGAGTAATGTAGCACTTGAATATTCAATATTGTTGATAGAAGCTCGGTATGGTAATTGGGAAATAAAGTATTTTTAATGGAATTTATGATGATGAAAGGATCGAATATACTATAGTTAAACTGATTAGTACTATGATCCGCATAACAATAATAACTAAATTTTAATGTGGTGTATTATATTAATTCATCGGGAAACTTAATTGATTAACAGGATTTTTGTGTTAATGGAATTATAACATTGACGATTTGTCACCACTTATTTCTGGACTTCAATTTGTAGCTTCGGCGTCATCATCCCCATAACCATATGAAAAAAAAATCAAACATTTAAAAGTCATCACATTTAAAAAATAAACACTTAAATTTAAATATTGTGGCGAATTTTTTGCCCATCTGTTGACTCCACCAAATATGTAGCAAGTAAATACAAAATTTTTTCTCTCCTATAACTAGTCCAAAATTGTAAAAATACTGATTTTTATATTTTTCTTATTATTCTTTAATTTTGGATTTAACTTTAAAAATGGTTTCGATATCATGCTGAAAAGAAATTAAACCTGAAAGTTAAATTCTGAAATTAAACCAGGTAGACATCTGACTTAGTGACGTAGATAGTGCCTCTATTCGCAAACTTGTTTAAAAATGGTGACGGTGGCACTTATACTTTGGCGCTCTCCTTGAAATTGTTGAGGGGCTGGGGGACCCAATCGGTTAAGGCGTTCGCCTGCATGCGGTAGGTCCCAAGTTCGGGTCCGAGTATCGTCGAAATAACTGTACCTATAAACGGCTCGTGCAGCCAAAGCTGGCCGATGAATAACATTCCGGGTAGAAGGAGTCCACATTAAATATACTTAAAATTCCCAAAGTTGCGTGCAATGCATCGCTCTTAACGGTTGCGTTTGGTGCCTACTCAGGTGTCGGCTAGTCACTTGACTTTGGTTCTAAATTGCGATGCCCGTATACATAAGTCACGTGTAGCTCTAGTGCGACGATTATTCTAGCTAAACTATTTATCTTATCGAAATGCCAGACCTCGATAAAAGTGACGAGGCCGACACCTGAGAGGGCACGCAATGCAACTGAGCAGTGACATCTTACGTGGCACCGAGAGGCATCGAGTAATGTGTTCCAGTTTCATATGCGTGACGAAATTTATTGAGAGCAGTAATATATGTACCCCTTTTTAATCTATCGTCCTTTACAAATGAATTATAAATCAAGGACTTAAAGGGTACACTTTAGAAACTTAAATTATATATTTTTTAAAAATATTATAATTACAATTTATTCAATTATAATAAAAATCCACTAAAAGCTATATTTCACGGTCCATGTGTACGCGGACGTGGAATCAAGTTCCAACAGTTTTGCATTTCCCAAGACGTTACGATTGAATCAACTGTTTTAAAAATATAAACATTTACAAAAACGATTAATTAAATAAATATCGATTAAAAATATTTATAAAAAACTGAATTAATAGATAAATTATTTGTTTAAAATATGCGCACAAGAGAACTCCATTGAATTACTTTATTACTTAACGAGAACTAATTTCGAACAGTTATCTCTAATTTTCACCCTAATTGCAAGGACATCTTTACCGAACCGTCTATAAAACCATTAATTCTATTTTAGTAGCTCTTATAATTTTTTAATATACCAAATAATTTTAATTTGTTATCGTCTGTTAATTATCATTTGAAAAAAAAAAAAAAAAAAAAAAAAAAAACGAAAGGAGAACGGCGCATGCGCAGATATAAAAACTTTAATCGTTTGGTGAAGTTTAGAATATTAAGAAGTTTTTCGCTTATTGTGTTTCGCTATTTTTGTTTGTGTGATAAACTTAATTATATTTTAGAATGAAATCATTGATGACATATTTAAATAAGTTTTTACTTTACTTAAAAAAATTCTGTGTTAAAATAAATTGAAATTTGAACTGTTTGATCATCAACAAGTACTAGTATATGACGGCGATCATTATTTTCATGGATTTGTAGTTGATTTATCCTGGAACATATTCTTGTTTCGAAATCGTACTTTGGAACCGAATTCATAGCTTGTTGGAATATCGTGTGAAGAGATTTAAATGTGAAATCTCGAAAAAACTCACGGTTGTTTGTGAAAAGGTATCGAACTCAAGTTTTCCAAAAACATTTTACGAGAAAAATTCTTCATGAAAAAATGTAAGTGCTTGAGCTATTTTATTAAATTACTTTATTGCTTTTAATTTACTTATCTTGTTATGCACTAACTTGATTTATTTTGCAAAATTTGAAGTGGTAAATGTGGAATGCACAATTTATTAATTTATTCCTTGCTGTTTTTAAGCAATTGTAAATGATAAAAGTTATATAAGTCAATTAAAAAAAACTTGTTTTAACCTTTAATCATAACTATTTTGCCAACATTCTGTTACCTTGTAATAAGAAATACTAAATTTGCATAAAACCTACATATGACTTATGACTTTCTTGGTGGGGGGCAAGTTCGCCGAACACTGCGACCTTAGGTCTATTGTATTCAACCCCAGAAATGACACGATCACAATGGACACACAAAGAAAGAGACGACACAAACACTTAGACAAATAACAACATTTACTGACGGACACAAATATCCATGCCATGACCGGAACTCGAACCCGAACCCACCAGCTCCAAGGGCTAACAAAACCTACATATTCTTTGTCTGTAGGATGCCATGGAATTTGCTGCAGAATCCAAGATGTCAGAAGTAACTGAGAAGTTACTTTCGTGGCTCCTGGACGAGAACTTCGAATGTTTCTCTGCTTGCCTGTTCCAGTGCTATGGCCTGCTGCACCCAGATATCATTCTTGAGCTCGCATGGGGGCATATAATTACAGATTTCGCTATGCTTTATCTTATACAAGTCATAAGGGAGTCCATTACTAAGGTAAGTAGATTAATGTAATTGTATTATTGTGTACTTATCAGAAATATAATATAAATTCTTGGATGAAGTTTTGCATCACTATGTACCATGCATAACTTTCGAGTATTGCTAAAAAATACTTTGTATGAGTTAGAGTTTTGTTTTTGTATTAGTTGTTCTTTGTTTGAGTTTGTATTTACTTAGTTTATCAGCTGATATTTATATTTCTTGAAACCTCATTAAATATTTTTTTAAAAAATAAGTTTCATACATAATAAAATATACATGCCCTTAGTATTTCAAATAGTGTTATTATTTAAATTGCAGAACTAAGCTATTTTTAACGGGTTAAGTTTTAAATTCAAATTTTGATGTTTTATGTGCATGGTTAAAAATATAATAGAATTTGGAGGAATATACTAAACTTTGCTTTAATTTGCGAAATTACTTTGTATCATTATTTTGTGCGGAATTATTTCAAGAGAGTATTTGTTTCATTTTCACTCTCGACTACTTTAAAAGTTCATATCGTCTGAATTCTGCATTTAAATCTTCTGTGTTTTAAAGTTACCTTGCTATAACATGAAATTATGATTCTCCGTATGAATTTCTGAGTTTTATTATTATTAATTTCTAGATTTTTAACAGCATAATCTATTTAATTTTTTTTATATGTATGGTTACAATGTCTATAAAAAGTGTAATAAAGTGGATCCTGTTTATTTTAAGCCCTTGAGTTGATCTTTAGATTAAATAATAGTTTTCCCCTTAAGTTTTATTCCTTTTACGTTTTATAATTATGAAAGCTTATAATTCTACATCAGAAAAATAAGAATTATTGTAAACACTTTGTCATACTAAAGCAACTTTTGACCCAAACTTTCCTCAACTTCATGCATATCTGGTAATTAAACTTAAAGACAGACTTCTCACGTCGACATCATGCATAAAACGATTCACACAGTGGCAAAAACCCTATTGTTAAAATCGACAGCATCAATAAAAACAGTAAAATGAAAACAAAAAAAAAATGTTTTAGAAACATTTCCGAAAAGCATCAAAAGAACATTATTGCTTTAATACACATAACAATGATCGTGAAATAGTGGCATAAACGTTGAATAGTGGCAAACTCTAAGAGATATCCGCTTAATGGCGTGCCTATGAACAAAATCATTTGGCAGTCCTGAGGGTATAACGTATATTACAGCGAGCATTCAAGATTTCCAATCCAATTAGTATGAATAAAAACTGCTTGTGTTTCCGCATACAGGAATTGTTCAGTAGAACCTGTAGTGTTATATATAACTATTTTAGTATAAATGATGAAGTCTAACAGTGTTTTTTACGTGCAATTTTTATATTAACCAGAAATATAAATATGGTATGTATGGTATGATACATATATATTCCAGCTTGTGTACTTGTTCAGAGAAACGCTAAAAATATAAATAAATTAGCCTATTTAAGATGACATGTTTCATTCCAGCCTTCATTGTTGCCCTCCCATCGATCAGCGCCTTGATTGTTCTTCTGTTTCCACATGATACTGATTCCCCAATCGAGGCTTGAGGAAGAATTTAAGATCTGAAACATCTCCATCGCCTACAAATGCAGACGTTTTGCAGATGTACCTTTCTGCCACTAAACTTACGCTTTCCGCCGTCTATGCTATTGAGTTTAAATCACTTCTACAGTAGGGACCCACATTTAAATCCCAGACGAAACATATTCGAACAAAACCTTAAATTGTTTTTTTTCCTGGGGTTTTGCAGATGTACCTTTCTGCCACTAAACTTACGCTTTCCGCGTCTATGCTATTAAGTTTAAAACACTTCTACAGTAGGGACCCATTTAAATCCCAGACGAAACATATTCGAGCAAAACCTTAAATTGTTTTTTTTTTCTGGGGGGTAACTCTGTTGCGTTAAAACCTGTCATTCCGAACCAATTAACCTAGACGTGCGAGACTCCCCTGAATGCGTGAGGCCTCGCAGTTTGGCGATTGTCGCCTGCCATGGGGCCCGGAGTTGCTCATTTCCCGTTTCCTGCGACATGGAAAGAAGACGTGCCGTTGCTCGCGGTTACCATGGATTTGATCAACATTGGGATTCATTGTTGCTCAATGCGAAACTATGAATCAAATCCAAGTATTAATTTATTCTTGGTACTGTGATTGGTACCACTTCCTTTTGAAATCAGTGGTCGCCACAGATGTCGTTAAATCGCTACTGTTCATTGTTGTCGGAGTCGTAGCTGGACAACATTCTTCGCTCACTGTAATTGTTTCATAATATAGCACTGTATCAATTAATTCGTGAGGTTTTAAACTGTTACTAGTATCATTGTTATGCAGCTGTATCCCCAACTGAACAATATGCTTTATTTGCTGTGATTGTTACAGTTATTTTTTCATGCATTGTAGTTTTTTAATTTAGGATATTACAAGAAAACGTTGTTTGGTGCAATTATATATTTTTAAAAAAAAAATCAGAGAAAATTTGTGGTTTCTACTATTCCTTGTAAAGATTAGTACTCTGTAAAAAGAAAGTCAAGAACATTTCTATTTATAAAAGGCAGCAATGGTAAATGTAGTTTTCAGAAACGCTTCCGAATACTTCAGAAACATGTTTCTTTTGCTGACTATCTTTGTAGACTAATCTGCTTATTCTTTTGTTGACTTGAGGTAGAATGCGAATAAGTTTGACTTTAAATAAAGACAAGTTATTCTTTGAAAGCAATTATGTAAATTAAAATACTTTATTAACGAATTTTTTTCAAATTTATGGTTTCAAATAAATTACAGGATCATTAAATAATAAATATAGCAAATTAACCCTGTTAGTAAGTAATTGTTACATTAAGTTCTTTAAAATAATAAGTCCCTGAGGGAAATTTAATGTTAAAAAAGGTTTTTTTTCACTCTTAAACTAAAATTAAATCTATGAATATAATTTATTTGACGGCAATGAAAGAAACTCGCTTATATACTATTCGTGACATCTGATTACTATTACGATTCTAAACACGTTGAACTTAACTAAATAATCGCTGATGATTAAAGCTGGTTCTCATTTTTTCTGTAGCATTTCTTCTGTTACGTGGGCTGGTCGAAATGATTATGCTTCACGCTATTAAGGACTTCAAATGAATCATTCATATGCAAAATGAATTCAGCGACGAACCTGGCATTAAAAAACAACTCGATTTCAATATCCACTTCAAGATGCATGCATCACTTCTGACTACTTGACGGGTCCAATGGCGACATTTTATTTTATTTTTAAGATATGTTTGATTTAAAAAGAATTATGAGATTAGAAGTGATATTTAAAGATGAAAAAAAAAAGCTTCTTTAATAGTTAAGAGAGGTCGTAGACGATTCGTTACGTGCGTCAAAAACTGAAGTGAATTTAAGTAATTAATTACTATCTTAGTCAGAAAGTGACAGCCATAATTATATTTTTAAGAGATGAATAGTGCACAAACAAACAGTTCATCATTCGTTTTAATGTTTGGGTTTAAAGTATTTTCCTTCCATTAAAATGGAGGCCAAACTAACTTGGTAATGATAGTAATGAAATTGGCAATTGATTAAAATTTATCACAACTGGGTATTTTTTTTTTATTTATAATTAACCAACAAACAAGAAATAGCGCCTTAAGCTATGAAATACAACTTGTTTTTTAAAGTTCCAATAAATTATCAGTTAAAAACTTAATAATTCAGATTTCTTTTTGTAATTAAAAGTATAAAATGATCGTTGGCCGATCATCGGCCAAGCATGGTAAAAAAAACCTATTTCGTCGGACCATGAGGCAGGGCCAACAGCATCTCGCGGCTTCTGTGACCTTCAAGTGTCAGTTGTCTCGTTGATTTCGACTATTTGCCGGTGTAATGTCAAGATCTGTTTGTTGTGTCAATCTTACGGCAAAGAACCATTAAAAAAGTATTAAAAAATAATCCAACTGTTTTTTCTTAATTATTGGTGGTATTCCATCTGGTTTATTAATATTTCTTAATTTTTTGGTTGATCTTTTGTTTATTCTAATTATTTTTTGAACATTAAGCGCATTATTTTTCCTGTATATGAGACATCGGGCCGGGGAGGGGTGAGGGGTAACTGTCGCATTTTAGCTCTAGGTTAAAGAACCATGCCAACAGCTCTTAAATATTATGGGGGGGGGGGGATAAAGGAATTTTACTTCCTTTTAAATTTTTGCATTGCTGGATAGGTGTTTTTCTTATTCTGCCCTATTGAGATATTAGATATTAGTTCTAGAAGCCGAAGAGGTATTATTTCTAGAAATGTAAACCTATTATATTTTACATTTAAACCACAACTCAGAGTAATTATTAACCTCTTGGATTTTTGAATTCTAAAATAGTTCTGAAATCATTTATTTGCCCAATTAAGTATCAGATATTTTATGTCCGTAAAAGCATTTTGAAAAGCAAATTCAGTTTATTGAATATCAAATAGCAAAAAGTTATCATAAAAAGTTTTTTAAAAAAAGTATTCACTAATGCCACTGCAAAGAGGCCTGCTTAGAAACTTAGTTCCAAGTTTATGGTAAATATGTACTTCAATGGTTAAATACAATAAATGTTTATAGATTGACTTTTAAATAAAGTGATCAGAACATCCAGGATTTCAGAAGAACAATGACTTAAAGATCTAGGAGTTTCGAAATCATTGAACTCACATAATTATATGAAGGTTTGGAAGTTGAGCTAATATATCTTTATTACTTTTTAAAATAGGTTAACAGATTATGAATTTTGGGTAAATTCAAAAATCACCTGTCACTCGCTAATGATTTCGTTTTGTTCAAAGCAATATTAAAGCCAAATTAAAAGTCGAATAATGAATTTGGAACATCAAAATACTTTTCATGATTTTTTTTTTTTAAAATAAGAAGGTTTATAAAAACGTTGAGTGCTCAATGCTTGTTACAAGTTTGTTTCTGATATCGTACGTTTTAAAAATCTTATGAACTATTAACTATACTTTGATTGTTCTGCATATCCATTTCATTTTAAAAATGTATTCTACTAAAATGTTTTATCGTATAAAATAGGTTTGGGAAAATTTTCCTTTTTAGGGCACTCAATCTTCGTACTTCATCTTCCAAAACGATTTTTACTTAATATATTGTATTCTTGCCCTGATTTTCCTTGTTTATAAAATATGCAAGAGAAAATATATGTACTTCTGTCTGTTTCTACCTAAAAATTAAACAGAATCAATGAAAAATTGTGGATTTGTTGAATAAATTTTTTTATATTATCTCATTCCGCTGGTCGACGTATTCATTTGTCACGATTCACGAAAAATGTAGTTCAGGGTCACTTCTTGCAGACATTTTACAATGGATAGTTACTATTCTTTGCTAACCCTATAATTATCTAGAAAGGATTTTATGAAGCAGTCTTCTGATGCGATAATAAAGCTGCTGCCTATTAATTCATTCCAATTTCTATATTTTTACCCTCAAAATCCAAGACAACATCAACATATCATATTACAAACTGACTACTAGCCAGCTGCGTTAGAAACAACAATAAAAATGGCGGCCTTCAAGAAAAAAGACTTGGCTATCAAAAAAAGGAATCGAGAACAAAAGGTTTGGAGAAATGAGTATTAGCTAAAGGTCATTGCTGGAAGTTCTTTTAGCGTTAAGTTTGGTTTGTGATTATAATAAATTGATCAGTTTATTTCAAGAACACGACATCATGTATAATCTGTAGCATTGCAGTAGACGGTTTTCTGAAAGAAAATCTTCAATTATGCTGAAATGAGTTTTGTTCCTCTGGCTATTTGAAAGTTTCTAACGTAGTTTGACAAACTTGTTAAGTGCACTAAACTGATACGTGTTGAATGACTACTTCAAGGATAAAAATTATACCATAGACAAATTATTAAACAGAAAAATAAATTTTTAAATATAACCAAGTTTTAAAAGTTGTTTTACCTGAAATAGCGTATTAAATACCAAAAATAAAAACATAATATTTCTTTCAATAAAAGTGTCATGTACATCGTCTTCAATCCAACGGAGCAGGAGTGGTTAATGGTCAAGCCTCAAAAGAGAGTCGCTGATACAGTTATTGTGGTCGGGATAAATGCATCTGTGGTAATGCGAAATTGTTTCGGGTCGTGGATTAATGGTGGAAGGATATTTTCTTAGATGATGAAGATGTTGAAAGCTGAGTGTTGCAATTCAGCTTTGTGGAAGTCAGCTTATGGGAGGTTCTGTTCTTTATTGAGGCAAATTGGATGTTGGGGCTGTCTCTTATTTAAGCCGCTAAGAAATTGTTTGAGTGGGTAGGCGGAGTGCTATATATGATTTATCTTTTTTATTTTAAGGACCTTTAATTGCATCTTTTAAAAAGGATTAACTGTCGGATTACTTTGGAAACTTTAACAAATGTACAGGATATTAACACATGCATTAGGCTCTGCATTCGTAAAACTAACGTAAGGTATATCAAAACAGATAGATATTGTACAGATAGATCCAAAAGGAGAGGGTATATTCTTTCATTTTTCAAACTAAACAAACCGTGTTTTCTACGAAATATACTAGAGCGCATACTCCATATACCACCTTATGCCCCCCCCCCCCCCCTACAAAGTTCCATACATTTTGCTTACATTTAAGACTTATTTAGTTTTTTTTATTAGTTAGTTAAATTTCGGAACCAATTTTCTTGATAAAAATACCAAAACTATATGAAAATAAAATAAAGTATATATAATAGCTTTTGTGGGTAAAATACAACAATAAAGATTCTTAATACGTGTCTGTACAATACAAGGAAAACAGTGAACTATTCATTTTAATTAATTATTATCACAGGATAAATTTCTAGATATTTAACACTACAATTAAAACTGAATTGTCCATTAACTGCGAATAAAAGGAATGAAAAATATAATAAAAATCATTTAAATAATAACCAAAATAATTCTGCCTTAAAAATAATCTATTCAATTACAAATACATCATTAAATAAAAGTGAAAATAATTGCACTCGAAACCAAACATTTTAACTCTTCAAATCCCTTATGTATAAGGTAACATTCAAATTCCATTTTTTATTTTTAAAAATTTAAACAACAACATCAATTTTGTAGTTTTCCAATCACCAAACAGTTAACCACAGGTTAATTGTCTATTTTAACGTCTCCATTAATAACTGAGCTGTAAGCTAAGAAGGGACACTTGAACTACAATTCATCAAGTCTTAAAAGAGGATGGGAGAAACAATTGGTTGGCTATCTTCTTAAAAGTCATTACTTTTTCTTGAGTAATGTTTTATTGTTGGACTTCTTACCGAATCTAATTCTGTTCAACACAAACCGCCTACTACTCATTCTGTGGAATGGCAATGATGTATCTGACATTTTTCCTGAAAAGAGGATTTTGTTTTAAGTTTACATGTTAGGGAAATGACGCACTGTTAAAAATTAACTTATCAAAAATGAGTCCCAGGATAACCTCCTTTAATGGTGAGAACAATATTCACGGAAAAAAATTTCGAAATCTCAAATTTGAGTACTGTTGAAAATGAAACTCTCAAACAGGCGAGTTCTAAGATGTTCAAATTTTATTGTGAGAACCATTTACGTCACAAAAAAAGCAACAACGAAATCATAAATTTTAGATCATACGTGGGAACATATTTTTAAAGTGTAACGTTGCCTGAATTTTATATATTTTGCAAATTGAGAACATTTCAAAAGCTTTTCATTTAACTACATAGCTTCACAGAGTTAAGTTTTGTAAAAATCAGATAAGTAATAGAGTATTAGAATATGGGAGTGATTGAGTTAGACACTAAGTCCTTTAAACATTTTGCTGTATTGTCCAAGTCCAATGATGGTAATGTCTCTTTGGAAACTTGGTCATACTCAATTGATATATCACTTTATTATGCGTAATTCCGTTTCTTCATTGCTTTCACAAATAAAAAGCGCATGTTGAACATCTTTGTGAAATTTCATAATTTATTACCAAATTCGGTTATTTACAATAAGATCAAACTGAAGCTATAATTTTGTAGGCAGTCTATATATGAAACACTCCGTAACAATTAAAACTTGATACCTATTTCCTATTAAAAAGTTTTTGGAACATACTTATTTTACCTTCTTCTTACCCATATTTTTACGTAGTTTTAATTTATTTATTTAAAACTACCTACTGTATGTTACAATTTTTCCAAATCACCCCATTGTACTAATGTGTGGCATACCAAGTCCTCAGCTAACATTGCTTATCACTCATCGGAACATTATCTCTTGATACGTCTTTATACAATCAGGGGTCAGCTCTTTTCATGGTAATAGGCCTAACCTGTTCTGTACTTTATTTTTGTACTTCCTATTTAGACGGGATGAGCAGATACTGAAACCAGTTAATGTTTTTCTCATTATTCAAAGACATACAATATATTGGATGGTTCAAAAAGTTTAAATTCTTTGTAGTTAGTAATGTGAATTTGAGTGTGGTTCAAAAAGTTTAAATTCTTTGTAGTTAATAATTTGAATTTGTTTTGTATACATTTCTAAATTCCAGAAAATATGGAACCTTTCGGCTTCAAAATTAACAACACAGATAAAATAAATAAAAACTAGTAACTCGGGGAGTGTACACTACACGACATTCAATAAATCAATACACATTTAAAGTTAATTCTATAAAGTAATTTCAATAACTTAAAAACCTAAAATGTTGTACAACAGCAGCATCGAAAACCTAATTAGTATGATGTCCGACAGATACTAGGAACTCGTGTACCAAATTTGAAGACTTTAGCTCTTTTAGTTCTTGCTGGAGAGTGGTTTCAGACAGGGAGACACCGACAGACAGACTTTCAGACGGAACAATGTTAAAAAGCCACAAAAAGTAATGTAAGATGAAAAGGAATGCCTTTAATGAATGTATGAAGGAACCCATAAATCCCGCAACTACTTTGACTTTTTATAACCTAGAAATGTACTGAATTTCTAGGGGATGTTATCATTAATTAATCTACTCGACATTTTGTTTAATACTTCTAATTTTAAATCAAACAAAAAACGCATTTTAAACAATTATAGTTGACGTTTGTTTATTAAAATAACTTGAATTTGAAAAGCACCTTATATTGAGTCATCTGACCTGAAGTATTTACGTTTAATTTCTCCTTTTTGCATAATTGAATTGAACCCTTCTTGCATAATTACAATTGTTGTACCCATATATTTTATTTAATATAAAATTAATTGCACTTGTATTTGAAGCTGAAATAAACTCACTGGTTCTAATAATAAAACAAGAAAATAACATAGTTACTTATGAACAAGTTTAGGTGTAAAACAGATTCTATTTAAATTCTTCGTGGATACTATAAATTTGAATTTTCGACAATTTTATTTCATTTTGGGTATTAACTACAAATAATTTATGTTGTTCATAACACTTGAGACAAATTACATTTTACTATTTAAGCTAAGAAGAAGTTTAGTTGTCATAGTCTTTTTCAAAAAAAAAAAAAAAATATCACACTATTTTTTACGATTTTACCTATTGCTTTCTATATATCTGCCACCATATATAGTGGAATTACTATGGATATCCTCAAAAATAAATCAAACAGAATAACATTTGGACAAAAATTGGAAAAACACATTAATAACAATTTAAACCAACCGAAGCGCTCAGGCGAGTAAGATGTCGATGAATGCAGTTTTCCCTGCAATGTCCTCAAGATGGCGCCATGCGGTCGAATCGAGGAGATACTTTTGGAATTGCTCTGCTGGAAAATCAACATTCAGTTTATTGAGAGATGACTACGGAGAATACTAAGTTGCTGCATGTTATGACTACAAAAAAAAAAAACAAAAAAAAAAAAAAACTTTATGTTGTGACTGAAGGTAGGCGAATACCCAAAATTCTAACATTTTCACTATTGGTTTAATCTTTTCCAAATTTGGCATAGTGATTTCAAATATAATAAACAATGCTTTTGGGGCAATTTTTTTAATTTAAATATAATTGATTTATTTTAAACGGTGTTTTTCAACTAAAAAAAGGGGTTTGCGCCAGCATTTCTAGCATAAAAAGTTTTACATTAATTTACCTGAAATTTTTTACAGATACTATTTCAATATATATCTGTGCCATGAACCTCTAACATCTCATGTAAATATAGAAGTTTTTTTTAAAAAAAATGTCCAAGTGTAAGTTAATCGAAAAAAATCCTTTTTTTTGTGGTTAATTTATAACATTTTTCTTAATAACTTCTTCTCTTGCAATTTGTATGTAACTCTAGAGGGTCATTGCATGCATTAGTTCAAAACGAAGAATTTAGCACATAATTAATGTTTATAGGATGAAAATTAAATGTGGTAGACTTGTTAGCGTAAACCTCTTTTTTTTAGTAGAAAAACAACGTTTTAAATAAATAAATAATATTTAAATTTAAAAAAATGCCTGAATAGTATTATTCATTATATTTGAAATCACTATTCCAAATTTGGAAAAGTTTAAAGCAATAGTAAATTTTTTAGAATTTTGGGGAATTTTGGGTATTCGCCTACCTTAATGAAAGTCTTTTGAAATTAAAACAACTACTGGATAGGGAATAAATAATAATGGGCCCAAATAATAAATAAAGTTGATAAATTCCCTGCATTTCCAGTAAAAATAAAATAATATTAAAATAACACAGTTTATTTCCGTGCTGTGTAACAACATTATTTAACATATTATTTGACTCGAATGAATGTATTTTGTCAATACGTTTGATTTTTTAGTCATAATGGTAATTGCAGTTTTCAAATATTTTATTATAATTTTAACACAAAACATATCTTCCACAAATAAATGAACAATAATTTTTCACTTTTGATGGTTTTAGACTGTTCCAAATAAAGTTTAGTTATGAAAGATGAAACTACTGCATTCTGCTTTAAATAAATTATCATCTTATTGATTTTTAGCTATAATTGTCTATAGATAATGGTGTAAGAAGAAAGTAGTACTTACCCAAAAACCCATTGGTTGACCCATATTCCAATCATGAATCTTTAATCGACCACGTATACAAAATGATTAATAAACCCTCCATTCCTTATGAACTTCAGCTCAATTTTAATATCAATTGTGGCAAGAGGCGTGGCCAATAGTTATCTAACTGTGTTTGAGAAAGCTTTAACTAACGATTAATATTTTAAAAAAATAGTGTCTTAATTATTGTCTATAAATATGAAAAGAAATGCTATGCTTGCTGGCTCTAATGGTTTAAGCACTAGTTTTCTTTTCAATAGAAAGTTATAGTTATTAAAAAGTCCTATGTAGAGGAGCATATAAAGCGTTATGCCCTTCCATAGGATCTCCCTTCCATAGGATATAGGATCCCTTCCATAGGATATTCATAGGATATACCATACCATCCATACCACTTGCCTGTTATGCCTATTTCAGCTCTTCTGTTTAAAGGCATCTCATTTTCATTGATATAAAAGGTTCAAAAGTAACAAGTTTAAGCAGAAGTTTTAGGACTTCTGTATTCTATTTTAGTAATTTTTTATAAGCACATTTATTTTGTTTTGTGATTTATAACAATTCAGCTTGGTGCATTCATAAAAAATTAATAATTAAACTAATTCGTTGAATTTTAATTTTGTTGATTTTGTGAAACATGAAATAACCTAAAACCCAATTTTTTAATGCACCTAAAACAAAAGGTAAATTCTTATTGTCTTAAGTATAAAAGAAGGAAAATTTCCAATATTAAATATATTAATGAAGGCGTTTTGAAAGGCAATTCAAAAAAAAAAATTATAGCATTTGAACAGTTATAACAAGAAATGTGAAGTAATTTTGGGAACCCCAGAGAACTGAAATCAATGATAATATATAACATTTTACTGTTGTCTTAAAATACTATATAAACCCTCTAGTATGTTTTTCCTAAGTTTCAAAACAAATTTATAAATGTTTTTCACATAAAAATCCTTTTTATAAGTATCTTTAACCAGTTGAAACCTTGTAACACCAACACTGTTGTCTTGTTCACAAGATCAACCACATCGGAATAACAGCATTAAAACACAAAACCGCGTAGTTAAGAGTGATCTCCAGGGCATCACGAAACGTCCCTGACATTTTGAAAAGTCCTTTAAGTATGGAGAGCGTTCGAATATCTGATGAGGCCCATTATTGATTGAGTTTTCGAGTCTATTGTAAATGGATCTTTGACAGCTGCCGAGAACAAATAGCCGCGTAATTATAATAGCGGGAACGAGAGCTCTGATTACAACAATGTCTTAAAACCTATGTCTTACGGTTTCTCCTCCGGGAAAAACTTTTGAACATAACAGGTTGTTGGTTACAGCATGTTCTTCTGTACAGAAACAGAAGTCACATGTTCTTTGAAAAGTTCTTTGGAGTGAATGTCATTTAGTTTTTGGGAATTACAACATTACATGGAATCTAAAATCCGTTCTCAAGATAAATTATAAGAATCCAATGAGAATATTGTTTGTTGCTTTTTTTTAATGTAAACACAAGATTATGAACAGTTGCCAGGTAAATCTAAGTTGGTGGCGAACGCTAGAAGCTTCTTCATGCGAGGGAGATGTTAATTGTTATAAGTCAACAAAAATTATTAAAAAGTTCAGCTGTGACTCTGATTTCTAGCCTTACCAGATGTGGTTGAGTCATTAACTTCTCATCCATGAAATATTCATTAAATTTTCACAAAACATAATTTATTTGCTTTGTTTTTGATTGAAAATACTGTCAAAAATTGAAAAGAGACTATTTTCATAATTTTTATAGCTAGATAGTTGAATAACAAACTAAACTATAGAAAATTTAACGGCCTTTAAAGCTGTATTATCCAGAAGTCCGTGGGAAATTCTTCTATCGACCCCTTTCAGATTAGAGCTAAAAATAATAAAAGCACCTGTTTTTCAACAAGAACTACAGTTCGCGAGTTCTCAAACTTTCGATAGTTCAGTTCTTTTGTTCCCTTTCACCTTGATGTCTATATACTCTTCGGCCAAGGCATTTGCATATCTTCCGTGTTACACGTTACAGGCCCCAACTTTCTAATTATCGCCTTTACCAATAAAACGTGATTTAAATCTAAACTGCTTCGTTTTGGCGGGAAATCGTCACGTTTCGGCGTGATCGAAACTGGAAGCTACAAACGTGAGAATTTCGGGAAATGTCCTTGTCGTTGTTGCCACCGGAAAGGCAGAAATTGGAGGTTAAAAAGAATTTTTCAGAAGGTTGAGAATTGTATTGAAATGGGCTTTTGTTCGATCGAAAATTCTCACGATTAGCAAACAATAACATTCATTGATTAGAAATTAAGTATGCCTGAAGAATCAATAAACGAGCATATTTAAGGCTGTGAGAATCTAGTAAGAAATGTGATTGTTAGCTTGCCAACGGTTATTTATTTTATAACTGCAGGCGGTATAAATTTAAAAGACATTGTTAGTACCAAGGACAAATGTTCAACAATTGCAAAATTTTCAACAACAAAAAATATCAAATACTTCCATTTCTTATCAAACAGATGTGATCAAGATTTACGTTCAACATTTGTAGATGTTATTCGATATTGATTTTGATCAAGTGGCGAAAATAATTGATAAGTTAAACGAAAAAAAATTGGACTAATTTTGAATGTGTAGCTAGTACTTTTTAAGCAGTTATATCAACTCGGTTTATAATTAGCTACTAATTTCAAAATATATTTTTCCAAGCGTTATTTTCAAAGAAAGTGAATAAATATCTCCAATTTTTCATAGAAATAACATATACAGAAGTGTCATATCTTATTTTCAAGAAATTAATTACCATATATTAAATTAATGCATTTAATGGAAATTTATGTGCAGATTTGTATTGGTATATACCTTATAAGGTAATTTCAGTAATTTTAAAATCTTAAAAGTTCCTTCCATTCGCCCCTCCGCAATTTTCTTATTATTAAGTACTAGAAGTTCGTGTACCAATTTTGAAGTTACTTTATATTTTAGTTTGTGCTGCATAAGGGTTTCAGACAAACTTTTACGGTTCAATGTTCAAAACTTTCTCTACTTTGTATTTCATAATAAGTAACTAAACAATCCAAGCGCAGCATTAAATTATTATAGTTATTTATAATACAGTTTTAATAAGAAATATCTCAACGATTGAACTGTATGGAGATATGGTTTTAACATATAATTAAAACAAATTTTCTGACCAAAGATAATTTTATTGATAAGTATTACAATAGCCAAACATTAAAACCCTAACATATCACCAATATATTACCTTTTTTCAATCATCTCGATTTGGTCTTAAGTTACAGAAAATCCCCAAGGCCGGCCAAGGCTGTAAATTTTACGACAGACTCTCCAAATACAGACGTTGGTTAGCTGACTCAATTAGCTATTCAAACATACCCCTAGGTCAAGAAGGATGTACCAAACATGCTGCGATATATATGTAAGTATAGTCTCATCAGAGCTAGAAAGGTGCAAGTCCAGAATCCTGTAACTAAGAGCTAGAAAGGTACTTCACTGTTTTACCTACAGAATAGAATGAAAACTCCAAACGATATCAATCCTTGCAATTTTGAATTTCTATTAAAGGAGTACACTTTACATTAAAATTTTTTACTTTAAAAAATATTGACAAGACAACAACAACTTTAAGAAGTTAGTTTTAAGCCAAGCAAGAATTTTGAAACTAAATTACAGACACCAGCAAATACTGAAAAGCTTCATTTTTAGATGTATGAAACTTTGATACAATGAAGTAAATATGTATTAGTTTAGTTTAATTTTAAATTTTCCATGCACAAATAAAACTATTTCGTTTAAACCATAGAATTGTACACTCCTAGATAGTTTAAAAATAACATTGCGCAAAGTAACGATATTTAGAAGAAGAATTGCTTGTAATTTTAGTGTTTTATGGTGATATTTTAAAAATATTATTTGGTTATGCTTGTTGATGCTTATTTATAGTATCTTGATAGGGGTTTTCACACATGGCTAATTTATGCTTGTCAATTTGAATCCTAATAGAGTGAAGTGGTTGATAATTTATTCAACACCCAACACAACCAAATTAAATATTAAGACTCAGGCGTGTAAACGCCTTGTTCTTACAAACAATGCAATGCTCCATTTAAACATATACTTGAGTAACTTATTGCTATGGATTTTGTTATCCTGCTAAATCTGGTAATAGGACGGTAGCGATGAGGACAGAACTAGCAAAGTCATCCTCTGTGTCACGAGTCCTAACCTAGCCACTCTTTCCGAATTTCGGAAGAAAAGGACATACTTCCCTGTGACTCTTAGGAAGGAGGTACGAGCACAATTGGCAGGAATCCTGTATGCCCAGAGCTTACACTTTCCTAATTGCTTTTGCAATGCACCGTAATTGGTGGCCCCACAGTAGCTCAAATAAACGACGCACAAAATGGAAAGTTATAATAAATGGTCCGAGAAAACGTCGGATACGCATAATTGACATTCACATCGCCGCTTCAATTTCATATTGTGAATGGGGAACAGGAATTTTGTTTTCCAGCGTGTGGCGGAATAATGCATGGGAATTCGCTAATTGGCGACTGAAAGTTGACTTTCTGCAAAACATGCGTGCTGTTTATCTTAATGTTCAGAAATTATTCTGGAAGTTTTTTTTTTCAAAATTCAAAATTATGTTGTGATTTGTCTTCACTTAAAAGGAAAATGGGATTCGTTATGTTAGAACGTAGGATAAAGATGATTATGGTGAATCTTAATCTTTTTGTACCCCCTCCCAAAAAAAAGTAATAAATTCATAAACATTTTCAACAACGCAATATGTTGAAGGTATATATTTATATAACCTACAGAGTGCTCGTTATTTTTAAACTTAAACTGTAAAGCAAATATTATATGGTAAAAAAACTTTTAGATAAAAACAGAATTTGTCTTGGACAAAATATTTCGTTTCCATTCAGTAAGCATCCTAAAATAAATTATTTGTTTTTGTTTAGAATATGGACAAACGCATTGCTGTTATTATTAAAGCATTGAGTGGTATAAGGTAGTAGTGGTAAGGTAGTGGTAAGGTTTATAAGGTAGTTTAGTTTAAATTGTTTAGTTTAAGAAAACTATTACAACCTTTACATATACAGATTTCGAGATAGTAAGCAATAAGTAGAGATAATAACAACAAGGAAATCACGTATTTCGATGTATTAGAAAAATCATACCAAAGTGAAATCTTGAAGACATAAAGATGTTTTGTTTCGAATCAAGTAAATATTGGAATATCTTGTAAACATTCAATATTTTTATTTAAAAGTTAAAGTTATTGCATCACTATTATCGAGGAAAAAACAAACACGTCTATAAAGTTGTAATTATTTATTTTTGTAGTTCTGAAAAAGGTAAATATAGGGTTTGTAAATGGATTTATAATCGCAATAAGACTTAATAAAACACACATTTGCTTTTAATGTAAGTGGTTTTACATTCATAGTTTATGTGATAGTGATATGATTGATGTTAAAACATTTTATATATTTCCCCACTACATGTTTAAAATTGTTTCTGTTTCAAAGTTTAAAGGGTGTTATTTTTTATCACTATAAATATATGCAATATTTCAATTTCCTCTTCCTATTTATCCACTCGTTTGAACTCTGCAAGATTTTGCTCTGTGTTTTATCTTCATGATTAAGAGCACCCTTTAAAAAATCGAATTAGGCGCCCTTAATTTTACTTAATGTCTTCGATTTGTTCAATTTTCTGTTATTCATTTGAAAAAGTTTTTCACTTTAAATATAGCACAATATTATTATAGCGCCATTTAAGACACCAGTATATTTATGACATAAACAAGTTAAGTCATAAACAAGGTTGAATATATTAAGTGTAAAATAAAAATAAATCGTAAAAATATGTATTTCATCACTCTTCTTAATTAAAGCTATAAAATGTTAGATATTTTTTACTATAAACCTTACGTTATAGTGGTAGCAGTTTAATTTCAACTTCTCCGGTCAGTAATTTTTAGTAGGGAAAAATACTTTTTTTATAATAATTTTGCAAATAAAACGAAATTTAAATAAAAAAACAATTATTTTTTTTAAAAAATTAGGATGCATTTTTGATATCATATAATGGTTTATTTTAATCGTTTTAACGAGAAGTGCATTCAAAATTGCAGTTGCAAGCAAGATATAGTAACATTATGGTCTATGGACAATTAAATCGACCGAACATTTATGGCGTTATAAGCGAACTGTAGTTGTAAACAAGTTTGATTGTATATGGTAGGTACATATATATTCCAGCTTGTGTGACGTTTGCTTTTTCAGAGTTCCGCTTATAAGCTGTCGTCAAGTGGGACAGACACAGATAGAGTTTTTACAAGCACAAGAGACACACAAAAAAAGGGCAACACAAACACATAGACAAATAACACCATTTATTGGCGGTCACAAACATCTATGCCTTACCGGTATTCGAGCCCGACCCCAGCAGCTCCAAAGGCTAGCATCCTAACGATTGAGCCACCGTGGTGGCAGTTTGAGTGTATTTTGTTTGCGTTTTCTTGATAGGAATTTTTACTACGCAATACATCCTTTTTGAACTCATGCAGAATTTTTTTTAAAGTTTTGCCTTAAGTTTTGATTTAAAAATACTGATTATTTTTTGAATATTTGCTCAAGCGTAATATAGTTCATATTAGCTGCATACATGATTTTACTTTTTACCAATTCTCCTGTTCATAAAATAGGAGATTTAAAAATGTAATTATATTCTTAAACGATGTAAATATAACTTTAGATTTTTATTTAGAAGTATGAAAATTATTTTTTTCTTGATTTTATTTCTAACTAATATTATTTTAGCTATATTGTTTCATGCTTCAATGATTCAAAAACATTGCTGAATTAAGTTTGTTATAACTTGGATTTTTTTGGAAATCTCGTTACTGTTTTTGTATTTGTAAGAATATTTCCGATACAGACAAGTACAACAAGAAATTATGCTAAAAATACAAAATACATAGAAGGAAAGAAGACTTATGAAACATGTTTCAAGCAATAAATATTTTATCCCAAAATCCTAATTTGTACTAAAAATAACTTGATATTCTTCATATTAAATAATATAAAAACTTTTATCTACTGACCAATCACAATAATAAAAAACTGCACGAATTATATCTAGCGCATTACTTCGATAGCTAAAAAATTACCATTGGAGATTTCTACCCGATACCTCAATTTTTATCACCGAAGATCTCCCAACCCTCAGCAGGTATCTATAAATACATCAAGAAAAATATTCTCTTAATAACGATCTACTAGGACTATGAATCGATTGTTAAAAAAACCCTCCAATTTTCATTACAATAAGTAACAAATTTATTAGGTCTCGGGCCGCGGCCGCTTTATGAAAATGCATTTAAAATGGGACGCCTGGGATTTCCCTATGGAGCCGAAACTCGGTATTTCCGAAGATGGATGATTCCTGGTGTCACTTATTTTAGCGTTTAATTTTTCCTGCTTGGTAATGTTTTAATAATAATCGTGGGGCCTCGGTTCGTTTGTGGCTTGGGGTTTTCATATAAGGGGATTTTTTTTTGGTGGGTTGTAATCACAGAGTTGAGAATAAGCTGGAGATTCTTGGCGAGAAGCATAGTGAGGCCTTCAGAAAGTCGCCAAGCAAACCTTATAAACCCAAACAAACCATTTACTCAATGTTTGTTGTAGCTGAAATGCATTAGTTTATTCAATAAGAAACGGACCATATGCACTGTTGTTGTTGTTGGTAATTCCCATCTGGTCCGACGGAGTCAGACCAGAATGTATGTAGTCCCAGTCCAGTCCTAAGAAGTTTAGGATATGGTTAGGTGATGCCTGATTTTGTTGGCACTTTGGGCAAGGAGGGAAGATCTTTTGATTAGCAGAAAACATAAGACTTTCCAGGTGTCCGCTGGCTAGTCTGGACCAGGTGTCCGCTGGCTAGTTGGTCTGTCTGTCACCAGGAAGAGAGAGAGAGTCCTTGCCCTTTTGCTTTGTACTAGTAGTGAGTAGGATGTTGAAGCCAATTTTGTTTGTTTTGAGCCTTTTGCCTTGCGAATAATTCAAGGGCTCTGAGGTGGAGGGGATTTACACTGTTGCAGTCTGTAGCATGAGATCTGAATTTGCACTAAATTGTAATAATTTCCTTCACAGGTAAGAAAAATTAATCATAATTATAGTTTGTATTAGAGAGTCAAAAATCGCCAAGTCGACGCAGAAAGCCTAACAACTACTGTATGATTAGCACCAATTACTTCTGTTTGTTTGGGCTTACTACAGAGCAATCGATGGCTTCACTTGGACAACTAGTTTTGGTATTGGTTTTTGCCTGGCTGCATCACCATTTACGTCTTTACTCTTCGGTTGTAATGGAAGTGGGATTGGCATGGTGGATATCATTGGGAATAATGAAAGTGTAGCGGTGTTTTGATGGAATGCATAAGGATATATTTTAAATTATTTTTTTAAAAAAAATTTCTATATGCTATTTGGCTGATGCTTTTAAAGGGGTTATTTATAATTTTAAATGCCATGGTTCATTTGAATGATGATTTATGCCTAGATATAGCTTCAACTGTGTCATTTTTTTTATTTTGTTCATCAAATTTGAACACCTTTTATAAAGGTTTTATTTGCTTAAAATAAACTGTAATTGGCATTATATTGGCTGCTCTGACTATAAATTTTTATAAGTGTATTGATTGAAAAGGATTCGAATTTTTTTCAGAAGAAATATTCATTTGTGGAAAAGCTTAATGATATTTTTTAGAATTCAAGCTATAAAAACCTCAAAAGAGACGTAAATTCTGAAATGAAGCAAATACTAACCAATAATTTCGAAGCGTTTTTAAAACACGCAAAAACATAACATAAGAAATATTTTGGGTTAATCACTTCACAAAAGTTAGGTTAGGTTTGAATTATCGTCGCACTAGATCCATACGAGGGCTATTGGCAACGGGCGTCGTATTTTAGAGACACAGTCAACTTCACAAAAGAGCAAACGTGTGGTGATACTTATATTACCTAAAAATATATTTACATCTATTGTAATAAAATCTACCCCATTATACTCGCTACACTCCATAAACGTCAAGTTCAATTACGGGGGAAAAAATCCCCTCTTACCTTGCATCTAGGGTGATTTATTTAAGTGGCATATGCCCCGTAGTAAACACAGTTTTTCGAGGGGGTTAGCTTTTTCCGCACCCCCCATGGTTTTATCTATCCTCATCCTCTTCAAAAGGCCGAGGTGTTTTTATACCGCTGAAAAATCAACGTGCCCTATTATGATGGGCGCCGGAGTTTAGAAAGGGGCCGATTTGATAGTGTGAATTGTCCAAATTGTAGGTCGTTGTAAATAGCATGGGTTTGTAAATAATATGGTCTTTGTTAATATTGCAAGTAACATGCTCTTTTTTCTATTTAAGTTATGTATTAGTTTTTTAAGCAATTATAATTTGGACAGATCTAACTTTTAATATTATGGACATCATTATACATTTTTCCGTGAATGTACATAAAATATAAAAACAGTATTATTTTTTGTCCTAATGGGGCTGAAATATCGGCTGTCAAGCCTTTGAAGACTCGGCAGATTCCCCAGAACTGAGAGCCATTTTTTTGGCAACATATAGGCGGCTCTCGCTACCAATTTTGACTCACAGATGAATTGAATCTGAGCTCTCTGTGGATGTAAAAGTATACTAACATTATTGTAAGGTGTAAGGTTATTGCATTGTAAGGTATTATTGTAAGGCAAAAAGTAATTTAATTTTTCAAAAATAAATTAATGTGTCAAAAAAAGTGCCATTTTTTATTTTTGATATAAGTAACAAAATATTTATGTATATAAACAAGATGACGTACTTAACCAACTGATAAAGACATACTTAACTTACAGATTTTTGATATTTGTAACATATTATTTTTAAAATTGAATTTAAAAATAAATTCTAAAGTTATTGATTTTTTAAATAATAAAATGAAAATCATTCATAACTAATGCCGGAAGCCAAGATAAATATATATATGTTTAAAAAAAATGTAGTAAAAATTTCAGAACTCTATAGAGAGAAAATTCTGAGTTATATCCATTTAAAGTCAGAAAATCATGGAAAAAAACTATATAGGAGAAAAAAAAGTTTTGTAATTTCGAAAGTATACGAAATAATCTGAGGACATAAACGTCTATATAAATCTTTTGAAGAGTATGATGTGCCTTTTTTTAGTTTCTGTGGCACTATGCAGCTTATTTTACTTTATATTCGCAAATTCCACTTTTTCGATTGATTTTACAAATAATTGTATTTTCATGGCTGTATTGCTAGGTGATTCAAAAAACACAAAGGTAATGAAACAAGAAATAAAAAATAGTTTTCAAAAGAAATTAAAGTTTTAAAAGACATGTTCAAAAATATTCTTAACAGTTATATACATACAGATTTTAAGGAGATGTTTTTAACGATTGTCCCATACTTCCTTAAGGGGGGGATCATAGTTAGCGACAGCAAAAATGACCAATTCTTAGTAATGATTTCGAAAGGCTCTAAATCATTTAAAAATTATGGTACAATAAAAAAAATTTTACCAAATTTTAAATTGCACTTTTATTATTATATTTACACCAAAGAATCTTATTTTTAAAAATTATTATTTTTGAAAAAAGACATCTTTTGAAACATACAATTACGAATTTTCAAAAATACAAGTATTTTTTCGGTACACTTTTCTCCAAATCTATTAAATATTTCTTAATAATTTCTTTTGTGTGTTATAAAAATATTTTAGATCTAATCAAGTCACCTATTTTTTTGCCTAAAATAATTTTTGAATTCTATTTTAAAAACATTATATTCTACATTCATAAAAATTCTGATTTTCAACGATGAAAAGTGTAAAATAATGAAATATTTTTTTTAATTTGTAAGACTAAATTAGGTGACTTAAATAGATCTAAAATGGTTTTATAACACACAAAAAAAATTATTAAAAAATATTCAATAGATTTGGAGAAAAGTGTACCTAAGTGTTGAAAATTATAGTTTTGAGAAAAACGCGAAAAACAAATGCAGTCGATCCCGTTAACACGAACTCGAAATAACCACCGAAACATTTCTTGTTAACCGAATTTCACGTAAATCGTTAGGAATTTTTTTTACATTGAGCCAGTGAATAGTTTTTAAATATTAACGCAAAAAAATCAGATTTTATTATGTAATACATAAATAATACAAGCATACAATTAGTAATTCAAAGGAGGCGTGGCACATTTGTTTATTTTTATAATTTTAATTTTTTGTAAGAAATAATTAACCGATCGATACAAAATTGGTCTTATTCGATAGATTGGGCTTCCATCTATCAGAAAATACTGGTTTCAAAAATTCGATTTTTTGGTTTTTGTTAACTATGATCCCCCCTTAATGCAAAGAAAGGAAGGTATCATATCTGGTTTCGACTTAAGTAGATTCATTTTGTTTCGAAACCAAATAGAATTGAATAATTAATTAAAAATTATCTTAAGATAACTAGAAAATTTTATAAACTAGTATTCGATTAAAAAATAAAATGAAAATGTCATTGAATGTTACTTTTCGTTTAAAACTGAAATGTTGTTTTAATGTTTAGCAGTTACATAGAATCATCTTTATATGCAAATGTATTTCAACTCTTCGGCTTTTTGACAGGATCATTTATCGAGAAATGTTAAAATTTATGCAAGAATTGCTGTGTTATTTGTTTTGGTATTTAAATAAGATATCCTAACTTTTTTTCATGTAGCTTAAATGTTCTACAATCATTTTCTTTTTTATTCAACTTGTAAAATTTCAAGTGCTTAAATATTCGCTCAATAATGTATCATTGTATGGGAAAAAATATGTTTTTCAAAATCTGATATTTTCCCCTCTTATTTATATATACCTGTTAATTAGCTTTATTATCTTTTAGATATTTTATATCCCTACATACACAATTCTACAAATCAAAATATGAATGCTTATTCCGTTTTACTACATAAGTGCATTGAATTAATGATTTTCTGAATTAAATGATAAATCTACATATTTCGCAAGTGGTTTTCAAAATAATGACTTAAACAACACAATCATAATAGAATAATAATTAATTTTTTGCAGCATTTGTCAAAAACTACAATTATACATATTAACATAATCCTTTCTTAATAGCGGTGCAGTGTTGATGATTTGTATTTTATTTTTTAACAATTATAAATTATTCATTTTGTTCCAATGCAAAATACTGTGCATAATTGAAAGATATTTATTTTTCCCTTTACGGCTATTTCAAATGGATTTAAATATTTATTATCAGATATGTTAAAGATTGAACATGTAAATTTAATTGAATTTGTAAACATGGCAAAGAAAGACTCTTTTCGTCTTTAACCATAAAATCTTAGCCTTCAAACTTTTAATAAGTTGATCTGCAAAGATAACCGTTTTCAATTTTAAATATATTTCAAAATGAGTTGCCTGTAAAACAAGTTTAATTAAAGTGCAAGTTAAAAGTATCGAACGTGGAATGCTTTTCTTTCAAAATGTATTTATGATAAAATGAAATTGCTGTTTTAAAACTTCAATGTATTAAATTTTGAATTTTTAATGCGAAAATAATGACTCAAGTATTTGTATAAATTAGATATTGTTGTGAGTTTGTGGAAGGCAGATATGTTTAGTTCATTAAAACAAAGTTTTGCAACAAAGAATTACCTTGAAATTTAATGAACTTAGTGATTGTGTTTATAATTTTATGAATTAATGCTTTTAAACTATGGAAATATTTTAATTATTTCTGTACCATCATTGCGGTCATAAATTTATTATTCAATTTTTCAGTTATTTATCGCTACAAATTTGTTTAGCTGATGCTAGCTTCCCTTTTTATTATCTTTAGGTTAAGTTTTATGCATTTTTATCAAATAATTATTTATAATGCTTAATTTCATTTCACACACGAACTTATTGAAGATACATAAATTATACTTGTTTATTAAAACAAATCTATTATCTTATTGCAGGTATATATTTTTAAACGACGTTCCGTAAACTATAATTCGATTGTTGTAAAATTATTCCATCATTGTAAAACTATTCCATTATTGTTAAACAATTCCATTTTTGTAAACAAACTTCCTCATTGTAAAGCAAATCGCTAACTCTCTAAGTTCATTTCATACATGGTGGGGTTCTTTAAACCGTAGCCTTTTATATTTACGCCATAACCAAAATTCTATCCCCGCTGTATGAATACAGCCCCCAAACACCAAAAACGAGCCCTAATATACCTAATGCCTCTCTGCCAAACCGCATACACACACGGGGCATCTAAAAAACCCAGGGGACCAGAGATCGGAAAGTGCTCTGCATCAGGTAAATTAAACCACACTCGTATTCCGTTACCTGTCGGGGGAGGGGGAATAACAGACGATATCCTAACAGGAATCAGAATGGAATAGAACGAGGGGGTGTTCTATGTTTAGGATGTGAAAGATAAGAACATTGTTTGTCAGTTCAAACATGTTATTTCACTAATAAAGATGACGGATTTTTTACACTGAAATTTTATTAATTTCCTGTTGCATTCAATTAGAAAATTTAAGCTGGGTCATAAAATCATAAAAGTATTGAAAAGGTTAGTAAATATAATTAAAAAAATTTGTAAAATGTTTAAAAAAGTTAGTGTGAATCATACTCACAATTTATTAAAAAATTGGTTTTAATAACTTATAAAAACTTCCATATTTGTGTAGTGTAATAAACTCTAAAATTGGTTGGTAGAAATTTTGTGGAACACTCATCAAACGAACACTTGAGTAAGATTTTTTGATTTCTTAAGTTAATAAGGCGTACCCTGAAGAACAATATAATCTCGTTTTAAATGTCTATTGCATTAAAGGCTTAATATGAAAGCGTGTTGATATTAAGAATGGAAATACTTTGCTGATCGTGGCTCAAAATTCTAATGCATACATTGCTAGATCGAGCTGTTGATAAAACTTTGGTAGACTAGAACTACACGATGGATTTTGTCCACGACCATTGTAATTTTGAACCACGTTCTAGTACCAGCAAACAGAATACAGACATAAATTTAATTGACCGCATTTGTCCGACAAATCCATTCTGAAATTCTTATTCAACAAGTTTAGACACTCGAAAAGGAACACAAACTTCTGTGCTCTTTTTATTCAAGTGACAGCAAACCGAACTCAGGCATACATTAAAATTTGTCACACAGAAACAAAAAAAAAATCAATGTGAAGTTCACATTAAAAAAAAATAATAATTGGCACATAGAAACTAAAAATGCACTATAAAATTCGTATTTAAAAAATTAAACACTCAAAAAGGAACATCAAACACCTGCTCTCTTATCGTTTAATTGACAGCAAACTGCACTCAGGCATACATTAAAATTTGTCACACAAAAACAATTCAATATCAAGTTCATATTCGAAAGAAATTAAAAATTGTCACATAGTAACTAAAAATTCAACATAAAATTCGTATTCAAAAAGTTAGACACTTAAAAAGGAACATAAACATCAAACATATGTTCTCTTATCGTTTAAGTGACAGCAAATTGAACTCAAACATACATTAAAATTTATCACAATGAAACAAAAAATTCAATATGAAGTTCGCATTCAAAAGAATTAAAAATTGTCACATACAAACTAAAAATTCAATAGGGGAGAGTGTTGTACCTTGGGACAATTTTTACATTTTAATTTTTTTCTTCGATAATTATTGTCAAAATAAAAATTTCAAAGCAGCATTTCAATACACCAATATATTCCTCTATGATATTTTTTTTTAAATTATGGCAGCTTGAAATTAAAAAATTGCCACTCATTTAAAGTAGAGAGGATAAACTGTGCCAAGGTACAACATGATGTTGTACCTTGGGACATGCTTTATAATTCAGTCAATAGTCATACACTTGAACTAATTTGTGTCAGGAAACAAACTTTATTTCAAAATACATCAGAAAATGTGCTCTTTAGAACATTTCATCACACGGAAGGAAATAGATTTATCAGGTGTTTCCAGAATTATATTTTCAAACTTCAATCATTATAAAATATATCCAAAACAAAGCTGAGTTGTATTTTACATGTTTTGTGGAATTGCTCTTAAAATAAATAATAAAGATATTTTTATTTATCCAAATTATTAAGAATTTAATCAAATTATTAAAACTGTCCCAAGGTACAACACACTACATGGTTTAAATAAAAGCAAGATAGTGGCCAATCCAAATGCATTATCATTATTTTCTCATAACCAAAATATTTTAAAATCTTCTCTTTTATGAAGAAAATAAAATGCAGTTGACTTTTTGAAAGAGTACCAAGGTAAAAAATTATATTAGAATGAGAAAAATATTTACTTTGGGGAAATGAAATATTATTTTTTGTCACCATTTCATCAATTCAATGATGCTAGTGTTAAATTTTATTATGATGATGTCTGTTAGTTAAGGCTACTATTAGAAGTAAACAATGTATGAATATTGCCAATAGATTCTTAGAAATTGTCAGTGTCCCAAGGTACAACACTCTCCCCTACAAAATTCGTATAAAAAACTCTCAAAAAGGAACATAAACATCAAACATCGGTTCTCTTGTCGTTCAAGTGACAGCAAACTGAACTCAGACATACATTAAAATTTATCAAAAAAAAATCAATATGTTCGCACTTAAAGAAGAAATTAAAAATTGTCACATAGAAACTAAAAATTCAACATAAAGTTCGTATTCAAAAAACTAAACATAAAAAAGGGGGAACATAAACATCAAACATCTGTTCTATTCAAGTGTCGTGCCTCTCACTTGTGCCGCTCTACGGTCTAGCGGCGCGGAACACGAGGCGCGGGCGAGCGGTCCATTGTTGTGGCTCGATCCACGCGGCGGCCATTTAATGGATGAGTTGACTCCACTGTCAACTGTGGCTTTGATCCCGGCTTGCTCTTTTTGTGGTGGTGTTTTATATACTGGGGGGAGAGTATTGCGGGTTGTTTGGTAGGAAATGGTGGTATTTATCGATCACGAAATACGCGGGTTATCGAGGTCTGGTTTGGGAGTTAAAATATAGTGTATGGGGTAGGTTTGGGTATTGAATGTTTAGTATAAATTATTGTTTTTAAAATTCGATGTCAGCGAAGTGTTTGAAATTAGCTTAAAATATTAACGCATCAATTTTTAGATTTTTATGAATTTTATTTAGATACTTTTAGACTATTTTAAACACATTTGAAACACATGGGTTTCATAGTTTCATGATAAGAGAATATTTGTTGTCTAAAAGAAGTGTTCGAGACAAGAATATTTTATATCAATTGCTATTTTAATTGCATAGTTTAAGTGTATTTAAATTGTATATATTGTTATTCTATTTCAATTGTTGTTATTCTATCTCAATTGTTGTTATTCTGTTTCAATTGTTGTTATACTTTTTCAATTGTTCTTATTCTATTTCAATTGTCGTTATTCTATTTCAATTTTAAATTTTGTTATTGTTATTGTTGTTTGTTTGTTATTGTTGTTCAATTGTTCTTATTCTATTTCAATTGTCGTTATTCTATTTTAGTTGTTGTTATTGTTGTTATTCTATTTTAATAAAACAGCCTTAGTCATAATATTAATTAAACAATGAGTCCAATTAAGTTATTTAAATCATTTCAACTTTATTAGTTAGCGCGAAAGGAGGAATAAACTCCACTGTCAACTGTATAGAATCATTTTCAAGTTCAATTATTACCTGGTTGTCTTTGTTATGTGCGTTCTTTGTAGGATATATTGTTGGTTATTTGAAAGAAAAGGATGACATTTATTGACGTGCACTATAGAAGTTTATTAAGGTGTTAGCAGTTTTGTGTGAATTGCAGATAGTGTAAATTGTGGAAAACCATTTAGAGTAGTTGTGTTTTATTGGATTATCCATACAATTAATTCATTTCAATAGTAATATTTACATTTATACTATTATTTTCTATAATGGAGACACTTGATATGGACATTTATAGAAAATAAAATCTATATAAAATATTAGATTTCAATGTCAGAAAATCTATGATTCGACAACTTAACAAATATAATTATCAATTACATTAGTTCAACTTTAAACTATGAATAGAATGTGTATTTTGGCTTTTCTAACAAAAAGTTTATCCATATTTTCACTCTCTTTTTTATACTTCTATTATCTCTCTTTTTTATACGTCGTTTTATTCTTTTAAAAAAATATATTTTACCATATGTTCTTCGATAGACATTTTATAGTAGAATGAAAATTGCATTGAATGACAGCTAAAAATATTTAATTATTTGACGAAACAGACACAATATTTTTTTTAGATCTATTGGGCGTTCTGTATACAAAACCATTGGAAACATTTCCTTATCATAGACGAATACCATCAGCAGTCACAGTTGTCTTTCTACACATTACATCTACACAGCAGCTTAAATAATCATAAAAAGTTGATAGGAGGAGAAGATACCTTCTTATTTACCCACACGTCCATCCTTCTGTCTATCATGTCACGTCCTTCAATTTTGCTCTGTGAGAAGTTGCCACAGGTTATTTTTATCTACAGGCAATCAACATGCTCGCTGAAATGATCACCAGCGTAGGCTGTCCCGTCTTCATTGGTGAAAATGGCACAAGTTATGTATGTGACCTTAATACTTATAAGGTTTGTCAATATATATCGAGATGACCAGAATACTGTTAAGAAAATATTCAAAGTTAAAGATTCGTAAAACGTTGTTGTGTTTTGATACGGACTCACAGAGTAAGAAAAATTTCTTTGAGTTTTTTTTTTGGTTGTAACTTTGATGCATAACTTTTAGTTTGTGGGCCTACTTTTTTTCATTTATGCCAAATGATGAATGTAGCTAGTAGCTATTAAAAATTGTTTCTCTATAAAAACTACATTTTCAAAAAAGAAAAAAAATCTATTATCAGTATTTTGTATAATGAAAATGGCTCCGAGTAAATATGACTAAACTTGCATGTACCTGTTTTTGAAAACATGCTTATATTCAAGAAAGAAACACTTCAGATTACTTTTTGAGCATTCAAAAAGGACTTGAATTTTGCCTATCGTTATTTTAAAATTGAGTAGAAAATGGCTAATAAATATGGAATTAGTTTTGAATTAATTTTACTATTTGGGATGTTATATCACATATGCGACTTTATAGGATAACTATCAGTAGGTGGAATGCGAACCCCTACGTTTCAAAAAGATCTTATCGCCCGTCTAATTCAATAATTATTTAGCCAACCACCCTGAAGAATGCAACTACACTTAAGGAATCAAAAGTAATTTTGATTCAAACTTAACATGTCGGGTATTTTAGAATGGAATTTAGTCAACACATTTGGAACAGAATATTTAATTTCAAAATGAAAACACAAATTTATTCAGACTTTAAAGTGTCATTTTTCTCAGTATATGCATATGAGTGTAAAATAATTAATAAAGTTACTTAGTAAGAATAATTAAAATTCATACTTATGTGTTTTCCAAAATGTTGATTCAAGTTCTAACTAAACAGTTTTTCAACAAATGAATAACATTTAGAGCCAAACTTTTTTTTTTAATTTACTAGTCTTTTATTAGAATGGACTCCGATGTAATTGATGTCAAGTTTTAAATGACTTTGATCTGTAACTCGGTCATCATCTTCTCGGAATGCTTAGATATCACTATGATGGAGTGGTAAGTATATGTCAAAACGAGATATATTTAATGTGTGTTTTCTTTGACCTTGCTATGTATCCTTGGTGACAATAGTACGATTATTAAATTATTAGTTAGGGTTTCTGATTTTCAGTTTTGAACTGTTTATGAGATTACTAAGTATATGTGTTTACTACAAATCTCAAATATTAAATTTTAAAGTAGTTTCTTATTATAAATAGAATAAATGAAACATCTTGGTACACTCACTTACTTACGATTTGAATTGGCTGGAATAGTGAAAGAATTATAAAAATATACTTTTGAAAAGCAATCTTATCTGACCACTACATTTGATACTAACAAATAAAGCAAACATTACAGTTTAACTGAAACCATAGTTTAAAAGGTAAATATGCTTCTCAGTTATGCGTTAACAATTAATTTACATTAGTTATGCGTTAAAAATTAATTTACATTAGTTATGCGTTAACAATTAATTTACATTAGTAATGCATTAACAATAAACTTAGTGAATTTCATTGTTTTTAAAAAGCTATTTACCAATCTAAAATTGACTCATTTAGTCAAAAAAGTTCAGGTTTAACTAAATCAAAAGGTTGTATTGAAAGTTTTCGGAACAAGTTTTCTGTTCCAAATTACTTTTATATCAGAGATGACGAGTTGGCTTTTCATACCAAAATAAGTAATACTTTCTCTTTGTGAAAAAAAAGATTACCCGGTTTACCTGTCTGCACTGCGATTCATTCGTTTGAGTACGAACGAAAAACACATACCTTAGGATATAAGTACCAACGATACGATCTCCATAAGACTCCGTAATAACTGACTATTGTTGGCTGAGGAAAGTGTGTCAATAACCAGGTCTTATTTTTACAGACTTTCGCTGAGGAAAATTAAATAACAAGACAAACAGAAATTTTCCAAAAAAAGTTTACTCAATCGCAGCTGCTATCACTAAAAGAGAAATAGCCACACTTGTTTGCTTGAAAAATAAACTAATTTCAAATGTCACAACGAGGCATGTAATTTAAGCTGTATAAGAAAGTTAAAGTTTTGATGCTACATAGATGGAATTGTAGGGTGATAAGTATTTTTTAGGAAACAGTGATGATATAAATTTGGTGTTGAATTATATGATTTAAGTTTTCTGTGGTCACGTTTTGAGATGAAATCGAGTTTTAGAAAGTGTGGTGGGGAGTAAAGATGGGTTTCAGAATTATTTTCGAAGTTTCAATAGTTATTGTTTCGAGTTTTTGGATTCTATTGTTCTGAATAGTATTCTTGTTCAGAGGTTATGCTTCTGAATTTCATCGAGGAAATTATTTTTTGTAAGTCGTTTGATATCATGTTAATAAGCTTGGGTAATTTTGCACTGTGCACATATTTTAAAAATAAATTTGTTCTTGATATTATGTAATTCTAACTATGGGCCCAACAACTGCCCCTCTGTCAAAATTATGTTTTTAAACTCGTAATCATCTATAGATAATTACAATAAGAGTGAAAACACCAAATTAATGTATCGGCACTCCATGTATTTGGTAGTAAATTAATTAGCATCATAACAAATACATCAAACAATTCATTACATAGGGTCACATGGAGATTTTAAAAGATTCTAAATTATTTAAGCTTACTCCATGCCAAATTAAACCTTTTTATCCTTCGTACTTTAGAAAAAAATAGGATGTTGTTGTCTTTTGACCCATAATTCCCCAATATGACCCTAGTTCTTAGGATTTGATTTCAATGGCTTTGAAAAGGCATTTTCCTTACTTCACGCACGATATAAATTTAAAAAAAAAATAACCTATACATTCTTTAAAATCTATTAATAGATATTATAAAACAGAACACCTAAATAGATATTCCTAATACCCAATTACGGTGATGTGATTTCTAAAAATCGACGTGAAAAAATGCAACTATAGAAGCGTGCGCCAGCCATACCATTCTAATCTTTTTTTACCACCGCCAATTAATTCAAGAAGTCCAAAAGGACATCGATAAAAAAAATCTTCATATTTTTTTTTTGTTCAAGCTCTTTTTAACTCCCCAGGGTATCGCAACTGTAGTTCCTGTCAATCAACGGGAATCACAACTTTGAGTTATCTTTCGCGTTCCTTAGTCTTAGAAGAGATGGGGCAACCTGATTTACACTCTCGCGTTGAGATTGTCACGTTGCGGATGGGGTAATTGCTGCGAAGGGAAATGACTAGATGGTAATTGTAATGTGGGTAGATCTATTGCTGTATCAAATGTCGGTGATTTTTTTTCTGTTTTCTTTTGCGTGTCATGAATGGAATTCCGGAAATACATTCTTTATTTGTATATTATAGGTGTCGATTTGAGTTTAGTATTCTTGATATTTCATGTCCAAAGAATAAATACACGGAGTATAAAAATTTGGAGGAAGTAAATGAATAAAACGTTAGGTATTGAAGTTATATTCTACAATTGCAAATAATATCTTAAGAATTCCACTCGTTTCCTAATGGTTTAAAATTTGGTTGGTCTAAGACTTTTTTCGTGAAAAGATATTAAGATAGATAAGTTTAGATATGAGAGGTTTGTTAGCTAATACGCACTTTAAAATTTAATTGTTCAGCTCTAATCCATTAAAGACTCATTTGAGAATTATATTAATTGATTCTTTACACAATAAAAAATGTATCTTTAAGTTTGAAAAAAATATTTTCGTGTAATCTAATTTGTCTTAAATAAATTGCCCAGTAATATGGTCTTTAATATCTTATATTTTGTTTATTTAAATAAACTTATGAAGTAAGTGTAGTTTCACCCCCCAAATTTTCATGCAAATGTTTGTTAATGAGTTACTAATTATTATTTTTTATTTTTAGGCGCATTTAGGATCAAGCTCATCTTGACGGGTGTACGGCTGCATGAATGTGAGAAGTTTCGGATCTTGCGTATAGAGTTTAAGTTACTATGTGTCTGTAACAGATTCCACGGTTGAAATAAAAAAAACTCTGTAGTTGCTTGAGTGGTTCAATAAAATGTTTTTTAATCTCAAAAATAAAGCAATTACTAAAAAAAACTAGTGCTGTATTTCTTTTATCGTGTTATCCACAGGTGCAGTCTATGTCTTTTATGGATTTTAACACAAAATGTTTTTCAATAATATAATTTTGAATTTTTTTAAAATTCTTGTATGCTTTTCCTTAGTGTATAAATTTTATTACATCTGTACTATAATACATAGACTAATCTCTTGTACACAAATATTGTACCCCTGGCTTTTTATATACTAGGGTTAGAGATGCAACTAAGATACTCAAATGGTTCTTTCCAAAACAAGTTTTACTAACTATTGCATTGTTAGCTGAACATCCGCATTCTTCCTGATTAAAAAAAAACAGTTAAATAAAACATACACATAAATTAGATGTATTTTGTCTCTAAAAAAGTTAAAACATGAGCATAATGTCATTTACATATTTTATTATTTATTTATTTTGATGTTTATTACTGACATTTATCGACTAAATCAGTACCAATTTGCTTAGTAAACTTTCTAAGCGTATGTTAGTTTTTCTTCGAAAATCTATTTAGTAGTGTAATTCGGATAATTTTGCATTTCCGTATTATTCAGATAGCAAGTTATTTTCTTATTAAAAATAACTTCAATCAATTATATTGTTTTAATTAAATTAGGTTTTCATTCAGTATAATTAAATTGTTTAGCAGAATTGTCAAACCAATAATTGGATTTTGCTTGCATGAAAATATCTAGAAATTGTTTTGACTTAGATTTCAATTAAAAGACTTTGGAATAAGATGGATTTGTGTATTGACTGTATTATTATGTTAAAGTCAATTAAAATTGTATTTTTTTACCTGAAGTGTACGTTATGTCTGTATTATCTTGGCACTGCACTTTTTGTGTTTTAGCGCCACTCATAGGATTAACTTGAAAAAAAAAGAGCGTTTTTCCCCTAACCGTACCATTATATTAAGGAAGACGTAGGCGTTATATTATAATGTATCAAACAATTGTAGACAATTCGTAGGTATTTCAGACTTTTTGAAAAAAAAATCATACTTTACGCAGAGGGAAAAAAACATAGAATACACTTATTAACTGCTCTAGTTTGTTTAGAAATTGTGTGGACTATTTTTTTAACAAAGAAAAACAATCTTCAGTTTCACGCAATATACCCAAGTAATCATTATACTCGCATATGCTGAAACGAACAAAAATATATTGAATACTTTAAGCTGCATAATTTTCAACGTGAAGAACTTTGATTAAAACTTAATTTATTTATACTGTCAAATGCGTCACAATTTGAAGATAATAACTTTTTTTACGATTAGGACATCCAATGCATCATTATTTAAAATTAAAATGAATACATATATATTTCCCAATCTTTAATTTATTAATTTTTCAACATATTGCCACTATTGTCTTGTGCCTAGACTTAAACACACATAAACATTTTTCATTGGAACTGCTGAGGTCGGTTTCGAATCCCGGTCAGGCATGGATGTTTGTGACAGTCAATAAATGTTGTTATTTGTCTATGTGTTATTCATTTCTTTGTAACTGTAAAATTTCTTTCTGTGTCTGGTCCCACTTGACGAAAGCTTATAAGCGGTTCTCTGAACAAGCACACAAGCTGGAATATATATGTATCATACCATACCATACCATACATTTATCAGCCTAAATCTGCCGCAAACAGATTTTTTTTTACCACACACATCATCGTCACATTTGGTGTAAACCCTCTAATGCATACTGTTTCAATACTTCTACAAGTAACATAATCCACTTTATTCTATCAAAGTAGAGCTCCCTCTCGACAAATCTGTGTTTTTTTCATTTGTTACATTCTATTTTGAAGTTTTTGTCTTTAAAAAACCTCATAGCTGACAGTAGTAAAAGGGAATTCAAAATTAAAGAGTGAAGTTATTAACTGTTGGGAAATTACGTCTTTGGCAGTATTCAAAGTATAATAATATTAGTACGAAATACAAATAAATTGTTTTGAAAAAATAATTAGTTCAATAGGGTTATTTTAAAATATTTTAGTAGTTTTCTAATCATTCTTATCAAAATTGGAATTTTGTAGTTGGTTTTTTGCCTTATGGCAGCAATTTTATTGGCAGCAATTTTTTGAAATTATTTTAATTCCAATGCAGTTAATTTTTTTTTCAGTATTTTCCCCATAATGTAAAAATACAGATTTATTTTTTTAAAAAAATCATGCACTTCAGATTTAATCTGTAAAAAGGTGTAAATTACAATAAGAATTACACGGATATACTTTTAATAAGTTTAGAAAAAATGTAATTGAATAAACTTCCAGTTTTTAAGTGAAATGGTGTAGCCATATTAAGTTTTGCAACGAACAACTTAAAAAGAAGTATGATTTTTTACGTTTATATCAGCAGAATACTATTCAGAACATATGATTTGTTAAACAGAAAAATATCTAAGATCCGTAAAGGAGAAACTCGTTTCACCCATCTTCATTCGCCAAATTAAGAAAACAAGAAACTCATAGGAAATCTTTCGAATGAATATCTGACCCTTTTTTTACGTTTACGATTCACAAATTTTCCTCACGTCCTTAAGTGTGGAGGGGATTTGAGTACATTCATTAATATATTACCAAGAGGAATATTTTTAATTACAGAATTGACAGATATGATCGACTGGTCGATTAACCCCTACAGCTGTGGCCGAAGAAATATATTCAATTGAAAAAAAAAACTGAATCTTCCCCATTGAAGATGATTTCGGATGTGTGAAAGGCTTTATAACATTGTATTTACTTTAATTAAAAACATTGTTGCGTATAATATGATCTTGTTACATTTTCATAGGCACGTACACCCTTCTTACACTGACGTTTAGCACCATTTATTTTCTGTTCCATTTTTATTTGAATAAAAAGCAAATGAATTTTCTTTTTACTAAAAGATCATTAATTCTCGTTTATTCTGCACTTTTTAAAACACAAATAAAAATGAGTTACATATAAATGGTTGATCTGCAACGCGACAATGTAAAGACATGTATTTCATGCACACACGTTTTTTCAATTAAAAAAAAAGAACGAAAAACCCGTTGCAAAAAACCATGTAAATCATGCAATGAAAAGTAACTAATGAATAAAAATTGTGTATAATTTTATGTGCATCTTAAACTAAAACATTACGGCAGAGTCATGATGTATTATGATTTAAACATATTTTCCTTTTAAGTCAGCTATTTTAATAATCAAAGATCATGATTATCATTTTATAATAGTTTTTAAAAAAATGATATGGAACAGTAGTAAAATTACAGTAAAAATATATAATATAATTAATTGTTTTTAAGGATTGCGTAGATAAATTCATACACATTGTCTAGTATAATGATATATACTGATTGTTTTTAAAAATAAAAACTACAATAGCGAAAAATAGTATTTTAAATCCGCTTAATACTTGAAAAGTAGCATGAAAAAAGTTACAGAAAAAGGTTAGTGTACTAGCCTTTGGAGCTGCTGGACTCGGGTTCGAATCCTGGTAAAGGCATGAATTTTTGTGCTTGTCAATAAATGTTGTTATCTGTCTAAGTGTTTGTGTCGTCCTTCTTTGTGTGTATCTTGCGACTGTCTCTTCTGGCGAGTTGGGTAATAGGCTATAAAGCCTACACTCTCCCTTCTAGGGGGCGCAATCACTGTCATTTGTCAACCCTGTTTTGATATTGTTGTGACAATTTTTTTTGTTGTAATAGCTGTCTAACACATACAAATAAAAACATTGAAGCGACCACATCAAATAAAATTTAAAAACCAACTATTTCTGACTCAACCTGAGTGATATCAATCTCAAATTTCGATATTATTAATCAAGAAAACAAGTACCTTTTCATCAATCAAATAACAAAGTGTCCAACAACAAACCCTACTTTGAAACGAATTCAAATTATCAACGCATTCTTCGTATTTCATTTGTCAAAACCCGGAATCCGACCAACAGCCACATAAAAAAGGGGAAAGAAATTACCATTTGAAAAGTAACATCACCGTTTGACAAATCTCCTCAAGGATTAAATTAATTACCGACCCTTCTAACTTGATACTGCACTCTGGACCTAATTTAGTTCCGACCATATCAAAATGTTTTTTGCTGCTATTATGCAGTATATTTCAGAGCTTAAAAGACGTAAGTCCATTTTAACATATTTTAAATGGCATCACAATTCAGTCCTTGCTTGTCGTCAATCTGATCCGAAATTCCTGTAAAAACATGTTTCCGCAGCATGACACTGATTATAACAGAACAATTTTATTAAACGCATTGTTAAAACAAAATATATTAATTTACGCCAAAAGTAACTTAATTTTTTAGCATCTTCACCAAGTGCTTTAAAAAGCTGTGTTTTACTTTCTTTTTCACTCATAAAAGGCATTTGGACAAGCATGTGTCATTAAGTTAGCCTAGTCTTAACTGATATTTTCAATGGTGTTTTATATTTCAGCCACAAATATTCACCAAATATAAACGTTTTTAGCATCTTTAAATCACCATACTATGCATTCCATACTATATGCTTATACTATATGCATTCCATACTATTCACCATACTATACACTATACCATACATTAACCATATTATGTGATTTACAAAGCACTTTTGCATTGCTAAAAAATTCTCAATATCTTACTTTCTTGTGGAAACTTAAAATTCAAGTTCGTACTTACACCCTCGTTCCACTAACATGTTTGACTAGTGATAAAGCTTCGCATAGTGAAATTATAAAAATACGAGTTATCCCATTTTTCTTCTGAGGTCCATAGATATCGAAATGTTTTTTACTTGTATATTCAGCTGCGTAGCTTCAGATATGTTGCCTTCGGCTGGCCATTGCTCATTGACAAGGCTGCACATTAAGTACTTATGTCAATTTCGATTCCGACTTAACGTATATTTTCTTTGATAGCGCTAATTCATAAATTGATTCCACAATCATCTGATGTAATTAATCAAGTAGGCAAAAATTCCTTCATCGGAATTATCGAAACTGAAGTCGGCTTAAGCTTCTAGTTATGGTCGCTGGAACATTGAATTTCTTTCATTTTAGGATTGAAAATATAGAGCCCATTGCATGGCCTGAATACTTTTGTTTCAGTGATTAAATTTTCTACAATGAAATCATTATAGAATTTTCAAAAAAATAATAATTTATTTACGGTGCTTTCTGCTTTCGTTAGGAAGACTATGAAAAATAATCTATTAGAGTATTTTTTATAGCTTAATAGTCGAATAATAAATTGCGCGGTAATTGTAGTTTTTTTTGCAGTAATTATTTCAAATACTATTTGGAATAAGCATATTTATTCTAAATTAAAAACGTTGAAGGGCATTCTTTCCGTATTATTGCAAAGATTGAATAATTTCTCCGAAAATATTTTTTTAGTCTCTGAAGCTTACAAAGCTCAGTGCTTAAAAAAATAACATATTCATAAAAAATATTAAATACCTAATTCTCAAGTATTCAAATTTCTCATCTATAAAATACCTCTATATATAGAGCCTCAAACTTAAAACACATATTACATTAGACTAGATTTTATTAATATTTAATTAAATATCTTTCATTTTAAATTAAGCCGAAAATATAAAATTCGTTAAATTTTTTTTAAATACCTCACTCTCTAATATTAAAATTTAACTATAAAATGAATTAAACGAAATATCTGAACTTAGAAAAACACATATATTAAACTAGACTTTCCATTGAAATTTAATTAAATATTCTCCATTTCAAATTAAAGACGAATACATTTTAAAAAAAACTTTTGATATTTCTTGTGTATCATTATTTCATAGTTTTTACAAAATATGGATTGATTAATATGGTTTGTATACAGGAAGTACAACAAGACAGTTATTGGAAAATGAAGAGTGGATCTATTAGCTGGAAGGTCTTTGCGTATACTGTTACCTGAACAACTTGGGCGACATTTAGCTTGGTCAACCTATAATGATACGGAAATTATCTCTAATTGTAGGATGTGATGAAAAACGATGATAGATGGAAAGCTTGGGTCCCGGTAATTCAAAGAAAATAAGATTTCTTGAAATTGGTTTTTTTTTTACTTTAAAGAGGTTTCTGAAAGTAAAGTTAAAACATAATAATATAGGTCTGTTTGTTAAACGAGAAAAAAAAAACCCAAGAAAATTGGAAGGATTATTTTGATGTACTAATTATTTTTACTATTCTGAAATTAATTTTGAAAATGAACTGATGATATAAAACAAAAAGTAAAAAAAAATATTTAATTTCATTTTGGGAATAGATAAAAATTTATTGAAAAATATAATTTTTTTTTTAAACTTGCGAAACACGTTTTTATATGTTTATGTAGTCAAACGTAAAAAATCTGCGCTTTTCATCTGTTAATTTTTTTAATCCCTTATGAATTTAAATTGACTGTCACATTAAATACCTAAAAAATTCCTTATTTTTTTAAAGTATGGTGTTCTATAACTACAAATTGAAATGATACTTAGTGATTTCTTTCTGAATTATATTATTATTAAGTTAACAACATTTTTGAAACCTAAAATAAAGACAGAGAAGTCGTTGTCTTTATTAAAAATTGCTTGAAAATTAATACCAACAATTTCTGAGAATTATTATTATCCGTTTAATAATTAGACAAACGATTAAAGTTTTATTTCTCCATCGGCGATGTGTTTGCTCAACGAAGTAATAACCGAACTTTGAACTATTAGAATGATGAAACTTAAATCGAATTAACTTGTTAAAGCTTAATCCCTGCTTACTTTGATGACTTTTCAGTTAATCTCTAACGGACCTTTCCTAAACAAAAGGGAGTGTGGGCACACCCAACTGTTACAGTTGCATTTTCACATTAACTTGTTACGTTTTCCGCACAAAAGTTTCAAACTTAAGGGGCCATAGGAGTCTTAAAAATGTACAAAGAAGGTACTACAAAGCATAAAGCATAGCACTTTGTTATATGTAATTCTACAAGATTTATTTAATATAAAACAACTATTAAAATTTATGAAACTTTAGCCAAAACTAAAATAAATGATATTAAACATAAAGGTATTTGAACACATTGGGATTAGGTTTGCGCGGCAAATTTTGAGGACAAAATTGAAAAAATGACCAAGAAAATGACTTTATATTGTACAAATATGTACAAACAAAGACTTTTACCTAAATTCTCAGCTCAATTTTAATTAGAAATTATTTTTTTAAAAAAATTAAAATCAAAACTTTAAATTTTTAAAAAATTTTTTTAGAAAAAGTTCTTTAAATAATTTCTAATTAAAATTGAGCTGAGAATTTAGGTATAAGTCTTTGTTTGTACATATTTGTACAATATAAAGTCATTTTCTTATTCATTTTTTCAATTTTGACCTCACAATTTGCCGCGCAAGCCTAATCCCAATGTGTTCAAATAGCTTTATGTTTAATATCATTTATTTTAGTTTTGGTTATAGTTTCATAAATTTTAAAATTTGTTTTATAATAAATAAATCTTGTAGAATTACATATAAAAAATTATACTTGTATATTGAGTAATTCAAAAATTACATGAAAGATCAAACTACACTCTAAAAAAATATCTGTAAGGTTACTAAGAATTATCTAGGAAACTCAGCTTCCATAAGTTTTTTTAGTAATGTTACATAAGAAATATGTGTATATATTACTAATTAAAGCTTAGTAAGTTATGCTAAGAAAACTGTAGTAGATTTGCAAGGGATTTTCTTGTATGTTTACAAAGAGACTGGTAGTAAACTGGTTACAAAAGTTTAAAACCAGAGGGCACCACTATTTTTTCTGTTAGTCAGGTTTTATATCGAATTTCCAGAGAAGGAGTAAGGACCGAACCCAAGATCCTCGGTATCCGCATGTCTCTCAACGTAGAACTGCGCGTTAGTCCTCGCTGCTATCGGGGACTTGCATTTTGATTGCGTGTAAATAAAGAGATTAAAATCTTGATCGTTAAAGGAGTTTTATGTTATTGATTAAGACATTTTAAGATTCATTTTTTTTGGGGGGGATGTGAAGTTTTCGAAATAATTTAACGTAATTTTTGTATACTAAAATAAAAAAAAACACGTTTTTAGGTTTTTTATTGTTGCGATATCGATTCGTCATAATCTCTAGAAAAGATAGCTGTAAGCATTACATCAATTTACTTAGAATTGCTTAGTATTACTACAGTAGTTTCTTTAGGTTACAGATGATTTTCTAGTAAATGGTGAAAATCTGTAAAGTTACTAAGTAATCGTTAGTAAATTCAAGCCAGATTTTTTACTGTGTATGCTTTGTAGTACCTTCTTTGCACATTTTTAAGACTCCTATGACCCCTTAAATTGCGCTGGGGTCAAGTCTGATCCAATTACTAATTTTGAAAGGTTTTATAATTTTTTTTAAAGTACCCAGTTTTGTGATTGTGGTCGTGTGTGTGCTGTGAAACAGGGTAGGGCAGAAGCTGGGCAAATTGAGAATGTAGTCACCCTTCAATCTCTTTATCCGACACTTGGCAGGGTGGGGTGATTAATCGGCTGGGCTCTGATGGATTCGAGACCGATGTTTTTGGGATTTTCCTAGTGAATTGGTAGAGATGGAGATACAAAAGAAAAAACTTTTATTTCCAACTGCTCTTTTTATTTTAAAGAAATCTGCGGATCTAAATAACGACACTATACGTTGCCAATAGCCTTCGCGAAGCTCTAGTGCGACGTTATTTCAAATAAAATCGACTGAGAAGGAATCGACCCGTTTGGTTTTTGTTGAATCAATGCCGTAATACGGGTAATAAAGCAATACGGGCGGAATCGGCTTATTTTTCAAAAATCAAACACACAAAAAAAAACAAACATTTTTTTCAAGAATATTTTTATGCTTATAACTGTGCAAAACTTATTTTGATGGCTATGGCTTGTTTTTAAACAATCGAACAGACCAAAAAATACTTTTTTTAAGAAAATTTTGTTTGAATTTCATCTCTTTAAAAATTATCTTTTTATTGTACTTTTCCATAACAACGCCCTATTATTTGAAAAAAATCTTGTACTAATTAATGAAAAATGTTCGTTAGTAAATTTAATATGTAACTGGTACAGTAAGAGTAAATTTAATTTTCATTTTTCGAAATAGTTTTTAACAACTCTTATAAAAAGTAATTATAAAAATTTATAGCAACTGTTCTTTGAATCGAACTTGAAGTCTAGAACTCTATGACTTTGTCGTTGTGGGGGCGTTGCTGTATTAAATTAGTAGACTAAAATGTTATTTAACTGTGTAGAACTAACTTTTGGGGATTGTTACATCAGCTATTAGCTTTCCTCTTTACGTTCCAAGAACTAGTATTTAATTGTTTGCAAAGCATGGGCAAGCAGGTAATTGCAAGCACTTTGGACGTTTCATTTGCAATTAAATGGAGTTGTTATTTGGAAACAATGTTGAAACTTGTTAATGGTTCTTTGGATGATAAAGTTATATTTAATTGTAACTGTGATATTTTCAATTTGTTAAAATACTTTTTTTTACAAATTGTGATTTTGTTCTAGAAAATACTCCTTCCTAGCAAAACAATAGTTGAAATAGATTGATAAATGTTTGTTCAAAAGGGCGATTTTCTGTACAACATTCACCATATAAAATATTTGTTTGTAAATTATTACTACATCATTTGTTTATATTTGACAATTGAATGCATTGAAAGATTGATTTGCAGCCGACTTCAGCTATCATATTTGTAATTAATTGTGAAAATTTTTAATTTATTTTGGATAGTAGAATAATATTTTATGTTTAGTCGTACCCGGATTTTTCTAAATGATGAACTTTTGGTTTAGAAAAATTGTTTTCATACAAGATAAAATACAGTTCACAAAGAAATAAATATATTTGAAATTGATTGGTAAACGTTAACTCAAAAAGGCTATTTTGATTTATAATATTTTTTACCTGTTGGCTTTATCTATAAAACAAAGACTCTTCATTCACAGATTTATATCCTTTTAATACGAATTTAAATTAAATGTCATGGAAAAAAAGAAAATAGTGCACTCAACTTATTTATCAATCAAATAACTTAAAATAATTCTCATGCATGGCATTATCTCGGATTTTCGTAGTCTAGATATATCGTGCAATGAAAAAAATAAAAGAACATCTTTTTATTTTTAATTGTACCTGTTTAAAGTCCAAAACACCATTGCTATCTAGGTAGCATCATTTAAAATATTCCTGAGTGTATTTTATAAGCGATGGATAACAAAATCTCTGTACTACCTCTCAATGGGCTCATCCTTGTTTTATCTACCTGCACAAAACCAACCCTCTTCTTTTGAAACAAATCAATGACCTACAACCATTTCATCTCTCGATGCTCAACTCTTTGTCTGTGAGTGATTCATTATCTCTAAATTATCTATAATTCAGGCGCTCGCGTCATGTTAAGATTAATAATTGAAGTACGATTCGTGCAGCAGACCTGGCGATGCACTTCCCCAGTTTTTTTTTTCTCTCTCGCGAAACGTAATTTGGCGATTCTGGTTCGGGGCCAATTTTTTGAAACTGTCGATATTGGTTGGTTGGTATACATATATTTTCAGGCTTGTGTGCTTGCTCAGAGAGCAGCTTATAAACCTTTATTAAGTAGGACAGTCGCAACACACACATATACGTGACAGATGCTGCCATCTATCGCGCGCCACCTCCACAATTTAGACATGTCCCTGAAGAAGAGGGAAATAGTCTCCAGGAACCTGTCTCCAGGAACATAAAAGATTTAACGAGCACTTACAATTAAGCTAAAAAAAGGACACATGAGAAAAAAGAATTATTTATTCATGTTTTAAGTTTGTAAATGTGTTGTCTCTGATTATTTCACAGTGTTTTCCTACTACATTCGATTATTACCGAGATATTGTTTATCATAGAGTTTATTTTTGTTGACCCACATAGTAATTTAAATCCATCATTTTTTTGCTCTGAAACTATATCGAACAAATTAGTTCTCGATAGTTTAAAACAATCTATTTGAAATGGTAGAATAAATATGTTACTGATGACATGGAGCCTAATGGTTTCCTTATCTTACCATGAATAAAAAGAACGAATTGTTATAAATCCAACACGAACGAGATTTAAATTAGTCTTTAATTTTTGATCGCTTTTATCAGACTCCATATCTATGATCGTTTTGTTATTTTTTGATTGACCTAGGCACTACCATGCTTAATGATGATTGAAATCAACTTTAAATATATCAATACTTGTATGAATAAATTAAAAGTACCTAATTAATTTCAATCTGTTATTGAAAACACTCTAAGCTTCGTAAGATATGCTTTTACCAGAAATGTTTATCCATTATCCTTTTGCTAGTTTCAATGTCGGTCTAATTAATGATAATGATGTTTACTATGTGACTGTCAGTTTGGATAATTTTCCCATACGTGTGTATGTACAATAGTGCGTTGAATAAAGATTATTTACCCTATAAATACAAAACCTGATTTTTTAAAAAAATCTTTAAAGTACAAACAGGGATTAATTAATACTAGGCTATTTTTATTATTTGTTGTAAAATCGTTCCGAAAACTGCAGTTTTACCCATAAAGTATTGTTTTTCATCCCAAAGAGAGTTTTGATTTGCAAGTTAAATCTTATACTATAATACGAGGAATTGGACCCAAGTCGAAAATCGCCCCAGAATTAATAAACTCCGGTAAACTTAGGGGTCTGGCGTTTTTGGCCACGACGAATCGATTGGCACAGGTTTTGAAGCGCTACGGTCAAGCAGTTCGGAGTTACAGATAGGATATTTTCAAACTTCATTAGTTCGCCATAATGGCTACTTTCGTGATGCCATCTGCTAAAAGCTATAAGCCTCTGCTTAAGCTATAAATATTTAGTTAAGATTTTAATTTTTCAAATTTAAATAAATTCAACCTTGCTTTAAACTTTATTGAGTTTTACAGAAATGGTAGCATGAATATTTTTTTAGTTCCAATCAGCAGACGATTTTAGTTCTATTCTGTTCATTGGCGACTTTTGGCCAACTTGAAAATTTAACGTATGGTTGCTATACCTATCGAGTTGAATGAAGTATGAAATGGAATGTTTACCACATTTCGACATTTTTGTTGCTTTTCAACGAAACGCCAATCATCAATTACATTTCATTTCCTATGACTTTTAAAACTTTACCTTTGTATAGAATAGTTCCCTTTCCAAACTCTAATTTTGTTTACAATGGTGCACTTTAACTAATGTGACCAGACGTCCCGCTTTTGGCTGGACAGTCCCGCTTTTTTGTAAAAGTCCCGCAAAGTCCCGAAAAACGAGGAAATTGTAAATAAAATAGACTTTTTTTTATGAATAATCGTTGTAAAACGCTATGACGTCTTTAGAAATTGTTAAATGAAGTTAAAGTCATCAACAAATATGTATAGTATGGTTTCTGTTTGCCTGGAGCCACTGCTGCTGTTGAACGCGCCTTCCTTATCTTTTTTATACCAAGTGTGTAATTGTGTGAAGGGACTATTATGTGCTTAAAAAATACTTAAAAAATACGCCGGGGGGGGGGAGAGGGGTGATGGAGTGTCCCACTTTTTGATTTTGAAAATCTGGTCACATTAACTTTAACCGGTTATCTTTTCACCAATGGTTTCACAAATTTTCTTATGGTATGTATTGTTTTGATAAATCACAATTGAAAATTTAAATCTTCGAGTTAGCTTCGATACCTGTTCTCTCCGAGCAGAGCTCGGTCACCCGCTGGTTGTTATAAAATTTAGTTTGTGAAAAATTTAAATTAAAGGTAATCAATAATCTCATGAACCAGTTTTACCCTGCAAATACAAACCAAACTGGGGTTAATACCAGCGAGTAGTTCTTGGGATAAATTAGACAAAAACCAATTTTAATGCAAGCAAAGTAATCGTTTAGTGTTTGAATCATTTCTTTAAAAATTATATTTTAGCTACTGTTCCATATTATAACAACTTTTTGAAAGTCTTGGAATGATATAGAGCGTTATATGATTATTGAGTTTTTATATCGTTTAACTAAAGGCTATTATTTTTTTGATGAAGTAAATGCTTTTCATAAACATCTTCTGAAACACATATCTAGGAAAAATTACTTAAAAATATTTAAGATAGAACTATTTCAAAATAAAACTCATGCACACTTAAAAATTCTTTTGTAAAAAAAATAAGATTCTGAGAACCGTTTAAACACCAATTAATACTTTTTAAAAATGAAGTTTGTGAACGTTAGAGATAAAATTATGTGCTACATTTGTGTTGAGTATGAAAATTATCTGTTTAAAACTTTGAGAATTTAGTGCCTGAAGGATTAGGTTATGGACAAATAATTATGCGTTAGCAATTTTTCCCTTGCATTTATACGCAACTCCTAATCGTGTTGTACAAGAATTTTTTTTTGTCGTTAAATGATGGGTCTACTTGCAAAATTTGCATACTTCATTATATCGCTATTATAGATACTGGTATGGTAGGTACATATATATTCCTGCTTGCGTGCTGGTTCAGACAACCGCTTATAAGCTTTTGTCAAGTGGGACAGACACACAGAAAGAGTTTTTACAAGCACAAGAGACACACAAGGAAAGGACAACGTAAACACATAGACAAATAGCAACAATTATTGAAGGTCACAAACATCCATGCCTTACCGGGATTCGAACCCGACCCCATCACCTCCAAATTCTAGCATCCTAACGATTACGCCACCGGGGCGGCTTATAGATATGTTCGCGTAGTCATAAGAAGCATACGAGATCTTAGGAGTCGAAGCTTTATTCATTCCCGTATAAAGACCTCTCAACTTGGGATAAACAAGTCCCTTATAAGCGGAATTATGATAACTAAAGAGTTTTGCATATAAGTAAGATTGCATGAAGTAATAATTAACATAATTCAAGAAAGTTCTCAAATAATAAATGATGCTTTGTATAAACAAATTAAAGATACAGAAGATCTGGGTTTTAAACCGAGGGAAGTCTGTGTCTACTCTTCAATACTCAACCGACTGTACCATCAAGCGCTGTGTCAATATTGTCCGGTCCCTTCTCTGGAGGCTACGTTCGATTGAATTTACGATTGCCAAAAGTCGTCAATGAAGAGACTGTATAATATATCTTAAGCCTTGGTTTCCTCGGAGTCTGTCGCCAGAAAAATTCTACCGCTATTATACGTGGATGACGTCACTCTACCGGCCACTGCTTAATCGGAACGTTACGTTGACACGAAACTGGAAACCTAGCAAACTCACTCAACTAACTCTGTTGCTGTTTTGGTTTTCGTATTTGCATGTCAAAAATGGAAAATTTAGGTTCTTTGTGATTTCTCACAAAATCAATTAGCATTTCTTCCTCGGCAAGCGTAAAACAATTCTCGCCTCCCATCATTTCCTCAAATTTTTAATTTTGTTCAAGCACACCGCACAACATACAACAGCAAAAAACGTTGTCATCAGGATTTCCCCAAAGCACTCAACAGCAACTCACTGGCGGTCGTGTTGAGTTGTCCGGCAACGCTCCCGAGGAAACCACTCTAGCGTAATCAATGTCAGTAGTTTGTATGACGTCACTCACTGCACTTGTCCGACCGCTTAAATCTGTTGACGGACTCCGAGGAAACCGAGGCTTTAGTTACAATTTGGAGAACGTTATAGTTTTGATTTTTTTCTCCAATTGGACAGCAATTTTGGCGGTCAAGCCTTTGCAGACTCGGCATATTCCCTAGTACTGAGGGACCCGGATGGCCGAGTGGTTAGCATCGCAGGCCAGCAGTCTGCGCGCTGTACCGGGTGCGGGCTCTCGCCCTGGGTGTACCTCCCTCCTTCGTGACAGTAAAAACTCTTTCTGTGTATGTCTTACTTGACGGAAGTCTCATAAGCGGATAACTGATCAAGCACACGAACCGGAATATATATGAAGAGTACACGGGAAAAACCGATTGATTTTTCAGAGAAGTTTCCTTAGCAGGCCACTTTGGCAATGATAGCGAGTGATCGCCTAAACTTGTGTAAGGAAACCAGTTCATAACATAGATATCATAGTTAAAGTAATATAGTGGCAGATCACGTGACCTCCAATGCTAACGATGGGACGCGCAAGGAGCTCCCAATGAAGTCAGTGTCGTAGGTCACGTGATAAGCCACTGTAGTACTTTAACTACGATCTATGTGGTTCCTAGCTACCAAGTTCAGGCGATTGGCGATCCCGACGCTTGGACCAAGCGAAGAAGAAAGAGAGAAACCGGGTTAATGTCGCCAAGCAGACAATTTCGGGTGTCCGCCTAATAAATCAATCGCTTCTTCCAGTGTACTCTTCATATGTGTACCCACCTACCTATCTACCCCAGAATTGAGAGCAATTTTTTGTGGCACTATCTAGGTGACTCTCGCTACCAATTTAGACGCTCATTAGAAGATTATTCCAAAATCCATTTATATATTCTCCAATGCAACTTATAATGCTAATGTTTTACAATAATCCATAATAATAGATTTTATTACAAGATCCGAGTTTTGAAACTAGGATCTTATAATAAAATATATTATTATGGATTATTCTGAAACATTGGCATTATAAAATGCATTGGAGAATATACAAATAGATTTTGGAATAATCTTCACAGTGTAGGAACATCAGGAACACAACAGAATTGCCAGATTTTGATCTTTAAAATTTGTTTATATCGATGACAGGTCATCGAAGCCGCCGTTAAAATGGCACACGATCTCGATAAATAAGGAAAATACGATCTCAAGATATGCTCTAAAGAAGAACGACCTTAAAAGAAATAAAACTGTTTTCAACAAAACGCTTCTTCCATTTGATGAATTTCCGCATATAAATATTCCTTATCTCGGGTAATTATCTTTTAACAAAATATGAGAGATCGGTTATCGAATAACTGAACGAAAAAAAAAATATTCGAAACGAATCGGGAATCTATTGTTGCCGGTTTAAACCGGTTTCGGTAAAAGAATAAAATCGCAATCGCTTTAATCGTTCATGAATATCGACCACATAAAAAGAAGACTTTAATGATAGATTGCATTAATCAAGATTTTTTTCTTCCCCTCCACTTTACATTTTGGAATTTGCGTTCATTTATTTGAGGCATTGTTGGGATCGAAAAAAATGTTTGTGCGTCGTGACGAATCTCACGACTTTTAAAATAAAATTTGATCATCTTTTTGAATAAATGGCATCCTTAAAAGTTTTTTAGTTAGGTTCACTGGAAAGTGTGTGGTAAATTGAAAAATAAGTTTGAACCCTTCATATTGATAATTGCTGTTTTAATGGTTGGGTCAAATAGATAATTTGCCAATTTAAATATATTTTTAAAAGCAAAATAAGTACATTCCGTATTCATTTTTTCTCCTCTTAATTGGCGCTTGCATTCACGCAGGGATGAAATAAAAAGCGTTATTCAATTAGGGAAAAAAAGATAGTTCCAGAGAACCATAGTCTCTCCGTGTATGCCTAGCTTTGGCTACCAACATTTGTCCTATTTAGCTTAGTTTTTTTGCAATTATAATAACCTGATGAGAACAGTAGGGTACACTCTCAGAAATGAATACTCAAAAACGACGAAATTTTCCTTAATTTTGACGATGCCGTTTACTGGCAAATGTTCCGAGTTTTTCTTTTCCTCAAAGTGAGGAAATTTGTTTCGTCATTTTTATGGGGATTCGAATTTCGTCTAATCTAAAGACATGTTTCGTAATTTTTGAGCATTTGAGTACAGTAATGAGATTTAGTTTCCTCAAAATCAAGACACAGAATCGTCAAATCAAGATCGTTAAAGTGAGGATTCGCGTTTACTCCAAAGTCACGTGATAGTTTGACGAAATAATCCTCAAAATTATCGAAATGAGGCTTGAGAATGATTTTCAATCCTTATTTTTTAATTATATTTACCAAATGTTCATTCACTGGGGCCAGTTCACTCACTGGTCAGTCTACCCTATATTGATGCATTTTACGAGAAATCGAGAAATAAGGTTTTTTTATGAGTCATCGTGGCCGAAGTGCGAAATACTGTGTATGAACAATGTCTTAGGATTCCGGTCAAACAAAAATGGAGTACGATGTCGCTGATACGTTGCAGTATGTGCTCTCTCACGAGTAGGTCACATAACATGATTCAAAAATACAATGCCCTCACAAATAGCCTTTTGTAGATGAATTGCGATGTTAACTTGATGTAACAAGTTTAATTCAACCAAACAAGAATAAATCAACTCTCAACTATTCATTTTTCTTAAAATTCTCATATCGGGAAGAGAACAAATATCTTTACAAACGAATGACGGAATTTTCCTGTTGAAGCAAGCATTCTGGACGCGGAATAAAATCGATATCTGCAATACGTGCTTTTCGCCATAGTTACGGCACACCAACAGGGCGCATGCGTCGAATTTAATATGATAAACACGGGCAAGAGCGCTCTCAATGGTTTTGCTTCGATCGATAATGCAATGATGCGTTTGCATCGTAGCATGACTCCCTCCTTTGATTCGCCACCCACGACTGCGGAGTGCCAATCGACCACTCACGGGTCGGGATAAAACGTTAAGATTTTTGAGACGATCTTTGCGATTGGTGGAGACGGTTTTCCTGTTACGGTGTTTTCCTGGATTTTGTGCAAGATTACGACATGTTATCTAAGATATGTTGAATTACCATGACATTTGGGAAATTCCCTCCTTTAATAATTACACAGTATTGTTTTTAGAGATTTTTTTTGTTTGGGAATTTCTCAGCTTCTAACACAATGTAACGTACTATGACCACTAACATCTCTAAAATGAAGTTCTAAGTGTAAGATTTTATAATCGTTCAGTCTATCCATCCTTCCGCAAGTCACCCACTTTCGCCGCCAAAACTATAAAGGCTAAATCCAAGTCAGATACTCCAATTTTGAAGCCCAAATTCATTACATTCTATATTCCAAATTTTCACAAGAATTTAGAATTTGAGCTTATTTAATATTAGCAGGTAAAAGTTTAAAATAAAAATAAATACTTTGTTTGACAATTTTGTTTCTAGGGTCTTCAAATTGTAAGTGGAAGGTGCACTAGGTGAAAGTTACTATTACAAACCTACTTACTTTTTACCAGGTAAGTATGAACATAAGAATAAGTAGAAATGGAGGGAAAACTTAAAGATATGAAGAGAAAAAATATTGTTCTCCATTTGCAATCATGTGAGCAATAAAATCATTTTTAATCAAAAATTTTATTATAACTACCAAGTAATCGTATAAAACCTAGTTTTAAAATGCTAAATTAGAAAAAAAAAGGTTTTCGAAATGGCATACAGCTCTCACTTTATAGCTCTCTTTGGCTGTCCCTTCAAATTTATAAGTACCCTGTACAAGTGCAAATCCAGATTATAAAACAATAAATCTTACAAAAATCAATTCCTGCGCTTATGCTCCTGTTGTTGGTGTTCAAGCAATTGTGCTCCTTCAAGCAGCCGCCCCGGTGGCTCAATTGTTAGGATGCTTTCCTTTGGAGCTGCTGGGGTCGGGTTCGAATCCCGGTCAGGCATGGTTGTTTGTGACCGTCAATAAATGTTGTTATTTGTCCATGTTTTATTTCTTTCTTTGTGGCTTTAAAAATTCTTTCTGTGTCTGTCCCACTTGACGAAAGCTTATAAGCGGTTCTCAGAACAAGCACACATGCTGGAATATATATGCACCATACCATACCATACCATGCCATACCATACCATAATATACCATACCATACCATACCATACCATTCCTTCAAACAAAGTGTAACCACACCACTAACCAGAAATCCATTTAAGCGCGATTCATGCTTTTTCATTTTACCTCATTTTCTCTCCTATTTCACCTGCCCCATTTTAGCACTCGCACCGTCGATTTCGATTCTTTTGTTGCTGGGGCCATCTCGGGTTTCCGTTTTATATTCCCCAATTCATCCCCCACACGGAAAACTTAACAATGGTTGGGGAGGTACGGAAAATATAAATAGCTTTTTTTATATATTTTATAAGCTTTCAAGTGTAAAAAAAAGCTAAGTGAGTGAAACTGGTTCAAGTGTATAGGGGTCTTTTACCTTGTTTTTTTGGTATCGGGAATAGATTGCTCTTGAAATTGGATCATATATTTTAGAGGTTGTTTAACCATTTACGTTTTGAGCGTGCGTACAATACAATACCTATCGTACCTACAATATCTTTTTGGTATCACTGACTTGTGTTGGCTGTTACTTAATGTGTTTTCCTTTTTAAACTGATGTATTTAATAATGTGGATATAGGTCCAATGGTGACTCGCTTTGGAGCACGAAAGAATCAAAGTATCATCTAACCTTTATTTTATTTTAAAGAAGAATTTATTGAGAAAATTAATGACAATTTAGATAGATATGAATATTAACTTTTCTTGGTTGATGTAAAGTCTAATTAAAACTAAAAGTATGGTATTAATAAATTGTTAAAAGTATAAAAAATAAAAGAAAACCACTTCTTCAGATTTATGGCAGTTTATTATATCTGTTGTTAAATGAATTTTTTACTGAAAATATTGCTGAATATAGAAAAAATTCCGGAAATATGATTTCTTTAAAAATGTTTCTGAATATATAAAAAAATCTGATAATTATTGACTGAATTAATTGTACGAATATTAATGAAATTGGGGCCTGGATGGCAGAGTCGTTAGCATCGCAGGCCAGCAGTCTGCGCGCTGTAACGGGAGCGGGTTCGAGATCGCCTTCGCCCCGGGTGTACTTCCTTTCTTTGTGACAGTAAAACTCTTTCTATGCCTGTCTTATTTGATGAAGGCTTATGAGCAGGTCTCTGATCAAGCACACAAGCCGGAATATAAATGTTAACTACCATACCCCCTACATTTAATAAAATGAGCAAAAGTCTTCAATATTTTTGATATTTTCCTTCAATCAAAATTCTTAAACTTATAGCTTACTTATGTATTTAAATGTGTTTAACCAGGATTCAACAACATATCAGCAAGAACAGAAAAATCCACAATTTTCACTTTTAAATAAACGTATGTGCCAGACACTCATTTCAAAGAAAACTTCCCAATATTTGACGTCTCAATGTAAAACTCTTTTCTTTTCTAAAATCATGATAATTTGTCATCATTTTATTTCGAATTTTCTTGATTTTGACTTGTTTTTAGCACTAATGTTTAAATTGTAGCCTCCACAAGAGATAGAAATACGTATTTTTAAGTTATTTTTAAATAAAATTTATCTACTTCGTTTGTTAAGTTATTTTTAAATAAAATTTGTCTACTTCGTTTGCTTAGAAATTCTTAGATCGAATGTAGGACAGTATAATGATGTTCTTACTCAATTTTGTTTTGTATAAAAAATAGTTTACGAACTACAAAACTCTTATTTAGATCACTTTCATACCTTTTGTTTGTTTTACTTAAGCAAGCAAGAGTCCATGGAATATGTTGCAATAAGGAACTGTATGTCATTATTCTTAGGATATTCTAGACCACACTAGAAAAGTGGCTGATGTAAAGAGTTAGACCATTAAACTTTGCCATTTATCGTTTAAAAATATTTTACCTGCTGTTTACTTTCCTTCTTTCATTTCAAAAATATTTGATAGAAACAAAGAAAATAAAATCTTAAAAAGTTTTTGAAGTAAAGAGTAGCATATATTTTTGAGCAATTAGGACTCTCCAAAACAAAAGCACAACTGTGTTCAGTATTTGCTTGAACTATATTAGATTCAAGAAATTATTGATAAGAAAATTAAATGAATAACTAACAAACTTTTAATTGCATCATTGCCAATCTTAGTACAATTTATTATGTGAAATGTAATTGAAGTTTAAAATCTGCTGCGAATCAAGAGTTATATAAATAGTTTCTTTTAAACGACAGAAAAACTTTTTGAGTTATTTGAATATTTGCAGGTAAATTAATCACCACCAAAGCTAAAAATGTTGACCAATTCTGACTTTTAATTCTTTAATATTTGTTGATTCTTTTGAATTGATTTCGGACTGTTTGTATTCCGCTCTTAAATGGAATACAGTTGAAAGTACACTCTTAAAACAAGTGAGTGGCATCCACTCCTTTAGGAGAAGTGCGTGTTCGACACTGAAAAGGACTAACTAAGACTGAGTTAAAATCGCTCGTTTGGAGAGATCCTGTCGGAGGTTTAACAAAACAAAGGAGTGAAATCCCCTCCTATAGGGGAAGTACATTTTCGACACTGGGAAGAAGTGAAAATTAACTCAGAGTCCGCACGTTTGTTTTAAGAGTGTAGCTTTTTATTTTGAAAATGCGATAAGTGATAAACGAAACCCTCATATGGACTACCAGCGAACGTATGATATTACAACATTGGACGGAATGTTATTCAATGCTCAAAAGGTGGATGAGTTTTTCTGAAACGAAGATAATGATGAATAATTTTTTTTTGAGTTACAGAAAATTCTGTACAAGTTTCTTCTTAAATTTAAATGAAACATGCAATGAACTTTTCTGTCTAAAAACCATATTGTAAAAAAAAAGACTAAATTCAGAAATTTCTTTTCTTTAACCCCCAAAAATTATTCATCAACGAAGGTTTCTGATGGACTTTTCACACTTTTAGTCAATCCATCGGGAACAGAAGCAGTGGTGAGACTTTTCAAATTGTTAGTTTTTCTCCGTATCTCGCTAACTCGCATTAATTACTATTGCAGTTGGCGTATTTATGGAATAGCAAGATATATAATAATCGTTTTCCACAATTCTACGACCATCATAGTTGAGCAAATGGCTGACATTTTGCTCTTCGGATGGTCTGCCGACACGCCCCACTTACTATATAAACTCCGTTGTGTAGTTTTGCGGAAAAAAAAGTAGGAAACATATTTTTTTCTTCTTCTTTTTGAGACTAAAAACGTCTCTTTTAGTGGCACAAAAGACTACGTTTTATTCCATTCCGCTCCGGAGAGAGAATAAAATGGCGATGGACAAAGAACCTCTTTTAGTTGTCGCATCGTAGGACGAGGAGGACATTGACGCTGTCCTTTTGTTTTGATCGGAGTCGTGTGTCGAGGTTGAGCGGAGGTATTCTCGAATTCTGCCATATTTCAAGAAGTTTTGCGACCTTGAAGGGAAACAGGAGCATATTTTATTTCAAATTGATATTTCAGTACGCGTTTTCATTTTGCGCGACGGTTTGGACAGTTATTTATATCTCGTTACTCTAAAGAGACTCGTTCGATTGTTTTTGATGAGAATAGTTTTTGAAGACTTTAAATAGCAAGGTTATTTCAAATATTCGAAATATTATATCGCATTTTTCCGGAACAAAATATTAATAATAACATCCATACATTTTTTATGGCATTAGTCTCTCAAACTTTGATTAGTAATAATTAAAAAAAAAACGTTTTTATAATTCGTTAATATTTGGTATGCTTATGAGTTAATAAAATTATAATGTTTGATGAAAATCAAATTTGTATGCATGATTTTTAATCATTTCAGAGATAAAATTAAATTTCAGAGAATGGCCCAAGGTACAAAAAGTACCAGACCTAGGTAAACTCGGTATTGTACTAATAGGGTAATTTTTTATCGTCCAATATTTCACCGGTTTATTATTTTAAATATATAATATCATTCCATTACAAAGTGACTGTTCAAATGATGCATGCTTAAATGTTACTATAACTCTAAATCATCTCAGTAGTAGATTTATGTGTTAAACTCCAACTCTAGATACATACATAGACCTAAATTTAGCTTGAACAATAACCATCTATACTTAAAGTTGATATCTTTCTCTTCTGAATCCAGTTATTTAGGTACACTTTCACCCAATTTTATGAGTCTATTATTCCGATCACTCGACTATGACGAAGAGTTTCATCACTTTCATTTCTATTTCCTTCATCCTAAGATGGTCGAATATCCGATAAGTATGTCCGAACTAAATAGAAAGAAAATTACTCAGAATCAGAGCAAAGAAATAGTTTTTTTCAGATCTCTTTCAGGAAAAAATATTTCGGAACTACTCACTTTCAATGTCTTTTGCTGTTCAGAAAGACCTTAAGGTCAGTTTTTTAGGTGTTTCCTAGAATTTTTTTTCTGGAATATCTATTGTGTTTCTTTAGAGGAAAAAGATTTAAATGCAGTAGACAACAGTATGAACTAGCTTCATATTTTTTACAAGATGACTGTTTGTTTTGAGATGCTATAGTTTATTATTCAGCGCAAATAACCGTCTTGCGATAAGTGTTAAGGGTATAGTTTTATTTTGACTATTACAATTTGAATATTTTACTGTAAAGCAGCTTTTTTTTCGTCTTACTATAATATTTTGCAGAGTATAAGGTACATTATTCAAATTCATTATGAAAAAATTTTTGTTTTTGAATATTTCTAGTAGATTTATCCAAAAAAGCAAAAAGAGAAAAATGAAAGAGGTAGACCAAACTAGAGAACGTTCAAATGCATTAAGTACCGTTGTAACAGCTGTGGAATCTATTAATTCATAAAAAATATATAACTTCAACTCATTTTGAGTTGAGTATACATTAAAAAAAAAGGAACCATACATTAACAGTAATTTTTTTTGTAAAGTGTACAGTTATCGGAAAAAAAATTCGTTGTAAGGTATCAAACGTATTGGGACGGATTTTGCCAAAATGGTTTAATAAAATTTAATAAGTGGTCATAAGTTGAAATTTTTTTATTTAGTTACTAAGTAAATGGACAATTTAGTGATAGTCATCTAAACAATATTTAAAATATAAAACTGTAGAAAATATAAAGATCAGGAGGAAAATAAGAGAAAAAAACCATAGGCTATCGATTTTTTTCCTACCAAGAATAACGAAAAAATAGTATAGATATTATATTGTTTTTATCAAATTTAAAAAGTTGGGTAGGTGGGAGAAATAATGAATAGATTTAGGATTTCTTCGTGAGTGGTAATATATATAAATAAAACAAACGCATAATTGATGCAATAAGAACTTATAATTTATAGATAATCTTTCTACATCTGAAAAGCACACAAAGCACAGCGACTATCAATACTCTGTACTTGCACATTGATTTACTCACATTATTTATATAGTTGTACAGAGTAATTATTTAGATAACTTTGTATATATCAATTAAAAACATGAAACATCTGTGTTATTTACAAGCCTATACAGCAATTTTCACAAGTTGGCTGAAATATACGAATAGAAATGTACAGCAGTAAAATGAATTAACACTTTTTAACCCAATGTTATGTTCCTTAAACTACGGCTTGCAGGATTGAACAGTGTAGAATCCAATTTATATAAAATTAGTTAACTGTATTTCTTTGGTAAAAATGTATAGTTATATCTATGTATATATTGAAATTTTAAAATCACATTTATTTGAACACGTGTTTTTAAGTGATTAATGATTTGCATTAATACGACGTCTTATATTCTCATTACTGAGTTTTATTTAGAGTTTGCGTTTTGTAAAAAAAAAAATATTATTTGGTTAGGTTGAATCTAGTCACACTGGAACTGCACGCGGGCTATTTTGCGACTAGCATCGTAATTTACAGCCCCAGCCAAGTAACGAGCCGATATCGAAAATAAATTTAGAGATCAGTTGAAAATGTTCTGAAAATATTTGTGAAGATTTAAAATACGATTTTTAAAAAATCTCATGATTTAAAATTATTAAACTTTTCAATAATTCATATATACTCTCTGAATTTTAATATTTAGTTAAATACCAACCATGTTTGATAAACGGGGTTTGAAACCATTCAAATAAATAAACGCATAAATAAATAAGCATCATCTGAAATAAGCAAAACTATTGAAGTTAACTTATCCAAGAAATTACTGAGTTAAAAAAAACCCTCAAGTTTCGCTTAAAAGCTTAAAAAATGTGGACTTATTTGTTTTTATTTACTTAATACTGTAGTGCACTTTCTTTACCACTGTACATTTTTTACAAGATTTTACGAGATAAACTTCGAAACCTCTCATCAACGATCTAAAAGCAAAAATAAATATGATACAAGTAAATTGGTGTCATACTAATTTACAGTTATTTAAAATGTTTTTTTAGTCAAAATTGGGCTTTTGTTTTGCTCAACTATTTCTTACATGCAGTTTATTAGTTCTGAAATACATTCAAAGTGCTTAATAGTACTAAGCAAAATACTTTAAAAAAAAAGAACATAAGTTTTCACCAAAACATGGCAAAACATTGAAATAGCGACTGATCCTTGCCCAATCGTTGTATGAGTGGTTTCGAAGTATACCCTCGATGCGTTTTAAAGCTTAAAATTCATTAAACATAGAACACTGATTATTGCCAAAGATTTCTGATATAGTTAGACTGAGCATTAAAAATCCAAAACTGAGTTATTATTATAAAATCTAACTACTAAAACCACGTCGCACTTGTAAGCTTGTAGATGATTTCTAGGTATCCGATTTGTCAGTTTACTACGCTTTTCCGTGCTCAGCCTTTGCTATTTTGAAAAATTTTTTCAACAAATAAAATGATTTAATAATTTCGTTTAATTCACAAATAGTAGTCAATGATGTTTTTTTATTGTAATATAAAATCTTAATGTGTATTGTGGATAATGAAGAAGTCTTTTTTACAAAATATAAAGTTAAGTCAATTGTATCCACTTAAACAAGGCGTTTTCTTTCTATCTCAGTGGTTTATTTTCCTGTCCAAATGATCATTTAAACTTAAATAAATGCTCAGACTACATCAGTTATCAGGTCTTTGGCTGCATCTATCTAATATAAATATTTTACAGATTGCCATTTACGACTTTGTTCAGACACATAATACTATGAATCTTTCTTTTATATCCAACAAGACGGGACGAAAAAGATGATTACATTTTTACATTTCACGAATACAAATTCACACATTGATTTTTTTTCTTGATTTGTATTTAAATTTCGTTGAGCAATTCTAATTGTTTTAAAACAACTAAACATTAACGGTACAAGCCTTTACTTACCTATAGATGCATAAACTAGCATATTAAGGAAACTGGAGAAAAATGTAGATAAAAGCAAATGTTACTTAATAGCCATTTATTTTAAGTAGTATTGTATTCAAGCTGTTTTGTTTATTCTATAAGTATATTAAACTTATGGGAGTATAACTAGATGTTTAGAATAAAATATGTTTGACTTATAAAAGCATGAAATTAAAAATCCTTTTTGAAAGAAATATTGCAAAATTGATTTTGACAAACTGTCCAATTAAAAATATTTATATTACCTAACTATGTATAAGGTTCTTAAGAAATTTCAATCTAAAATTGATTTACCACATAAAATAAGGAGATGATATTTTGAGTTTTTATAAATGTAGTAAGTTTTCCGTTTATTTGTGTGTTTAAACAAAAATTCAACCTATAAGTTAACATATTTAAATTTTTTTTTAGTTAAGTTACGACCTGCTAACATTTATATATCTTAAGTAAAGTTTAAAACAGCAATTACGCGTTTATAAGCATATACAGTTCATTACATAACTACTTTTTATTTTAAAGAACTTAAAAGTTCTATTAGAAAAGCTTTAGCAAACAGATGAGTAGCACAAAATAGTGAAAAATAAAATAAAACTTTTTTTTTTACAAACATAAATAATCTATACTATAAGTCAAAAATAAATCTGTAAATTAAACTCTGAAAATATACAATAAATGAAATTCAAATATTTATCGTCAATATTTAAATTCGTATAAACTTATAAACTCTTTTAGTAATAAAACTCTAACTTATATTTTCCTTATATTTTTAAGGAATGTGTTCGAAGTTAGACTAGAAAACATTATTGGTTAAGTTTGTTACCTCAAAATTTATAAATATTCTTTATCGATTTCTTTAAATCAAAATTTATATTGCCTTCTTTGAGGAGTTTAAAGAAAATATGATTTTTTCACATTTTTCTTAAACGTGAAAATAATTTTTTGTTCAAATTTACAATATTTGTTCATTCACTGACTTGTTCGCACTAATACACCAAATTTATGCCAAATTTTTCAACATTTAATTGCATTTAGAAATATTTTGGATATAGATAAGAGCTTAATTTTGTTTCATTTTAATTCACTTAATTTGTATTTTTGATTTCTTAAAATGAAATGTAACAACTTATTTTCAAATAGATAGCAAATTTTAAAACTTTTGATCAAAAAAGATATTGAAATAATTGGAGTTTAACGTAATTTCTACCTCGTGAACTTGGAATAAATTAGTACTTGAAGCTATTAAGATAATAAACCAAATTAAAATCTGAAATATTATTAAATGACAAAGTAGGCAGTTGACCAGTTTTCAATGTAATCCAACCAATTCGTTTCGATTTAGAATAACTTATGGCTGTCGCGCAACAACAAGAAACTTGAAATAAGTCAATTAGACTGCTGTGTGTCGTTTCATATGTAGAGATAGGTGATCCGACCGAGAGAAGGCTCTTTCGCACAGTCTGCACTGAAACGGTCTGTCCCCAGTGTGCTTTCTGTAGTGTCGTGTCAGTTCATCAGACCTCGCGAACTTCCAACCACAACCCTTCCAGTTGCACTGGTACGGCTTTTCGCCCGTATGAGTCCTAAGGTGGGCTTTCAAGTGGGAACTCTTAGTGTAAGTCTTTGAACAGCCCGGGTGAGAACAGGTGTGTGTCGTGATCTTCTTCCTGCCAAAGCTTCTACGACCCCTCTTGGCTTTGCCAACCATATTTTGATGCTGCTGTTGGTCGGGTACTTCTTGTGGTAGGTTGGTGAAGACAGTCTGGTGTGGCGTGGTGGTCGTATTGAACCCGACGGTGGCACGGTTGTTGTTGAGTAACTCGGCAAGGTGAGGCGAGGACGGTGGCGTGACCATCCTCAGATGCGGAGGTTGCTGCTGTTGGTGCTGTTGCTGAAGATTCAGTTGTTGCTGACCGGATGGCATTCCGACCAGTGGCGGTCCGAACTGCGTCTGGGTGTGGTTCATGACTTGGGGTGACATGAAGGCATCCACCATAACTCCGGCTTTCATCGCCAGCTGACCTGTCCGTTCTGGAGATGCAGGTGGCGACATCTGACTCGCGATCACGGCGTTAGTGGCATTGTTGTAAGTTACCCACATGTTCGGGGACGTCAGCGTTGTGGTGGTGTATGGCGCGACCACGTTGTTGGTCTGTTGTAGGGGAGGAACACAGTTGCCGATTTGTGGGAACCTGCTGTCTTTAACATGGTCCATCAAGTCTTGGGTAAACCTGTCTTTGCCGTGATCAATCAGGTCTTGGGAGAACCTATCTTTACCGTGATCTATCAGGTCTTGGGAGAACCTATCTTTGCCGGGGTCCATCAGGTCTTGAGAGAACCTGTCTTTGCCGTGGTCTAAGATGTCGTTGTCTAACTCCATTGGTGGATTATTTATTTCCTGTTTGACTCCGTCGTCAAAACCGACGTCGTCAGGGTAGATCACAGAAGATTGCGTATTGTTATTGGAGGAATTACTTAACACAAAATCCATGTAGTACATGCCGATGTCTTCTTGAGGAGCGTTAAGAGGAGGGGCCATTAGTCTTTTTTGAACATTGTCCATAGGGGTTAGATGGGATTGGTTTGATTTCGTTGAACTATTCGAGATCGGTGATTTCATTTGGTGTTCGGAGGGGTGAATGTCCCCCAGGAGAACACTTTCAATGTCTTGCCACATCTAAAATAGAAAATGAAATTAGTTAGTCTTATTTATCAAATCTTTCTATATTATAATCTAAAACAGCATCTTCAAATGATAATTAATTGTTAATTATTTTTCAGCGATACACTGCTATTAATATTAAAAGATAGGTGAAAAATTCTAGAAAAAGTATTACATAAAATACCCCTTGAATAACATAAAACATTTACCAATTAATTACAGTTAATATGCATTTTAAAAGAAGCTTTCATATTGCAAATTTAAGTCGACTTCCATGAATACACCATTAAACAAAATTTTTGCAAGATAGGTTGGAAATAAAATATTATTCATATTTTTGAACTAATTAAACCAATTGTAAGAAAAACATCTCCACAGGACACAACTGATTTATATGCACAACAAAATGGGAAAATGGCGTTCCCATTCTTCTTTAGTGTATACCATTCTGTTTTTCCCATTAACAAAACTCATTAAATTCTAAATGACTTCCGCTCTTTAAAAGACTTTCCTTTGGCGTTCCGGGGGTAAACAAATATTGAACATCATTTTAGAAAGTAGTTTAAGTGGTCATTCTGTACTATTTCGATGTCTGACTTTCTAATACAGTGCTTAGTTTATGTGTGTATTATCTGATAATCTGTGTAGTGGGAGCCGGTGCTTGTTTTCGAGAGTCTTTACATTTAGCGTTTTATATTTTTATTTTTTATATTTTGAGAAAACATAATATAATGTTTTCCCTATATATCTACAAAATAGCGCACTTATTTTTTTAAAAAAATGCAGATACAGTTTTTAATAGCAAATCATTAAATTAATGTATTTGAGTTTTAATCGCGGGTAGGGGAGAGAAGGGGAATGGCGCCACCTTAAGGGAAATTGGATTTTCATGCAGAATTGGGTTGCAATTAATGTAAATTGTAATGAGCAAAGCATACTACAGTTCATAACCTATCTTGTAGTGATTTTTTAAAATTTAAATCTTTAATAAAAACTGAATAAAATTGTATTTTTCTAATGCTCGCACAGTGGCGGGATTACCCCGGTATCTGGGGTAATGCCGCCACATCAATAAACAAAGCAAATAATCTATAAATAATGGAAAATTACATAAAAAAGCAATACATATAGAACTAAAATAGGTTTAATTAACTTTGGAATGGTAAATTATTGTACAGGATACAGCTCTTCCATTAAATTTCTATGTGCAACTAACTATGCAGGTTTTTTTTTAAAGTTTCGTTGGTCCATTTGACCAGTTCAGTTATTCTTTTTCGGATACGCGGCATCTCTAACGAAAACTAATAAGTTGTCGGGCCAATATATGAAATTTCTATTTTACGGATTATGCCGCCATCCTTTTGCATGTGGCGGCATAACCCCAGAGTGATGTGGCGGCATTACCCCAGTAAGACAAAATGGCATAGACGGCTTGTTTAAAGAAAGGTAGTTAGCCTAGCGTCCAAACTAACAACGTGATAAAATAGCCAAATAATTACTCTTTTTAATGATATATAACTGATTTATCTAACTTAGAGATAATAGTCACTTATCTCTTAATTTTAGAAGGCTCGAGATTAGATGAAAATCACTAAAAACCGTATTTCTTAAATAACTTTACACCAACTCACCGCAAGGCCATTAGCGTCTATACTACAAATTACTTTGTTTCCTGCTACAGGTCAGTGCTCACAGCCCCCCTCCCACCTACACAGTTGGCGAGTTACAAGGGGTGGCGGCATTACCCGAGGTGGCGGGATTCCCCTTCTCTCCCCTACACTCTTAAAACAAACACTCCCAATTTACCCCAGTCTGAGTGGATTTCACTCCTCCAGACTGGAAAATGCACTTTTCCTTTTGGAGTGGATCCTTTGTGTGTTAAACCTCCGACAGGATCACTCCAAACGAGTGATTTTAACTCAGTCTGAGAAAATATGCATGCCTTTAGGGTGTCTAAAATGCACTTCTCCAACTGGAGTGGATTTCACTCTTTTGTTTTAAGAGTGTAAGTTACTTATTCAAAATGAGCTCAGAAGTAGTTTCGTCAAAGTTTTGAAAATTTGCAATACAATAATAAGCTTTTTACTTAAGTTTATATAAATAAGTCAAATATAAGACAAATGAAGATCGCCGAACTTGAAAATTTATGTTGAATATATTAATTTACACACACACAAAAAAAATTAAAAATCTGAAAATTTAACGTTTTTATTCAGAAAGGATGCTGCGCGCTTATAGCATTCACAAAGGTGTAGTTAATGGGTGGATTTCGTAAACAAGTTATAATGACACATAAATTTACTCAATCTGTTTATTTCAATTGCCATTAACTAAGTAAAATTAAAAGATTTTAAGTAAATTTCCATTTAGTATAGCGTTAAAAACATAAAAAACAAACATAATCGAAATTGAGCACATGCGAAACAAATTGTCTTGGAATTAAGTTTCAAAGAACCTTGGTCCATATATGTATCGTCAATTGCTATTTAGTTATTAGTCACCTTAAAAAATGTATAATACAGCATTTTTATAAAATAAAATATGTTTAATATCATTTTAACAGCGGGATATGCTTAAAAGGTAATTTCCTGTGAACGAGTTTCATGAGTACAAGAAACTTTTTCATTCATTAAAACCAAACATTCCCACGAGCTGTATTTTCCCATACCCGCATCCACAACAAACAACATAAATTCAAATCGAAACGTCATATTTAACACAACCTCCTTCAAGGCTGGTGTCAAATCATGATCGATCTCAAAAGAATTGTAAATAGTATCTTATTTATTTTTTAGTAAAAAAATAATAAAATTATGAGGGAAGGAAACCTTAGAAACCACAGTTTCCTGTCATTTGATTTCGGCAATTATAATTGGAGAAAAGTTGGTTTTCTCACGTGCTCATACTATGGCGGTGACGGACGAACAGACAAAATGAAGTTTAATTCCTAGCGAAATTCTGAGAATGAATTCAGTCATTGAAAAAGAAATATGTGCTGACCTCGTTTGAGAGAAATTTAATAGCAATGTATGAATGAAACGCGTACCTTTCAGAGGGAAAATATTTGAAATACGGTAGTTTTATCTATGCCAACTTAGGTATTTTTCAAGAAAATAAACTACAATTAATACAAATAATTTCAGATTAAGATGCTTATAAATTTAAATTCGTAAACTAAAGTAAAATCGAACAGTTTTCATCTTTAATATGCTTATTATAGACTAGAATAAATATGCAAAAATGTAGTTTTAATTTTTTATATTTTTTTTAAAAAGATGTAAAACAATTTATTTAATATTTTAAGTATTTACTAAAGCGTTGTAATATGTCATTTGACAACTCAAAAATCCATTTTTTCTTCAATTTTAAATTTTATAAGAAGTTTAGTAATATTCAACTAATTTTAAGTTCAAAAATATTTTGAAACAAAAAAGGCTTTGTTAGATAGTTGCTTCAAAATTCTTTTACATGCAATAATGTGTCAAAAGTGATTTTTTAGTAAATGAATTTAAAATTTTCACTATACTTAAACGTTGGCTATATTTATATTTTGGAAATATTTTGCCTATTTTGCTTTTGCGAATTTTGCTTATTTGGGATAGAATTAAAAAAAGTTTATTTTATGTGGTTATTTTTTTAAACAAACTGGTTTGAACAAAGGTTAATTGAAAAATTATGAATAAACTATTAAACTAGCCTGAGAAACAAATAAAAAAAAATGTTGATTAACATCAAAGTGGACTACAACCAATTATGTATGGACCCATTATTGCCTTAACCAATTCGATCTTTATCGAAGGGTATTGATCTTTGAACTGAACTTTTTATCGCCAAGTAGACACACTCAAAATCCTGCTCCTGACAAACAGCAACAAATTCATTTCGGGATTCACACCTGATACAGAGACAAAAACAAAAACTTATTAACTTTCTATGCTTAATCTTCGTGACTGTTGATTCGGTAAGTTTGGAAGAAATGTAACTTAGGGTCGATTAGTTTGTGACCTAAAGTAAAGTTCGATTATAATAGTGGATGATCAGAAAAACTGTAGTTATAGTTGTCTTAAGTTTTAAGCCCAAAACAACGTATAAATATTTACGAGGATAAAACACGACAGCAAAAAGACAAAATCTCTGGGTTTATGGATGTGGGTTTTGATATTCAAGTCAATGGAGTTAAGTCAATGGGGAAATGGAATTCCATTGACTTAACTCCAAACAATTTTACAAAACAATTTTACAAAGACTTTGCACCAAAAATTCAAATAAAGATAACTTTTTTTTTAAAAAATTTTCAATGACAAATATGGTCAGGTGGCAATACTGAAGATATTTGTCCTCAATAATTGACAAGTACACTGTATTTTTTTTTATCAATTCATTGCTACACCGCCCCATTACTCAAATATAGTTTTACTCTGTTTGGTTTTTCACTAAACAGAATACGTTTTTTTTCTAACGCTTTTGACAAACGTTAAATAGTAGATTACATTGGAACTCTTATAACTCCGCACTTAATTACATCCACTAGAGTAGAAACATCGACTTTTTATTGAATAACGTTATGACTTGTTTAATATTTCTGATTTAGTTATAAATAATTCACTCATATTTCACTGATATCTCATATACAATTTCGTCAAATTTACGAAACGGTCTGTCTGTCTAGCGAGAGCAGAAGTCTGACCCGAAAATGGTCTGTCTGATAATTGTCTTCTTTGCTTACATCATCGAACTAGTTTTATGTCCACTGTGTCAATGGATGGTGGGAATTCCAGTTCCGATTGGAAAAAATTAGCTTCGCATTCTCCCACTGGTTACTTCAATGGGAAATGAAGGCAAAGAAAGTGACTTGTCATTGGGAACGTCTACGGTGCCCTACAAATCGCATGGGAAAAGACTTTTGGTTCAATTTAATTTCAATTAAACTTTAACGAATGCAAGTTTTCGAATAAAGTTTTGTAATAATAATTTGTAATAAAATGACGCATCGAATGTTACACTGAATGTGATGTAGAAACTTGAATTACAATATTTGAAATTAATTTTGTGAATTAAAAAACATTCATTCAAGTGAAATTCGAACATTGATAGAGCACAGTGGGAAAATGTTTTGTCTAAGTCTGTTTGGATTCCGTAAGTTATGTGAATGACATCAACGCACATTAACCTATGGGAAAGTCTTGATCTACAAAAGTGTTTTTTTTATGAATGAGGTAATTTCATGAATGGAACTGGGACAGGTTTTATTTAAATTCTAATAGTTGTTATTTGCCGGCAAATTAAGTTCCATGGGTAAATTTTGGGTGACACTATCATTTTTTAAATGTGCTAGAAATATGTCGGAATTTAGCAGTAATTATAAATAGTTACACAGTATCTTAGAAATATAATAAGGGAAATTTACAAAATGGAAAGAAACAGTAATAGGTCAATTTGTATAAGAATATCTAATTTATTTTGACACATGATTTACAATTAAAAAGTCATTAATTATTTTGTTTTTGTGATTTTAATATGTCATTTATATTTTATATATAATGTAAAAACATAGGTGTGCGAAAACGGTAAAAGTATGAGACGTTAAAATTCAAATGCTTAACGTACGCTAACAATCTTAATTGAATAGTGTGTAACAAGCAATATGTAGCCACAACATCCACTCACATAAATTAAAAAAATAAAATATTGGTTGAGATACATAAGAGTAACACTATAATATTTTTTACACTGTACTTTATGTGATGATACACAAAGTATTCATCATTACATTATTTTATCTTAATTTGAGATAAAATCGTCCTTCTAACTAGTTTTTTTAAATTAAAGACGCACATTTATCGGAAATATTTTTTTTATATAAAAAATACTTTTGTAAGTTTATCTGTACATTATTAATTAAAAAGAAGTTTGTTTGCATTAAATGTTCAAAAACGAGATATGGGACAAACTATTTTAAAAGAAATAAATGTTGCTGTTTTATATAATTGCTGCAAGAAAAGGAGATGTAGTATTTACTGATATCAAGTTCTTACTAATTTATTCTTACTTTCTGTGCATAGAGAAAAGATGAAAATGGAGAGACCCAAGTATGTATTTAGGTTGTTAAAAATCATTGAATACATATTTTTGCCTAAAATTTAATTTTTTTATTGTTATATTGTCAAACTTAAAGAGGAAAATAATGTTTTTATTCGTAATTTTACATTCAATTTTCTTTTTTTAATTAATTATTTATTTTTATTTTACTTTATTCGTTTATTTTCATTATATTCTCATAAAAATCCGTAAGATACATGCAAAAAATATCTGCTTGTTAAAACTATTTTTAAAAAAATAGAGTAAATGTTCACGCACATCATATAGCATAATTTAGTAATATAGCAAAATAATTTGTATTCAAAATACAAATGACTTCTAAATTAGGCCTCCTCTTTTGTAAGAAATGTAATTCAGACCTTGATCATCACAATTCTTTGCGTTAAGTTTCTTAACCCTTATTTGACAATCGAGATCCCATTTCTAAAAGCAATTAAAGTTTTATTTAATGGCAGTTTCTTAAGCGATAGTTTTGTCTTTTGTTCGTGTAATGGATTCGTGGATTTGTATACGGAACAGCAAAAAGTGTACGACCTACAACATACTTTGGCTGTAGGTTTTGGCTTTTCTAACAGTTAATTTTACGTATATGAAAAAAAATTAAGTCAATGTTTATATGATACATAACTATTCTTTTCCTAATCGTCATTAAGATAGATTATTGCAAAGAAAACATATATAAACAATTTATCTTTTAAAAGTTCAACATTATATTTTGAAATCGTGATTGATGTTCAATTTTAGCAATTAACTTACGGAATATTTATTGACAGTTTCTCTTTAATTTGCATTTTATTGAAAACATATTATTAGACTATCTCAAATACCTTTGAACAGTTCATTATTTTCATAAAGATTATTATTTAATGAGGCATACATCATAAAAATCGTTTTTTTTTATTCGAATATTTTAATTCTAGGAATAGTTCATTTTATAATAGTGATTAATGTTCTTATTGCATAATAAGAGTAATTAAATTATCAATATATTGGCATTAATTATAAACTTAGCATCAGATAAGATTACACTATTCAATTACTTAAAAATGTATTTGGTAAAAAAATAATTAAATTTAATTGAGATTAATCTCAATAGTTGCTATCGTTTGCAATTCAAAGAATTAAAAAAATATCTTGGGTCTCATATTTTAAAACATAATGAATTATAACCATCGATAAAATCAGAATTACAAATAATGTGTAACGATGAATTGATAAAATATTGAAATCGCGTAGACGGGAATAATAAAAAAAGGTTCTTTAACGAAACGAATAGAAGATAATAACTTTTTGAGTCATGATTATGAAATTTCTAATGTGCAGCATTATGGAGAAAAGTTACGGAGCTCAATACTTTTTGCATAGGAACGTGCGTTACTGCAAAAAATATTTGGTATAATTACGTTACTTAATAAAATTAGGCGGCAGTTCTTGCTGTCACCAGTTTAACAGATTACATGTCTTATTTGTATAACATTACTAAGTAAATAGTAGGAATCGAAGTAGTATTATGCCACATTTTCACGGGGTAATACCATGCATTCAGATGCTTTATATTGTTATAGAGTTAATTGCATCACTTAAATCACGCAAAAATACCTGGTAGTATCTCACTTCTTATATATATTTCAAACACCAAACATTATATAACAACCAAGGTCACAACAAAATAAACACTATTAACTAGAATTTTGGAAAAAAAATACCTCAAACGCTTATGTTAGATGCAAACCACGAAAACAATATCTTTCGCATAAGGTCGTATCCTTGTCTTTAAAAAAACCTAACCGAAATGACTTGTCAATGAATTCCCGTTGAAGCCTGACCTTGTGTCAATTACACAAACTTTGCTAACAGTCCCTACTTCTGCGTATTAGTTTGAAAAAAAGTTAAATAATTTATTTCGAGAAAAGTTTGTTAGAAAATAACAATAGAAATTACACTCTTAAAACAAAAGAGTGAAATCCACTCATATAGGAGAAGTGCATTTCGACACTGTAAAGGAGTGAAAATTAACTCCTAAATCGATCGTAATCGCCCTAAATCACACCTAATCGCCGTAAAATTGCACGTTTGTTGTTAAGATTGTTGAAGGTTTAACAAAACAAAAGAGTGAAATCCACTCCTATAGGAGAAGTGCATTTTCGACACCGAAAGGAGTGAAAAATAACTCAGACTGACCAATAGACTTTGTGTAGCACTAGTGCGAAGGTATTTCAAACCTAACCTAACTTAACTCGGACTGAGTTAAAATCGCTCGTTTGTTTTAAGAGTGTAAGTATCAAGGAGACCGAATAATTAGTTTTTGGCAGGTAAGCAACGCACTAAGTTTAGAAAAAGTATGCAAATTTTGATGCACATGAGTGTTGTATGAAATAAATTATGAACGGTTGACTTTTCGCAAATGTGAACGGAAAACATCCAAGTTGGAAGGCATTTACTTATGTTTGGAAGTTAGGGTGAGAATAAAAGAAAAAATGCTTATATGAACATAGGAACGTGAAATACAGGGACATAAATGTTTAATGTTTTCCTCTATAGATTGAAAAATAACCAATTGTTAAAGGGTTTCGCCTATTTTGGTGATACACCTGAACAAATACACCTCCTTAGTTGTCTCGAATAAAGGGTGCAGTTCCAAATCTCACATTGTTCAAAGTAAAACAATGATATAGGGCTTCCAAATGAATTTACAATCGTCAAATGTCGCCTAGGAATGGACTGGACCCTCTATATCAGTAATACTTTCGATGTTACTTTCCCAACTCGACCCTTCAAAGCTCAAACAACAGTTACAAACCATCTCAGGTGAACTTGAGGAGATAGCCTTTTATACAAAACCGTCTTTTGTTGGGGCTCTTGTATACGCGTTCCGCTTACAAACATATTAAAGCCGACTGTTTACATACGTCAGGCTATAAAAGAAGCTAGCATTGTTAAGTGCCTTTTTTTTGCTTGCTTTGTTCGGTATTGGAGCGTGGCCGGCATTGCAAGCGCGTGTGGAGAACGTGGGTCTGTCTTCCTTTTTTTTTTAAGATTTACTTTGGTTATGGTATATGGTGACGTATTTACAAGTTATGGAGGGTTTTTTTTGTATCGGGGTGGGTATACTGATGGGTTGTTATTGTCGGTTTTGTAATTTTATTTATTATGAACAGACAAGAGGCATCGATCTATATTGCCGTGGGCAGGTAAACTGCAGTAACTTCCATAATGGCTTGGAATAGTGTTGGAAGCACTCAATTACACTAACAATTTTGAAAACATACTTAAAAAAATTATATTAGTATACAGTATAGATGGTATGACAATATAGATGGTTATATGTAAATAAATTTTGTAAAAAAAGTGTTCTGGAAAATTTGTTAAATAATATACGTTAAAATATATTGTTGAATAACATAATAAAATAACTTTTCAACTTTCAAATAAAATGTTGCATTGGAAATTCTAGATTATTAAGAATGGGAATGAAGTAAATTAAGATTATTTGTCGCAAAGCGATATATGTAAGTTGCGTTTTGTTAGCGAAAATTTTAAAGACATTCTCAATATAAAAAATCCTATATTACCTTTTTTTTTAAATGCAAAATAAGAAAATGTGCCTGATTTATTTAAAGCAATAGCGATTTATTGCCGTTTTGTTCAGAATTACTAGCTTGCATTATTCCTACTTATATCTTTTAGAAATAAAAAAAAAATAAGGTTTTTCCAGATGAGACGGCAGAAATGCTTCTTTATTTGGCTTTATATACAAAGAATGAGGATATATTTGAAACGGATAAAACATCTGGGTATATAAATATTTTTATTTACCAGAAACATATGCACAAAATCACCAGAAGACATTTACAAAAACAAAACGAAAACTATCGATGATTTTATTAAAAAATTGCTTATTCCGTAACTAAAAGAACTTGAAATTTTATTCAGGTAATGTTTTATGCAATACATCTTAGTTAAAATTTCCGAATAAACACACACCTATCCTTTTCCTTTTAATGAAAACATAATTATACATTGTCGTAATTCCAGCTCGTCAGAGTTACAGCAACAATTTCTTTGAATATTTATGTTTAGAGGAAAACACCTCTTTAAAGCAGCAGTTACCGAAGAGCTTTAACACGTAATCAATCGTTTTTCGTGACATTTGCATTATCCTAGTCGTGTTTTAAAATTAGTGATTGGCCATTTTTTACATGGGTGATAATTGTGTCAAGCGAAGAAGTGAATAAATTCTTTAAAAATATTCAGTTCCTGCGTTCGCTTCATAGTACATTTAATATCAAATTACCCTGCTAAAAGCTCTTTCGTGGTTGTAGTGATTGTAATATTCAGCACCTAATTGAATTTGTGATAATATTTAATAAATTACACACGTTTTTGAACAATTTTATTTTTCTCTCATGTTCGCTTCTTGATAAATTACTGTTTTATGACTTAGAAAATTAATAATAATCATCAAGCCTTAATAGTTGTTTCTATTCTGTAAAGAAAATCGGTTAGAAAAGAGAATATTTCTGTTATTTTCCAACAGAAAAGTTTGTTTTCCAAAGTTACTGATCACATAACACCTGAAACTATTGAAAATCTGTCAACGTATTTTTTTTCCATTATGGATATTTTCTGGCAACTTTGCTAACAGAAATTTCTTGTAACACAGAATTATTTTTATGCGGTCATTACAAATTAAATTTTTTTACATTTTCTGGACATTATCCTTGTTCTTGGGTATTTAAACAAATAAATTTTGAAGGAAAACGCTTATTAAGGAGTTCATATTCCGGATATTTTCTTCTTGTTACACTTTGTAGAGTGGAAAGTTATTTCATCATATAATGACGATTTCATTTGTCTTCGTGTAGCCGAAAATATTTTGGAAATTTTGAATTTCCAGTTACGTAAGTAACGACTATGTGTTTGTGTCGTCCTTTCTCTTTGTGTCTCTTGTGACTGTGTCACTTCTGGCGAGCTGGGTAACGGGCTAAAATAATGCTCTTTTCTTCTAGAGGGAGCATTCACTGTCATTTTTTGGTCAACGTAAGTAACGGATTGAATGCACATACTTCAAAAGTCTGAAATTTACACTTAAACTGCTTATAACTATGCAGATAAATTAGGGTCAAGTGAAACTAATTAGGATTAGGTCAAATTTAAATTATATTAAACAAGGATGCACACATTTGCCCCAAGAAAAAATACATATTAAGTCTTTATCACAACACATTTATCAAGAAATGCATGTGAGTTGACACACGATACCAACCCTTTCCTGTAATGCATTGTTACAAGTCCACGCATCCAATTCATCACTTGATACTGATACACATACACGCCCATGCTTCACAACACCGCTCGTTATCCTAAACTGCATGATAAATGCAGCTTTGATGCAGTATCTAAGTTACATATTTTATTGACTGCATTAAAAGCATTTGAAAGCAACAGAATAATCACAAGAGATGCCGACGAGGATTTTTGTACTATTTGGAAAATAATGTAACAGTTCACGCTTTGACCAATCTGATCCATCAGATAGATGTTTTGTCAATTCACACAAGTAGAAATTTATTGTAAAATTAGAATGGTTATTGAAGAAATTCTTTAATACAATCGACCAATTTCTCATATTATTTAGATTTGTTTTATCAGAAAGAAAATACCAAATTGAATATTGTTTCACAATACCAAGGTTTAAGCAACAACTAAACTAGGAGACCTACACTATTAAAACAAAAGAGTGAAATTCAATACTTAAATCTTTAGGTGACATACACTTAACTCTTTAAAACACCCAACTTTGTATTTTCAAATATCTCGAATTTTCATTGTTTGAAAGCTCTGGTGTCATCTGCGCCACTTGTCCGCAGTTTAAATTTCAAAGCGTAGGGGACTACGGGGGAGATCCTATCGGAGGTTTAGCAAAACAAAGTGAAATCCTCTAATATAGGGAAAGTGCATTTTCGACACTGAAAGAAGAGAAAACTAACTCAGACTGATTTAAAATCGCTCGTTTGTTTTAAGAGTGTACAAAACTGTATTAGATTATTAAATAGTGTAGCAAGATAACTTAACACATCACTACAGTGTGAAAACTGAGTAATTTTCGCATTCAGAGGTTCCCCCATCGTGCTCACGGAGTTGTATTTATTCACATTATAAATAATATGATTCTCCAAAAAATAATCGAATGGGGTAACTGGTCTCGTAGGGTAAGTTGGGCCTAAGAATAAAACCCTAGCATTGGCTTTTTTCTGCCGACCCGGGGGCGCAACGGTTAGGATGCCTTTGAAACTTCTTGGTCCCGATAAAGCATGGATCTGTTTGGATCTGTGTTTGTCGAGTATATACGGAGTACTTGCTTGATAAAGCTGTTGGGTCCGAAAGTCTTGTAGGCGGTCATTGTGCAGTTTCCCACGGGTACAGGTCCCTGGAGACAATTTTCCTCTCCTTCTGGGACATGTCTGAATTGCTTAGATGGCGCGCTATAGGTGCCAGCATATGCCGCGTATGTGTCTGTTGTGTCCTTCTTACTTGACGAAGGTTTATAAGCGGGTCTCTGACCAAGCACACAAGCCTGAAAATATATGTCTACCAACCAACCAACCAACCAACCGACCTTTTTCTTGATTTTTTTTTCACTTATATATCAAAACAGTGTTACTACTAATTGAAAAAGGCAGGCACATTTTAAAAGAATGTATTCAATGAGCAGTTAATTAGCATTAGCTTGCAAAGCTCGGGTCAAAAAGTTACCTCCAGGTCCAAAGGTAGCCCATTAGATGGTAATTAAAAAATACTTCAAGATAACTCCTCCATAAAACTATTAGGTAATTATACAGAGTCATTAACATGATTTAACACTTTTGTTCGGTGCTATAACTGGGACTTCCATTGCTGAATCCGCGGAAAAAGCCAATCCTTTCCCGGAATCTGTGGAACGGGATCCTCCCATCGCATTCATCAAGTTGCAATTAAACGCGCGGGCAATGCACGCCCCTGCTTAAGAACAGCGTGCTGCTGACACACAAACTGGCGGCTACTTTGCAGCAAGATGGATCAGATGCAGTCTGTCATCATCCTTCAGAGGGCGAACTTTCACGTCATCGATGACGATTTGTAAATATTTTTTAATTTAATACGGGATGGGTTTCACAACTCATTTGTTCTGATGCGAGTGTCAATGCTGTACCTCTCATTCGATGTAGCAATGATGACGGTGTCAAAGATGGATGTAGTTTTTTGTAATTAGGGTTTTGATTGACTGTCGCCAGTAGCTAAGGTGTAACTTTAAAACGACGTCAATCTAAACAAACAGAACGAAACTTCAATTGAAAATGGGTCAATTAAGAAGCTGTGGGATTGCATGGATGAGGGCTAAGTTTTATTAAAATGTGATGATTTTTTTAAAGTATCCTTTTTATATACAATATTGAAGAATTTATATTTGGTCCCATGAGCTAAGACGTTCAATTAAATAAAAATATATAGTAAATTACTATCAATATTTGATTAATAAAAACACAGGTTTGTTGCAGATATTCCTATCAATCGTACCAAACGAAAATCTATGACAGTTGATTCATAGCATGTTTCTTTTCATTTAAACTAGGTTTGCAATAATATTAGTTTTTTTTTTGATTTCTTAGAGGTGTTAGTAAAAAAAACCTAAAAGGTATTAAAAACGATTTTTAAATCTAAAAAAAAATTACAAAAAAACCCACTTTGGTCTCTACATTTGAGAAAACTGTCATAAAGCATGATTGAAATGCTAGATACTTTCATAAACCCTACTACAAAACGAGCTTCAAACACGTTTTGAGTATGCTTAACAGTTTTAAAGGGGTGGATCCCAAAGAGATTTTTTGTGAGCCTCCAGTTTTATAACGGTAAGCGGTCAATGTCATTCTGAAGATGTATCATCGTCATTTTAAAAATATTGGATCCCACAAATTCCGATTGTATATTGTGTCTGCATTGGATAACAGAAAAACGATAAAATTTTACAGGCACTTTGAAAGCTAGATACTCTTTTTTCTAAAGATTTTCAGTTGTAGAAATAAGCATTAAAGTTTAAAAAGCTCAAAAAGTTTATTATTATTTACTTTTGATGTAAATGCATCTTGTTGATTTATTGCTATCAGCGCGTTGAATGAGTGTATAGAAATATTGTTTCTACCATTTGAAAATAATAATATTGATATAAACTCATGATTTGGGTATTTCGATTTATAACAGAATAGTTTAAGAAAGCGTTACTAGTCATAAAAATATTTGTTTATAAAGAAACTTTAGATATGAACAACAGAAAATATTTATTTTACAAGCAGATTACTTTAATGTCCTGATTGTGGTTAGTTGTTCCATTAGACTACATAGTGATGTATATTGTATTACACTAACATTATTTGTTGAATTTTGTAAGAGCAATTAAATACAGTTAAACAAGTTTAAATACATGCAGGAATCGATTAAAATGAAATGCAATGAAAATATTATAAAATTGTTTATTTTGTTGTTAGTAAATTCTTTTGAAATCGTGCAAAAATATTTATTAAATGGTATGTACAGTATATGAATTTTGTTAAGTTTTGTATGTATATTGTATTTATTTTGAGGGAAAATGTTGCTTGTTATTGGTTATTTGGTACGTGGTTTTTCTTATATTCTTTAAGAATACATTTAACTTATTATTTACTTTTGAGTAAGAGTTCTTTAGGTAGTTTTCTGTGAATAACATTTAGAAAAATCAGAAAAGAAAGAGAGTCCAAATAAACACTACCGCACATCATATGTTTGACTTATTTTTATACGTCCATGGAATTTTTTCTAAACACAATACATAAAACTTCTTACTTAATGACGTTACTTCCAATAAAGTTACCAAAAATGACACCTATAACTAGGGTTATTAGCGACGAAATCCAAAATTATTGTAGGAAATATGCTCATAAATCAGTGTTAGCACGCTTGCTATAAACGAGTAATTAAATTCATTTTCAATTGTGACACGTAAAACAGATGATTCACGATAAGCTTTTTCGGGATAATTATTAATGTTGTCTCCTTATTATCTGATAAGATCTGATGAAGATGAAGTTGTTTTTCTCTTGAATTCTTTGATAGTGTGGTAGGTGATAATGAGGTTTGATGGAAAACCAGAAAATATTCTAGGAACTTAGAGAAAACGATTATTGTTCACTTCACTACATATTTTTTTTAACCTTATAATTGTCTATGTGTGTTAGGGGGAAATTATGTCTATTGAATAGTATTTCTCAAATTTATTCCTTTTCTCATACGATGGTTCAGAATTCAAAGTCAGATCTTTTGTTTTTTATATGTGTTTTCAATTTTTTTTTATGTTTTAACTTGTTAAACAGATATTTTTTTTTGTAATTTTATTATAAAAAAGTGTTTGGCAATTATTAATATTTTGAAAGTTACTGCTTTAACCAGTCAAGACGCGAACGGGGTGTTTAACATATTAAGAACTAATATCCTCTCTTAGAACTAATACCCGATATTTTTCGAAGTGTGTCAAAACTTTAAATTTAATTGGAAAGTCACTCAATCAACTTTACTAAAGTTGTTTGCTGCAAAGTACACATAACAATCCTAAACATAATTATTAGTTAAAGATGACGTCAATATCCCAGTGCGTGCTGCTGGGTAAATCAAATTTGAATCCAGGTTTCAGTTCAAACTTTAATGAAAAATGTGTAAGTTAATTTTAAATGAAACGTTATTTTAAAAAAGTTATATTAAAAAAATTACGAACAATATATTATTACCGGAGTGCTTATTGATATCTAAATTCAATTTTGGAAGCAATAATTTTAATTGAATTCATAACACAAAATATATATTGACTGTTAGGTAGTTTTTGGACGTCCAAATTAAAATATAATCATCCCCAAGAAATCTAGTTTTTATTTTGATACAAAATGTTTCATTAAAAATTACTCTTGCGTATCCTAATGAAGCAAATAACAATAATTTATCTAAGACATAAACTATTCTATGGACATGAATCGATTCGTCACCAGTAAAACAAGATACCATTTACTTAATCCGCGACTAATAAAACGGCAAACCCTAAACACACCGCTAAATGAAATCCTGATGATCAATTTCTAGACCTAAATTATGATTCCTACCATTAATGATCTTGACTTTCGATGACATTTCTACATTGCGAATCGTGCATCTGCATGCCCACAGTTTCATTGGTAACACTTCGTACCATCATCGATGAGTTGAGATGGGAAGATGTGAACAATCTGTTTTACGACACCAGCTTTTAGAGGGTCTGGCTGGTGACGAGTTGGCCTTCAGAATTTCATAGGCACTGATGGAATATGGTCTTCAACAATAACATCGTGAATCGAAGTAAAAACAGCGAAACACGGATATTGGCAAAACTTGAATACAAGTTTGGACGTTGAAGTTTAATGAATGTTCTAAAAGAAGGGGATTTACATTTTTTCTTTGCAAAATAATGTCATTAAAATGAGGCTTGTGTGAAGCCATGTAAGAGCTTTTCAGAATAATGGTTAATATAAACAAAATAATACTAAAAACTCTTGATTTACTTAAAAGGCAAGTCTATTTCATGCTAAAACTATGTAAGGTAATAGGTGTATCCAAAGAGTTCTATAGTAGGGTAGAGACTGAACCTGGCAACAGCACCATGAACCAACACGGAGACAATATAGGGTGGCATGTGGGGTCCGATGGCCGAGTGGTTTGGATCGCAGGCCATAACGCTAGCAGTCCGCGCTGTGTAACTTTTGCGCGTTCGATTCCGCCTTTGCCCTGGGTGTATTTCCTTTCTCAGTATCAAAATTATAAGTTAATTAGTACTTTTGACACTCTAATCGGGCTCCGTAGTGAGCCAAAGCTGTCGATGGCAGCTCAGTACGAGTCGTTCCTCTACCCTACTATAGAACTCTTTGGGTATACTCTCTTGGGAAAACTCCCACTTAGTTTTGTAGACTTTTTTGTAAGTATTCAATGCCAAATCCTCATCTGCCTACTTAGTTTTTAAAATCCACTAGGAATTTTATGGAATGCAGAAAAAAGTAGGATTTAGCAGACTATTTAGCCTTCAACTATTATCAGAAAACGAACTGTCAAGGATTATCACCTCATCCAATACTATTTCATCAAACAACACAAACAAAGATCATCCGATACTTCAAAAAGAACCTGCTTCCCACTAATAAAGCCCTCAAGGGGATGCTTTGGCGGGAAACCGGATCGCAGCTGTGTGTAACTGATTTCTTTTTTATTTCTGCTAACGTTTTTCCTTTCAATCGGGATCACACTACTTGCATATCAATGACTTTCCCTTCCCGAACCGGTCAACTGTCCAGCGCCATCAATATCGACAGTTGCCATCTTTATCGGAGGCATAACAATAAGACAATGAAAATACGCCAGCTTTAGAGCTAAACTGTCCCAAGTCCTGTACTGGGAATGTGGAAGGATGGACAGTTTACTTGCGAGGTGCGATTATATGGTCTACTTTATCCGTTGGTGTCCAGTTAGTTATTCGAATAATAATACTCAATGACGGCTCACTGCTATGTTTTATTTTTATGGCGGTGGGATGTGTTATTGTTCTCTAAAGTCCCGCACCTGGATTCTTCATATATTTAGATATGAAAAATAGATTTTTTTTTATAGTTTTATGAAAATGTTTCCTCATATTGGGATTGAATTGCGTACTCAGAAGTATTGTTGACCCTGTGGTTTTCAGATAGTGAAGAAGAGGATTGTAGCTGAGTACATCTCAATACTTCAGATGTATATTTTAATAAAAAAATGAGAGTAAAGGAGTAAAAAATGTGTACGTAAGAGTGCCCGAATGCTCATGTTAATTTAAACAATTCAAGTATTTTGTTTAAAATTTTATTTTTTGTATTATTTTTCACAAGGCATTCCAATTTCATTAAGAAATAACAGGGATACATTTTTTTAGTGAACTTCGGTTTTGGTGGGTATATAGTTCTGATATTTGTCCTCGTTACACAAAGTTCATGAGTTATAAGTAATTTTTGAACAAGATGCATAAACAATCTTCTTACTTGATGACATTAATTCCTATAAAGTTGAAATTATTTCTAATTTAGTCAATTCCTTCACTTTTCTGGAAGAAAGGTGATATAATTAAAAAAATATGCTATTTAAGCAACAACCCAGAAATAATAACTAACTAAAAAATATTGGAAAAACAGATAAATTGGAACATATATTAGAATATTGGATGACATTTCATTAACAAGCAATTTGCATAACCGTGACAAGTCCTATTTCCAGTATGTGACAGTTGAAGTAAATGTTCAAGACTTTTCTTTTTACCTCTTTTTCAAGAGTTATGTCCTTTTAATATATGGCTCCAAAAATTCCCACTAACCTTAATATTCTAATTCTAAATTTTTCGAAGGCAAACATGTATTTCGAAACTTTTCAGCGATATAGTTATATTTTCAATTTCCTTTTGGCTTTCAGATTAAAAAATGAAATTTTCTCATTATGATTGGAGAACATACTAACTTAGTGGAGAAACCAGAGTACAACTAGGAAAAAGAGCGTGGAGAAGAAAGGAATAATCTTATTTCTGTCAATCTCTTTTTGCCGGTAATAAAGAAAATGTTATGTTCAAAAGAAAAGCGAACTATTGTTCAATGAGAATGTTGACTTACGTATGATATTTTATTTTGAACTAAACAGATATCAACATTGAACAACATGTTTAAAATAAATGTATCATAATCATGAATTATGCTTTTTTCTTATATATCAATGTAACTTTTGTATGCATATTTTGAAACACACAACAAAGCTATTCTTTAATGTGTGGACTAAACGGTTTTACTTTATAAGGAAATTTTCCCACAAAAGACATACATAAAGAACATTCATAATATTCATATGTCAAACACATTCAGAAACATCGTTTTAAAACAAAAAAGTAGTCATAAAAACTATAACTAAATGATTCCTGTATTTTGACTAGGTTTTATTTTAAAGCTTGTGTTGTTATTTTGTTACTAAAGAAACCTTACATTTCACAATCTTGTATTTTAATTAAATATGGTTATGTGTTAAACTGAATCTTTATTATAATGTGTGTTAAATTATGTTTTGCACAAGTAATACTCAAGCCGGCCTTAATAAAACGAAGAAACATTGATATTTTTCATGATAACTTTTTGAAAGGTAGTTTGAATACACGTTTTTTTAAAAAATTATGAATTAAAAAAAATTGATATTGAAATATTTGAAATATTACTGATATACATTTAATTTACCTTTATCAGACCAGTATAAGTGTTGAAACGAATAACTGCATAAAAAGTCAGAATAAATCATACATATTTGATTGAAAAATTCAAAAGATATTTTTAGTGTTATAGTTTAGGTAGCTGGTCAAAGGGTAGAAATGGATTAAAATTTGTAAATATTTTTAATGATTAAAATGGAAATGAATTTTTTTTATGTATTGAAACAGAAACATATCTAAAGACTAAGAAATAGTTGTAATAAAAAATGCCATTGCATTAATTGAATGTGCTAATTTCTTCAAAAACTATAAATGCTAGGAAGCTACAATATATCGAACACAATTAAATATGTTTTAGAGATAAAAACACGTTTCAAGCAAGTTGCAAATTGATTCTAGAACTTTCTTCCAATTAGTAAAGTGTTCAGTTGCACATTCTCCAAAGTATAACTAAGATATAGGGTCCTTCCATTTTCTGCTTCGTCCCATTGAATTTACAGTCGTCAAAACTCGCCAATGAACAAGTCGTACTCTAAATCTCAATTGTATTTTGGCGAACTTAAGTTTTGCAACTAGACATTAATGTAATGTTTGATTTCCATGTACCATAAATCAAAAATCCAAAAACATTACTATACATCCCCTTAATACATACTCTACTAAGAGAAATCTGAATTTCATTTGCAAACCTAATTAAATTAATTTGTAGAAAATATACGTGTGTCTATAAAACACAAGAAAACCTAATTTACATGCAATAAAAGTTAGTTAATTATAGAATAGTATTGACCTTGGTCAGTAACGGACCGTTTAACTCTGAAGAAGAGGTACCGAGAGACGATGTCTCAGGGTTGTGGACTTAAATTGAAGGCCGAGAATTTATCGACTCAGTTAAATGAGCCGGTTTGCCAAAGTTCTATCTCTGTATTAAATATATTAATTGGTATAAAGGATATGGTGGGTTGTACAAGGCTAGAGACATATGCATTTTTTAGTAGTTTTTAGATAAAATGTTGTGAAATATAGAACATATTTGTGGGTTTATAAAAAGTTTTCAGATTGAAATTTACTTTTATTTATTAAAATTTATCACATTTAAGTGGATTATATATTTTTTAATGTGGCAATCAAAAATGGGAAATTTTTCATTTAGTTCTGTATAATAAAATATTCACTTAAGGATATTCTACTCCCTTTTCATCAAATTATCCCCTACTATTCTAATTTAGAACGGTCTTGCTCTAAAATATTGATAAGAGGAGGCAGGATATAGATTAGAGGAGGTAGGATATGCTAAGATATAGATTAGAGGAGGTAGGATACATTAAGATCTAGATAAGAGGAGGTAGGATACGCTAAGATATAGATTAGAGGAGGTAGGATACATAAAGATCTAGATAAGAGGAGGTAGGATACGCTAGGATCTAGATTAGAGGAATTAGAATACGCTAGGATCTAGATTAGATGAGGTAGGATGCGCTAGGATATATATTATGGGAGATAGGATACGCTAGGATGTAGATTATAGTAGGTAGGATACGTTATTATATAGATTACAGTAGGATACGTTATTATATAGATTAGAGGAGGTAGGATACGCTAGGATATAGATAATCGATTGTGTTACAAGCTGCATTGCACAAGCACACACATAATCACTAAAATGCAAATATTTTAAGGTTTGATGTTCTTCTGTGGCAGGCATGGCCTACAGCATCGTATGTGATACGTTATTACAATTTCTCCTAGGAGGCAAATATCAAAAGGTATCAGAATTCAATTCATTCGCTCATGCGCTAAGCATTTATTAAGCTACATTTACAAATAATTACTATATTTTTTATGCTGAATGAACGTCGCACTAGAGCTACACTGGCTACAATCAATACAGTTTGACAAAAAATGGACTAAAAGTTGTTTTGAATATAGCGTTATAATAAGTTCTCTAAGATTCACGATGTGTTTTATATTTTTTTACAGCTTACTTTTGTTCTTTTCTTTTTTATTCGAAAGTTTTTGAAAAATTGGAAAGTAGGTATTGATTTAGAATTATAAAACATCAGAAGCCTATCTTTTAATTTTTTTTCGAATGTCTGTACGGATGATACTTCTCGACGGATATAGCTCTCGGATATATTTCTGTAAGTTTTATACGTATCCAATATAATACTTATAAGTACTTAACTAATAATAATAAATTAGAGCTGTTCAAGGCGTTACCTACATTTTCCAATGCGCAAAATGACGCTGTAACGGGCATTAGCATTTGACTCAAACAATTTTGCATAGTTATCTTATCACACTGATAAAGAATACTAATTTGATTTCCCAATAAAAACATATGGAAAATAACCAATTTTGGCCTTTAAAATTTAGATTACCACTAAATTCTGTATGTTTGGCTACTTTTTACGGGATATAAAAATTGTGTGTGAGTAGTTTCATGTGACAGTTATTGTTTTAAATGTACTTGTTTTTCGATAAGAATTTCAGTGAGCATTTAAGTAACGGAAAAGTAGGATATTTCAGTTCATTTTAGAAATTCTTGTTCAGTTTTAAAAAATCTGTCTTTTAGAAAATGCAACAACCTATTGTAAGTGTCTCAAAAAGTGTATCGTTACATGTATCAAAATGGTTTACAAAGAATTTTCGTAACCATTCGAAAACATAAAGAAGTTAGTAGCTCTATAAAATTAACCAGATAATTTTCGACATAAATGCTAGTTAACATTCTGTCAGACAAATAAAACTAGCTGTCGAACTGGTTTGTTTAATATTTCCGGCTATACCAATTACCTTGTAATTTTTTACTCTATAAAAGTGACATGTGTAATATCTCTGTACGTCCACGCATAGATTGGTTTGCACCGAAGAAAGTAATTGTCTGTTTCAATACCGTGATGTGTAAGTTAGTGAGGAATAGTTAAAGAGTAAACCGCTAATCTGATTACGTAAATGTGTCATTAACGTGGTTAATTGGTTGTTATATTGGATTAAATAGTATTAAGTTTCCTTCTGAAGCATTTGTCGCGTATGTGTGTGTTGCGACTGTCTTACTTGACGAAGGTTTATTAGCGGGTCTCTGACCAAGCACATAAGCCAGAAGATACATATCTAACAACCATTTTCTTTCTGATCTACCCATTTTTAATTTTAGATCTTTGACTTCTATTTTCTCGTATATTTCAAATTAAGCTAAGTATGTGTACGACAAAAAATATAATAATTAAAAAATGATAATTGAAAGATTATACAATAATTCATTTCATAAATGTCACATGAATTTTAAAATAGGATAAACGTTGAGATTTATTAGACTTCATCAAAATACCGTAAATAGAAATTTTTGTTACCAACACATGAGAAAGGTCAAACTTATTTGAGCAGGAATGACAGTTTATATGAATTTATTAAATAAGGAATCTGTATGAAATCTTTAAAAAGCTGAGACTGCTTCAATTAAATAAACAAAAACATACACTGAAAGATTCAATTAAAAAAGCATGTCAATAACACCCATAAAAATGAAATTGAGTGGCATAAAAAATAATTAAAAAGAGAAGAGGATGCCTTTTGTAATAAATTTTCAACGGTTTCACTTAATATAATATGGGATAAATAAATCAATAGGCCAGCGCACCCTATAGACTTAAACATTAGGTTTTTTTTTTACTCATAGTGGCTTAAATTATATAATATCTAACAAGATTATTACCCTCTAGTGAACAAGATTATTACCATCAGTTACTTTCGTTTCTACAAAAAAAAATCTATATTTCCTACAAAGTCCTCTCTTTTACTTTCCTCACTTTTTAAAGTTTATGGTCTCTATTTTATGTAAGAAATACAAATCTATCTTTAATCTAGGAGTTACTGAGATTCCGGTTCAAATTAAGGGGTTCAAAGGACAGCGTACCCTATAGACTTAAACATTAGATTTTTTTGAAACTTTTAGTGGGTTAAATTATATAAAATCTAACAAGATTGCCTTTTCTAGTTACTTTCGTTTCTACAAAAAAAAATCTATATTTTCTACAAAGTCCTCTCTTTTACTTTCCTCACTTTTTCATGCTTATGGTCTCTATTTTATGTAAGAAGTACAAATCTATCTTTAATCTAGGAGTTACTGAGATTCCTGTTCAAGATATATTTCCAGGCATGTTTTCTGAATTTTCAAATACCCCATCGTAAATCAGTGACCCATGATTATATTTCCATAGAAAAAAGAGAATAATGAATTGTAGTTTTTCTGTTTGACTAACAACGCTTTCGAGGTGGGTGGCAAATTGACTTGAGCTATACACTTGAACTTAAGAACTATGTAATCATGCAAATCGCAGTGCATACTATTCCAGTCCCAAATACACTCTATATACCATCAATTAATCTTACATATCGCAGTTTTGGGCTTCAAAGTACTCTGAAAATTGATTTCTTCCCAAGATTGGGTTTTCGTTCGCCCTTGAAACTCTCTGCCTTCGAGGCTTATAGCCTTGAACTGAGAGAGTCCGTTGAAAAATAAAAGAGTTTGAAATTAGATGAAGATTTTTCTTATTATTTTCTTCAAGACTAATTTCGTGTTATCTTCTTTTATTTTTCTTAAACGAGCAGGTTATTTTTCGCTATTGTATTATTGGCCTTTCGCTGATGTAATATTAGCCTTTTGTGAAGATCTTCATTTTGTTGCCAACTATGTCGTCAGTATTGCCATAAAATGGTCCAAATGAGTTTCTTACCATATTGATGATAAAATCAGAGATTGTGACTTAAAGTATCATTCTTTTACAATTATAGATCCACTGTAGTTTATGATGGAAATTGCGATGAAAGTTCAAAATTAGATACTGAAGATGACTATTTTATAAGAGCGCGCGTGGATATTCTGGGTGAGGCAAACAAAAGGGGCCCCGGACTAGAGATAAAAATACGACTAAAATGTTGCCAAGTCTAAAACCAATACAAAAGCCGGTTTGCTAACCGAAGCTATTGATCGCTTCAATATTAAGCCCAAACAAACGCTTGGCGACTTATTTGCCGGCAACTATGCTACGGTTTTAGAAGCTAGTTGAAATGAAATAGTATAAATAAAGTTTGTAGAACTGACCAAAAAAAAGTTCCCACTAGTGATTATTTCGGTAGTTATCAATCCTAGAGAATAGGACCATTTTGTTTTTGTTAGTACAAAACGTTCTAAATTGATTGCAAGACACAAAATTTGCATTATGGGACGTCTTCATACAATACGAACTCAGATCTGAACTTGCAACTAGTCTATGAGTAGCTCTAATGTGAAGCTAATCCAATCCAACCAATGCAAAAGCAGGTTTCAGGCGGCTTCAAGAGTTTTTCTCGCCAAGCATTTCAATGTATTCCCATCTCTAGACAGGGGCCACTTTTGTTTGCTATGTTCCCTGTACTAATGTGTTTTGCATGAATTGATAATTGAAATTTTAAGTTATCGCTAAAATAACAAAAACTGACCCATATTATTAACAATAACAACTATTACCATTTGGAAGACAATATTGTAATAATACATCAATGCAGTTCAATGACGATTTTGTTTACCATGCGACGAACGAGTATCAGTTGTTAAGTTTTTTAAAAAAAATCTAACAGTGTTATATGTAAATGTATAAACATTTGCATTGCATTTGAGTAATTTAGAAAAAAAAAAACTTTAAACAAACTGAAAGTAATTGAAATTGATTTAGAAACATGAGATCAAATTTCAAATTAATCCTCCAAACGAAATACAACCACTGTACATTCAATTAAACGCAAGGCTCTTGCATCGATATGTTTTTAAAAAAACACTTCCAAGCTAATTACAACGTGTGACTGAAAAGGAAAAAAAAGCCAAGCTGTCTCAAACGAATGTCGATAATATGAAATCGGTTCCACTCGGTTCCAATCACCTCTTCACAAACAATGTGAATGATTATAACCCTCCTTGAAATCGAAACCGGTCCAAGTGAGCATCCGAAGGCCACAAGATGGTTTGAAAAAACTACCGGAATAGTGTGATGTGGTATATATATTTGAATTTATCTATTCAGAATTGCGCAATGGTACTGGATGAACTGGTTTAATATTAAGAAAGTACGAGCTGTATCTAGATACCTGAAAACAACTATATTTGTCATCTTCTCAAACATTTAAATTGGATTTTTCCTTTTTAACGATTAATTAACGCTCATATACTTTGGTTGGTTGGTTGTTTTGCTGGTTTTCTGCTCCACCGACGGCGTGCTTGTACCAGTCATACTCCTTTATCGATCCTGTTGTATTAAATCAAATAGCGTAATTTGTAGGACGTCAATAGCGTAACTTGTAGGAAGTCAATAGCATAACTTGTAGAAAAACTATAGCGTAACTTGTAGAAAAACATTAGCTTAATACTAGTCTGTATAAGATATAACGGGTTTATTATTTTCGATTCAACTGGTTGAAAACTTTATATCCCTCACATCTGCCTTGAGTTCTTCAAGAACCTACACAAGGCCTTTATTTTGTTTAGACCATTGTCCGACCAGTCCATGATCCAGCCATAGCTAAGTGGGATGCTACCGAGGAAGTTCCTCATAGTCTCTCGTTGGTCCTCGTAGAGAACACATTCCAGAAGCACGTGCTCAGGGGTTTCCCTCATATACTTTATTGTTATCATTTAGCAATAATGTTTTAAATGTATCACCAAACGATGGAACTTTTGCCACTACGCCTATGTTCTGATATTTTGTTACAGTCAAAAACTAATATTACTTTTTTGAGTTGAGTTCAGGGAGCAGTTTATCTAGTGTGTATTATAGATGTTTGAATGTACGTTTTCTAAGCCTCTCTCGTTTTCTAAATGAAATCCTCGAGGTTTTATTTACAGTTTGACTTATGTAATTGATAGTCACTCAAGCGAGACAGATTTTTCGGCGTTATTGCATCCTTTGGTGGCAATTAATTAATGATGACATGTAAGTACGAAAATGATGATAAATGTTTATTGGGCGTTTAATTGTTAGAGTAAATCGACTTGTCTACTTCCCCTCACTGGAACAATAAAATTATTGCCAGGTGGAATCGGTGATAGCAATTGTTGAAAAAAAGTCCCCAGAATTTAAAGAACCAATAATTTAATAATCAATCAACAGTAACTATGTGAAGCAACTAAGTAACATTTCGCTTTATTACAGGTAGATGGAAAAAATACCACCATCACCCTGCTATGGGAATTCACTTGCGACGTAAAATTAATTGTGCTGTAAATTTTACAGAAAATATTGTCAATTTACAATATAACGTACACTTTCACAGTCGGGACACAGATTTAACGACCATGTCTGTCCAAGTGTACTCGGGTACCTTGGTGATTAAATTTATTTATTTTCCCAACACAAAACTCATTTAACGAATGACTGGAGGTGGGATTCTAACCCCTTCCCCCCAGTGAAAGTTAAATCTCAAGCAATCAAGGTGGACGCTTTTCTACACTCTCAGAAATAATACACTTTCATTTTTGACGATTCATTAATCCTCAAGCCTTATTTCGTTAATTTTGAGGATTATTTGGTCAAACTATCACGTGACTTTTGAGTAAACGCGAATTCTCACTTAACGATCTTGATTTGACGATTCTGTATCTTGATTTTGAGGAAACTGAATCTCATTACTGTACTCAAATGCTCAAAAATGACGAAATATTTCTTTAGGTCAGACGAAATTCGAATCCTCATAAAAACGACAAATCAAATTTCTTCACTTTGAGGAAAGAAAAACTCGGAGCATTTACCAGTAAACGGCATCGTCAAAATTAAGGAAAATTTCGTCATTTTTGAGTATTCATTTCTGAGAGTGTAGGTTACGGAAGGGCTCCTCCAAACGTGAATTTGGATAAAATAAGTGGATGTTAGTTAGTTGGGTTTGAATTATCGTCGCACTAGAGCTACACGAGGGCTATTGGCGACGGGCGTCGTAATTTAGAACCACAGTCAAGTGACGAGCCGACACCTGAATAAGCACCCAACGCAACCGTTAAGGGCGACATCGTACGCAGCGTTAGGACTTTGAAGGATATTTAACGTGCACTACCAAACACGGGGTATTATTCGTTGGATATTTTTGGCTGCACGGGCCGTTTAAAGGCAGTTATTTTGGCGATTCCCGGACCCGAACCTGGGACCTTTCGCATGTTGGCGAGTGCCTAACCAACTGGGCTCCCCAGCCCGATAAGTGCATGTTGCAATTCTGAAGATCAGAAATCCACATTCCGCCGAAAAAGTTTGCTTCGCCAGAAATAATGGGATAGTCCATATTTCAAAAAATATCTTCATTATACTAACATTAATTACATGTAAACTAACATTTACAAAAGGGAAGTGCAAAAATTAAATGTAAAATGCGATGTAATTTTACATAATTTTTTACAGTGCATATTAAGTACCAGTCGAGAAAACGATTGTAGATAACTTGAAAAAAATTATTTTCTTAATAAACGAATTCTACAATTATTTATAGATAGTTTTAAAATTAAATTTTCTTGCAATTTTGATTTACTCCGCAAAAACCTTTCCCCAGTGAAAAAACTCAATTTAAATTTGCTAGTTTTAACTCCTTAAAATAAACTATTTTATAAACGACAAAGTTAAATGCTAAAAAGTTTTTTTATATATAAAAATAATTTATCAAAATCGTTATTTAAAAAAAAATAATTATTTAAAAATATTATCGTTAATGTAAAAGGAAATTATTTTCAAGATTCTAATTTGAAAAGAATTAACATTTAACGAAAAATACAAATGGCAGACAAACAAACATAGTATTTAGCCACTGGTTTTATTCGGTAAAATACCTGTTGTGTGCTATCTCCGAAAATGAAGTTTTGCATTTCGATACGATAGCTTTTGATAAAAAGGAAATTAACCTCTTTAAAGTTTCTTTCATACAGACTTTATTATGGTAATTATTTCTATGAAAGAGTTTCTTAAGTGCATGTGAATAACCCCAGAGAATTATTTAAATTGGAATTAATTTAAATTGAAAAGTTAAAATAGAAAAGCATTTTTTTAATGTTTTGAAGGTTATTTATCTTCCTCCGTTTCTGATTCTTAAATTTGCAATCATTATATACAAATTCCTTAATAAAACTAAGCAGTTTAGATTGATTTAGAGTTATTTGTTCCTTTTAAAGAGCTTAAGAAAATGTTTTTCTAGTTATTTCTTCCTTTTAAAAAGCTTAAGAAAATGTTTAGAAAAATACATATACTACGATTTTAATGTTAAAGGATTTTTTTGTTTTAAATAAGCTATTTTAAAATGCCACAATTTAAATGAGAAGCTTTCGATTCAAAAGATGTTTTTTTCCCCTTCATCAGAAGTAGTTTAAGTTTTTCTGTATTGAGAATATTTTTTCTTTTTCTTATTTGTATGGTCGAGCTAGATAATTTAAAAAAAGTTTTTATGAATATATGTATGTAAGTTTTAACGAAATAAAGTAGATCAATTTAGATAAAGTAAAAATATTCGAAAGTACAAATAATCACGACTAAAAAAAACATTACTTGACTTGAATTTTTTAATAAGTTTATTTGGATTTTAGTATGTATTTTTACTTTTTATATGTTTGTGTTTGAATATATTAAATACTATTCTAATTATGTAGGTTTACTGTATAGGTACAGTTGTTTGTTATGGAAAAACTTTAAAGCAAAATTAGTAAAAATGAACCTTTTTTTACAACCTACACACACCTTATTCCTTCTACATATTTAAATATTTCATTTCAACATATAGATCAACATTTTCAAATGAAGTACGGTTTTAATTTTAAATTTTTGAAAAAAAAAAGACTTAAGGTCTCATAAAAGAATGCAATACACATTTTGATATTTATATTCTGAGTTCTCCTTTTCTTTTAAAATTAGATATGAGCTGACACTTTTCGTTTAGAAAAGGATTTGGATCTCGTATGTGCTTTCGGTTTTTTTTTTGGAAACCCTCCAATTCTGTGAGTATGTTAAATGCATTATGTGTGCAATAGGGTAGTAGATGTTTCATGAAAATTTAATTCCTTCAGAATTATCTAGGAAAAGCTACGAAAGGACACACAGTGTATCACGCGAAGCTATACTAGAGAAACAGAGAAATATTCGAATATTTTGTATGTTTGCATTTGCTGTAGAATTTTAAAGCGGTTCGCGAAATTACTTATGTATTTATAAGAATTGCTATTCTTAGCCTATTTTTTTTTTATTTGAACAAAGTAAAAAAATAAAGTATGTATTGACAAGTTGTAAATATCCATCAATCCTTCCGTACTTCTTCCCTAAAAATATTTCTAAACATCTACATTTCAGCAAGAAATTGAAAATATATATGAACAAACAATTTGTCAATCTATTGATGCTTATAAAACCGAATCATTTTTCTAGTCAAACGGAAAAGTTTGATGAAACATCCACTAATTATTCTAAACGTTGTTTTTATTTTCTCTGTATTGTATTTATTAGTTAAATGCATCACTTTAGCTTCAGACAAAAGAAGTCATATTAATCAGCAGTCAAAATCAATTTTGAAACTAATTACCTTAATTTATTTAAATTCATTTAAAAGAACATCATATATTACACAGTTATTTACGAATCAAAATGTCATCCGTAAGTATTTTATTAACTCGTTTTTCGTGTAACTTCATTTCTCTTAAGTAAATTGTTCAATACTACGGTATTCATTGACCCTATATTTTATTTCGATGAACTAAAATATACATATCATTTTTGCACGAAACATTTTCTCGACAACCGTCTTTAATGTGTTAAACAAACTCACAACCAGCCTAAAGGCAGACGCCATCAAAAGTTAAAAAATATATTTTACATTTGCCTCTTGTGTAACAAAATGCAAGAAAACTAGCCTAAACGCAGTCTGTAAAAACCTTACAGTAATTTGATAATGAGAAAAACCAATACCGAGTATTCAGTAACAACACCATTTAAGCAAATTAGTTTATCTATCTACAGTTACGCAAACTCTGGGTTTCCTCAGGGGATAATATTCAAATTATTTAAAGGTGATGCCATGTATGGAAATTTTCGTTCTCTAAGGATTTTCTTTAGACATTATTATGACTTCTGAATTTGCAAAGAATCAGTTTTGAAAAAAAAAATTGTGCGTTTTATATAACGCAAACAAAACAGGCCATATGCACATTTTACATTGATTTTTATATTTAACTAAAAATTATTACTTATAAAATGTTATATTGGTTGGTTGGTATACACATATTTTCAGGCTTGTGTTCTTGCTCAGAGAGCTGCTTATAAACCTTCGTTAAGCAAGACAGTCACAACACACACACTCACACTCACATGCACACATATACGTGACAGATGCTGCCATCTATCACGTGCCACCTCCACAATTCAGACATGTTTTTAAGCTTTTCAGACATAACTTTAAAAGTGACTCCTCCTTTTTTGTACAATATTATAAATTCTAAATTACCCAACGCTGTCACAAAAAAGATTTTTATTGAAAGCTTTCAATATTAAGTAAAATTTAGCAAAACTGTTATTATAGAAGTATGATGCCCTGATTTGCGCATAACTGAAAGTTTACGCATATCTACTAGAAATTACAATTACAAACTTCCTTTTTAATCTAAAATAAATTCAACATAAATGGAAAAAAGATAGATTGGTTATCAGCCTTAAACTAAGAAGGGTTTCTATAAAATTATTTGTGATCGTGTTTTCAAGGTTGTAGAGTGGTTTCCCATCATCATATCAAATCCATATTTCTATCAGTTTAAAGCTTAAAATTAACACGAGATCCTTTAAAAATATTCTGCATTCAGGCCACACGTCCATAGAACCACAACTAGTCTTTAAGTGCAAATTTTAGTTAAGTTTAAAAGGTTCGCATTTATAGAAAAAGTTAGTAAAGTATTAGCGTGTTTGAATTCGTTGTGTTCTAATGTCGTAGCGCAGTATATTGTGACATTGTAGGTATCTAGTGCGTTTTCAACCAATCAAACCATCCAGATAAATGAATAACAATGTAATCCAATAACATCCATATTAATGAATAACAAAATGATCCAATAACATCCAGATAAATAAGTAACGAAATGATCCAATAACATCCAGATAATTGAATAAAAATGAATGACTGTAAAGCAGCTCAATATTTGCCTTTTATCTCCTCTCCCCCTTTTAACCCATCCCCACAAGTCAGCTGGCAAAAGACGTCACAAGAATTAAAGAATTCCCCTGGAGAGGTGTCGAGCGTCTGCATGGGCAAGTGAACCGCTAAGATCAAACCATAACTTGTCGCCCGGGGCATTGCAAAAGTCGAGTAACCATCTCTCATTATATGGAGCACGGGGAAATCGAGAACCTCATTTTTTCCTAGCCGTTCGAAGATTTTGCAATAACTGGGGCAAATAGCCAAAGAAGTAATTGCGTTTGCCTTTTGTGTGGTGATCGCGTACGTAAATCATTAAAAAAAAGCTGCAAATGGGGATTAGGTATATAGTTGGTTCATTTATTATGGTTGTTAAGGTGTAAGATGCAACCGTAAAAAAGTTATTCATAATTTGTCATAGCTGCCATTTTTTTTATTAAATGGCCATCGAAAGTAAATTGGTGGTAGAAGGGTATTGGATATAGTAATTTAAATTTATTTTTATTAATTGCCTACTGTCTGAAAATGTTGTACGAGCAAAATTAATTTGCACGCATAAAATCGATATAGGTTTTAGGAAATTAAAATAGATAATTGTGAACTGTAAGTTGGTATATTTTCATAAATCATTTGACTTTGTAATAGCAGTAACGATTAATAATATTACGATTTATTACTAAACGATTTATGCCGATAAACGTTTGATCAGAAAATGTTCGTACGCCAAATGGATTTTTTCTACATGTAGCCAGGATTCAACTGAAATTATATGAACGAAAATATTTAAATGAAAAAAAAAAAAAATGAAAATGAAGATTAAAATGCACATAAAGCAAAATAAGTTAACTTGCACAGTCTGGAATATACACTAGTAAGTAGGGTTATTAAGTGAATTTATGCAACAATAATGACATATTTCTGGCTTTTTTGAAAATGTAATTCGAAGTATGATTAGCAGTGTTTTGAAATATCTTCGCAAAATGTTGATATTTTTTGAAAATAATATTAATTAGCAGCAATTATGAAGAGATTATTATGCAAACTTTATTCAAGGACAAAAAGTTAATTCATTAAAAAGCGATTAATTTTAAAGGAAGCAAACATAACAAGATATCCAATTATAATGCGTCCCAGTAAATATAGTACTTTAAAAGACTCGAATGATGTTTAACAAAAAAAGTCAATTCTAATTTCGATGTCTGTACAAAGTTGAACGTTATTTTATTGCTCTTCTTATTTTTCTTTCTTGCCTTTCATGTTTTAGATAATTTTTTAAATTTTAGTTAAAGCAATATACCCCCCCCCCCCAGTGAAAATGTACGTAATCAATAGCAAATTTCTGAAAAATGGATTTAATTTCAAATTGAAATTTTATAAATTAAAATAAATGGTGTTACATTATTATGTAACATAAATACGCGCATAAAACTATAACTTAAGTATCTATTTGTAACAAAATTGGTCACTTATTTTGATTACCACTGTAGTATAAAAACTATGCTCTGCACTTTCTTATATATTTTAGGTAAAACTTCTTCATATAAATCCAATGACTAAATTTAACAAATGATTGTTAAAATTATGTTTTTTAAATGTGGTTATTACACCGATTGAAAATTTAAATTTATGATAAAACGTAATTTTACGTCACTTTTCGATTGGCTTGTGTAGGATAAATATTACTTGAGCTTAATCTCCCTTTATCTCAATCTCAAGTGAACCCATTTCAAAAACAAGTTACAATGTATTCTAATTTTAATTGATAATCAGTTTATAACAAGCATGAAAACTGTAATAATTTGGCAGAAATTATGCGAATAAATTTATGTAGATTATTCATTCGCAATATGACTCAGAATACAATGGTTTGATATTTCGACCCTTGTAATAACAGTTGCCAGCATTGTGAGAATGTAGTTAAATCTGGTTAGAATATGCGCACAATTGAAAAAAAAATAGTTGAGCAGTTAGACGAACACAGAATTATAATCACCATAAATTTCTGCACTTCAAAGTTCCCGGTATAATTTTTGCTACAACAACAATCCTATCTGAAGCTGTGATCTTTATTAAGTGCATTTATTCTTCAATAAAAACATTCGAGTGAGTGGTCATTATGAAACGCGTCCACATTTTTTAAACTGCAAAATTGCCTTTCTTTGTGCTTGTATGCAAATTGGAATCCTTTTTTCGGGGATTGAGCACTAGACACCGATTAAGTAAAATGAAGTCTTAGAAAAGAACAGCTATTTCTAGTCACTGTTGATGTTTTTCTCGACTGTAACTTACTGCAAAAGTTTCGTTCAAAAATAGATATTATTTCTCTTAATTTTAATAGTAACTCGTGTTACCACTTCAAATTATTGTGTTGAAATAAAAATAATTATATATCTGTAGAGATTTTCAAATACCGCTCCGTAAAAGAGAAGTATTGATCATAGATGACTTTTCAGGTGAAATGCGTAAGTATTAAAAGTATTATTGTAATTTTAATTGATAATCAGTTTATAACAAGCATGAAAACTGTAATAATTTGGCAGAAATTATGCGAATAAATTTATGTAGATTATTCATTCGCAATATGACTCAGAATACAATGGTTTGATATTTCGACCCTTGTAATAACAGTTGCCAGCATTGTGAGAATGTAGTTAAATCTGGTTAGAATATGCGCACAATTGAAAAAAAAATAGTTGAGCAGTTAGACGAACACAGAATTATAATCACCATAAATTTCTGCACTTCAAAGTTCCCGGTATAATTTTTGCTACAACAACAATCCTATCTGAAGCTGTGATCTTTATTAAGTGCATTTATTCTTCAATAAAAACATTCGAGTGAGTGGTCATTATGAAACGCGTCCACATTTTTTAAACTGCAAAATTGCCTTTCTTTGTGCTTGTATGCAAATTGGAATCCTTTTTTCGGGGATTGAGCACTAGACACCGATTAAGTAAAATGAAGTCTTAGAAAAGAACAGCTATTTCTAGTCACTGTTGATGTTTTTCTCGACTGTAACTTACTGCAAAAGTTTCGTTCAAAAATAGATATTATTTCTCTTAATTTTAATAGTAACTCGTGTTACCACTTCAAATTATTGTGTTGAAATAAAAATAATTATATATCTGTAGAGATTTTCAAATACCGCTCCGTAAAAGAGAAGTATTGATCATAGATGACTTTTCAGGTGAAATGCGTAAGTATTCGAAATCCGAATACATTGCTATTGTAACCAATAATAATTGATAAAATACACTGCTAAAAACGCTTAAGGGAACACTTGGCTCACTTTTGTTACCTTCCGTTCTCAACTGTTTTTATTCTAAAAATCTAAAATCTGTGAGATACATTCAGAATGAAATTATACATTATACATTCAGAAGGAAATAGTAAAAAACAGCGGAAATAATCTTAGTTTTTCAAACTAAAATTTAAGGGGAAAAAATTGGAATCCTTACTTTAGATTAAATTATAAAAACACTTTTCGAAACTTAATTTGTTAAAAAGAGTTCAACTAACTATTTAAACGTCTAAAAAATGCCTGCATGAATAATTAAGGGTCAATTTATTTGCTAAAATTGTTTCAGAGGGAATTTTATTTTACCTTGTTTTTCATTTTTTGATTTAATTAAAACAAAGACTATTTATTTCTTTAAAAAAAGATGATTCTTTCATCTAACGATACATAAGTGCGTGCTTGGCTTATTCAGAAAAAAATTGCAAGTTGATGATTCCAAATGGAATCATTGAGAGTGAAAAGGTTCAAACAATGCGATTCCTTATTTTTTATCAGTGTATAATTAGAATGCTCTTTATTAATATTTAATAAAATTCAATGAAAAGCCGAACTTCATACAATTTTACTCAAAAACATATTTTTGCAGCTACTTTTGTATTCGCCCACAGTGCGTTTACAAAAATAAGTTAAGGTTATATTTAATATAAAAAATTGTCTCTAAAACTATATCTCTATCTTAATGGTTTCTCATGTCTTATCATTTTAAATAATAAGATAATCCAAATATAAATTATTACATTCCCAAGTATATAAACACAGAGTCATTCCAAAAGACGAATTCGGAGAACTATTAAGCAAAGTAACGAGTACACATTTCATAAACTAAACATCATTTTTTCTCAGGTCAAACTCTTATTAAACAGGTATGACATCCAGCAAAGAACAACCCCGAAATCTTTCGTTTACATCCTTAACTTTGACACTCCCATTGGAGTAATGGCGTGAAGATGCATATATTGCTTGATCCGCATATATTTTCCGATTATTAAAAGAAAATGCTGAATATAAAAAGGGTTGTTCTTTTGATTTGAAGTGGCAAGGTGTAAAATACGGAAATATAAAATTTATTTTCTTGGTACTCCTGTGTTCGAGGTACATTGAGTGTTTTTCTTGCTTATTTGATTTAATATTCCGATCAAAATTTGAATTTTCGGTCGCGATTGAGAGATGAGTGTCTGAACAATAATACTTAAGTATTTTATATATTCAGAATACGTTGCGCATGCCTTCTTAAAGGCTTCAATTAAGTTATTTTAGGGGAATATTTTCCTATCTTTCGAATGTGATAATGTGTAATGTGGGACAGATCTATCCGGTTCAGGACATAGGGTGTGTTTAAACTTTTCTTATTTTATTTTATTTCACTATCAATTCGGTTATCAATTCAAGCAAAGTTAAAAGATTGAACCATTTGCTATTTTCTGTGATAACTGCTAATCTTGTTTAAAAAACGTGATATTATATTTATCTAGTTAAGCTAAAAAAATAAAAAAAACGTCTTGATTTATTTTGCACATTATTAATTTCTGAAAACATGAATTTAATTGTACTTTGAAAACAAATATGCAAACATTGAGTCTGAAACCACTTATGTTGCGAACAGGGATGAATGGAAACAGAAAAGAAAAATAAACAATTTACTTAATTAAATAAAGTTTCGGATGACACATTTACATAACACAAGAAAACTTTTAAAATAAAACCAAAACTAGACTTGACGCAAAAATTTTAGGGAAGACCAGATCCAGTTTACCATGTGTTCTTCGTTTTGATTCTATAAATAAAAAAGAAATCTATCATTGCCTCACTCACAATATGGTCTACAAACTTGAATTTCTAATTTTATCCCTCAAATGTAACTAAAAATTGCAAAAAATTGTACTTAACAGAGTGCACTGAACTTTAAATGCGTTTACATCCCCTTTTTGTAGCCAGCCATTTGACTCCAAACTGAGGTGCAATATGAAAGATTATTTTTTTTTGTGAGATTGCAATATTCACGATTTATGGCAATACCTCAATTGTTTTTTTTCTACTACATCCTAACTTTTTTAGAGAAGTTAAAACAGCACTTGTAAATAATGCTCTAGACTGGGAATTTTTAATAATAGCCAGTGGCTACCAGAGTAAAAAAAAAAATGGTAGCCACATTTCGATTTTTAGTAGCCAGTTTTAAATTTCAGTATATACGACAAAAAGAAAGTGCGATTTTCCACAAAAGAAAATTTTTTTAATGACATTTCTGATATGATAAGATTGACAGTAAAAAAAGTATCATACAAAATATGTAGTATTATGTGATTGGCCATTATTGTTAGGAGAAAATTATTTTATGTACAATCAGTTCAACTACTATTACTTTCGGAGAATTCTTGACGTCGCCCACGACCCACGATTGTTCATGAAATTTTCTCATATCAAAATTGTTTAAATGAATAGTTGAGATCTTAATCAGATGTAAATCAATCACCTGTAGATTGCAGAAATCGTAAAGCAAAATTTAAAAATCAAATTTGCATTTAAGATTTTCATCGCCCAGCTCCATTTACGTCACACGGAGGAGGATGGAAAATTTCGCCGATGAGCAACAATTGTCATCAAGTCTTTCTTCCCGACAGAATCGAATAGGAGCGTTTTATTATTTTATAAATGCAGCTTCAGTATTAATTATTTGTTGAACAAAAAGGAAAAATTATGATCGACACATTTGGCGACTGGGGTTCGATTTTTAGGTAGCCACTTTCGTTGTAATAGTCTCCAGTTGGCGACCGCTAATCTAGAGCTTTACTTGTAAAGCTCCAATTAACCGTTAAAAAGGTTGGCTTTGAAGGCTTATAATTATTAATACAATCAGTAATTTTAAGCTAAGTATTTTCTTATCGTTAAAAAATAACACAATATTAGTACTAATTCCAGTTACAAAATATTAAAAATCTGATTAAAAAATAATAGGAATGCTTTCAATTCATAAATAGCTAAATACAATATAAGTACTTTAGGTAAATGCTACATAAAGATACTACGTTAGGAAAATAACCCCCAAGTCCTATATACAGCACTAATTTGAATTAGATAAAACAATGCCAAATAACACCAGAGTTTTCTTGAGTGGTGTAATTTTTAAGTGAACTCTTTAGTGGAAACACATATCAAGTTGCATAACTTTGCTATCAACATCTTTATTTTCGTAAGCAACTTCCAAAAGTAAGAAACTATTTTCAAATCCAAAATATTTCCTTTTCAATTTATATTATAAAATTGTATACATATTACATCATTCCCAAATATCATTAAATCGTTGAGATATGATTAAAAAAATTAATATATTTATGATAAGAAATTGTTGGTTTAAATCAGTCAATGTAGTAAATAAACTTTTTAATTAAATTTATTAGAATGACAGTCGAAAAAAATGTCAGAGAATGTTTTCCCAATGAGTAATAAGTTTCATAAAAAATTTTCATTTAAAAGTTAAATAAAACATTAATTCTAATATATTCGTATAATATTTTGAAATTTAATAATTGCATATTCGATAAACTTTTTGGACAGATTAAATGCATGATGAATATATTTGTATGAAACGACATTTGTGGATTTATTCTACAAAATACTATTAATCTGTCAATGGTGATCTTCAAAGCCTGAATTCAATTTTGTTTCATTGTCGTTAAAGCATAATTGTGATGAAACTGTCTTTCTTTTATTCTTTAATGTAAATAAAAGGTAGAAAATCAATTAACTTTTAAGAAAAACTTTAGACATTTCAATTTAAAAAGTACAGAAATGCTTTTTATTAATTTGAAATTGTAATTAATATTTACTTAAATTAATTTATGGGCAGACTATGCAAGACGATTGTGTCTAGGTTTGTCAAAACTAAAAAAAATCGTTCTTCTTGGGAAAAACCATAATTTTGTTTTTCCAAAGTATCGTGAATGTAACCTCTTGTATTTTTTTAAAAATATTCCTGATAGCAAAATCGTAATGTAATTATAATTACATGATTGATGCATTCAAGCTCAAGAAGAAAAATAATTTGAATTCAAAATTATGTTTAGAATAATACTTTACAATTGAAAATCTTTGAATAACTTTTTTTTTATTATTTTTTTTTTATTTATACGTATTTTTTTTGAACAGGTAAAATATTATTCATTTAATCATATATATTTATGACAATAAAGTTTAGGATAAAACCATCAATTTAATTTACATTCTGGTCTCCTTCTTATTTTCCAATCATTTTGTTGATAGAGCAGGTTAGTAGAGCAAATGGGCGGAGTCAAGTGAAAGCAACCATTTTATGGCATTTGACAGTCGATTTCCATACTATTAAATTTTCCGATAATTTTATTAGTAAATATCAATTTACTTATATTATTCTCAATTTATAATATTTTTTTAAGCCTAAAACTTGTATTTAAAAAGTTTGTTTTGCATTACGTTATTTTTAACCATCTAATGATTTTGCTTCTGATCAATAGTTTTCCAATTATAATGAAGTCATTTACAATATATATTGAGATAGATATGCATTTATACATACATTTTATCTTTATATTTCGCTAAAATTCCAAATAAATAGCTTTGTGTAAGGAAGTAAATCTTGTCATGTGTTTAAAAGTTATTAAATTGTTGAAGTAAAAAAATAAAAATTATATAAACTACCGCTAATGCAAAAAATAATAATAATTGAGCATAATTATATTATACAGTTATAAACTGCAATAAGTTTTTATTTGTATGTCTATTTTAAGCTGAAAACAATTTAATATAACGATAACATTAACGCAAAAAAAAGATTATCAAATTTATAAAAAACTAGTATCATATACAATTTTCTAATCCAACTCACGATTCGATGGTATCTAAAATAATGGCAATCATAATTTTAGCCCAAAAGGTCAAATTCAAAGAAGTCAGAAACAATCTAACAAGTCATCAATAGTTTACTTGCTTAACCTTTCAATTGCGTTACTTTAAATTATCTCTTTCACCTTTAGCTTCTTTCAAAATAATAGTGTAGGATGGAAATATTTCTTTATTCTGTAAGCTAAATAGTGAGATTTTCTTTTAATTTATATTTTATGTGGCGATACATAATAGCATAAGTTGGATTAAAACATTGTTTTCTAATATAAAGAAACAATAAGTTACACGCTTATAAGAACATGTTTGCTGAATAAAAACTATCTGTTTTGAACTTATAGTTTTTATTTCATTGGGAAACTACACAGAAAATTAAAAAAAAAAATATTCAGCTTTCGATTATAAAACTATAAGTCAAAGTACGGCTAACGGTTAAGTATGCTAACATACGAATGTACTTATTTACTTGTGTTGAATTGATTTAAAATGTAGATACATATATTTTCTCACTAATTAAATGAGTATTAAACAAAATGTTCAAAAAGAAATAAAACATAGTTGACTCTTTTAAATAAGTAATGAATACTTAACAAATGTCACGTACATAACTTTCCTAACGAAAAATGTAAAACATTTATTTATGCTATATAATAATTTGCAGCTTTTCAATGTAGCTCTCTTCATCCGTAGCTAAATAAGTTTTTTTGTATGATATTTTTGAATGTTTTTTTCTACATATTTTTGCGATAGCTGCTCTATTTAAAATAGGAAAATTTGGCAGATATTTTTTTCGGAAATAAATGTCTAATAACTAAAACTCTGAAAAAAAAATATTTTACATAATAATAGGTCAATAGAGAAATTTAGAGGAAAACGAGGAAAAATTGAAAGATATTTCATCAAATAATTAGTTCGAGGAAAATTTATGTTAAGCAATACTTTTCAAAATCGCATTATACGTATTTTATTTCTAGAAGAATATTTCTTTTCAATTTTCTTCTTTATAAAATTTTTCATATGGGAACTCTTTTTTTAGCAGTCATGAAGAATTCAATTTTCTGTGTTGAAACGATTATTATTTGGCTTATGCAATCAATAAAAAATGCCTGCACTTTTACCGCTTAAGCTTAAGTGCTCTGAAATGTTTGCCGATTATTCAATTGATACTGATAATAAATTAAACTGCGTTTTAATATTTTTTATTTTTCCACAGACCATACCAATAAAGTGCAAAAACATTACAAAACTAAATCTGACTGTGATATAATAAGAAATTTTAATTTTTTTTCAAAACTTTCATTTGTTTCCGTTCAGTATATATATCACAAAAACTTTCCCTGTAATAGATCTAAAAAAACTGACATAATAGTGTACTTCCAAAACGTTTTCTTCACAAACACATCAACACTTTCCGTTAGGCATCACACTTAAAATCATTTTCTCTATCCATCAACACCATATAAAACCATTAGACAAAAACTGTCTCTTCTCCCATTGAAACAACTCACATAAAAAGCCACTTTTCGACTTTCTGCGCGATATATCTCGCTACAACACAATCCATAAAGATACAATAACAATCCAAAAAGAAAAAAAAAAGGAAAACAATCCAAACTCCAAACGACAAAAGTCGGATCAAGACGAAATTACTGTCTAAAAATTCATATTACTCAACAACAATGGATGTATAAAAAACTATCGCGATCTATTTCTGCGCAATACCGGTAATCTGGTTTTCACTGATGCCGTAAACGCGACGGCAGACGTCCGCCTCGTGGCCTGTCATTGTTTCGGCCAACAGGAAACTTGTCGATTTCGTGGGACGACTTCTTTATTGTTTGTTTCTGTGATTGAGTGTGTTTGGTCTTGTTTTGCGAGAGGATTAGAGTTGCTATTTATAGGGATGAATGGAGACGTTTATTTATAGTGCAGGGATGTTTTTTGTGGGATTGTGAAGAAAGTTGCAGTTAAAGAAAATTGAAAAGGAGATTTTATTTACTTGAAAGTTTCGCAAATTTTGCTGCATTATAGTTAATTTCAAAAAATCCTATTTACTTAGTTGAGACGATATTTAATTCAAAATGATATGTTTGTTGAAGTACATACTTAGCGGCTATTTTTTCAAATTAAATTTTTCTTGAGTTAAAGACGGTATTTAATTCAAAATGATATTTTTGTCAAGATACATAGCAACTATTTCTTAAATTTTTCTTGAATTAAAACGGTTTAACACAGTATACCGTTTCCTGGTCTTATATACGAATAAGAAGAAATAAAAAATAATTATATACGAATAAGAAGAAATAAAAAATAATTATAAATGTTTATTTTAGTTACATATTATGTGATGTTATTATAGAAAATATTGATTAACATTTTAAAATATTAAAAATGTTTTTTTTTGTGAATTAAAACTGTAATCGATTCATTGAACCTAGCAAATTTGAGATGCAAATTTTAATACAAATATTAATTACGTTAAAAAAATTACATTCCCGAAGTTATCCCTTTTAAAACATAAAAATATATTTATTAAATGCATAAATTGCGAAACTTCTGAGTTTCTGACTATAAAGATAGTTTTAAGCAAACGTTTTATAATTGACGTTTTCATGGTTTATTTTATATGTGCAAAATTTTAAAAACTAAAAACGGATTTTTTATGGGTGGCATTACAAAAAGAATGTAAAAATTCTCAGTATGAAAATTCAAATTTTTAAACAACCTGGAAACTTTTCACTTAATACTTAGTGTAAAAGGTAAGGTGCAATAAAAAAATAATATTTGGGAACATTTGAAATTTTCGCTGATTCAAATAATGTTAAACACTTTTAGTAAAAATCCAAAATGTCGAATGACTTCCGAACATCATTTTGAACAGTAGAACATTTTCCTCTAAGTTTGAAATTTTAAGTAATTACTGAAATATATCCCATTAAATAATACCCCAGAAATATTTTATTATAGCTTTTTAGGACAATTTTCGGGCTTTTTAGATGCAAAGAATAAAATAAGGATTTTTGATTTATTAATAAACTTGAATGGGTTTTAACATATAGTTAAAAATTATGGAGTTTATTTTACAGTTAACATATAAAGCACCTTTCACAGCAAAATTTTAACAATTCTGTCAAATGAGATTCCATGATACATGGAATTAATTTGCATATTATAACGCACATTTCAGAGTTATATTGTAACAATTCTGTCGAATCAGACCCCAGGAATTAATTTATTACTAAAAACACACTTTTTAGTGTAAAATTGTGACAATTTTGTGAAATCGTACTTCAATATTATAAAATTTAATTTGCTATTTATTCAAAACAAATTTTAAATAGTAAAATTTTAAAAATTGGTCAAAATAGGCCCATACATTTTTTCTTGTCATTTTTTAGCACAAAAAAAATACTCACATCTTGAAACTCTGCCATATCCGTGGTCATCATGAGCTGCTTCACCGATACTCCACTATTCATCAGCAAGGGGGAGAGAATACCAGTACACTCAGTACTCATCCCAGTACCCTTCGGCAAGTATCACATCACACAGATAAATCCCATACAAACAACAATAACTCCCACGCACAAGTGACCAGTGCTGGCCACCGGTCAGGTTCGGTCGCACCTGTACTTGTGCACGAGGTGTATCTGACTACCTGGGTTTCATTGGGAACCGCTTGTCCGAAAGTAGGTCGCCCCCTGGCGGCCCAGGTAGGAGACCAGTCGGAAAAAGTAACAATGCAGAGAGAGTGGATGACTGGTTGATGCGGGGATGGAAAAGTTTGTTGGGTACCTATTGATGGAGTAGTTGAGGTAGCTTGGAGTTCTTTGAACAAATTCTCAATGTTGCGTTACGTATATCCATGGTATGAACAGAGTTTTTTTTCACCCAAGAATAACAGTTTTACCTCTACTTTTAAGGTATTTTTTTTTGTTTTGGAGAGAAAGAAAGAATTGATGTCGTAATAAAAAAATTTGTGTACTTTTTTGATGGAGAAGTGTTGGTTTTGAATGATTTTTGCCCTCTCACCGTTTAAATATCTATAATAAACTGAAAGCTTTTTCCCCAAAGAAGGTTTTAAACAATATCAATTATCAGTGTCTTTTAAATTATTATTTTAAAATTATAATTTTAAACAATTATTAATAATGACAGAGAAAGAGTTGATGCTTGGGTGACGCGGGGATGGAAAAGTTTGTCGGGTACTTATTGAGGGAGTAGTTTAGGCAGCTTGGATTTTTTTCAAACAATTCTCATCGTTATGTTATGTATATCTATGGCGTAAACAGAGCTTTTGTCACCCAAGAATAACAGTTATATATTTTACTTAAAGAATATTTATTATTTTCAATATATGTCTCTGGAAAGGTAAATATGCAGAGAGAAAGAAGGAGGTTGATGTGGGGATAGAAGTTTGTTGGGTACTTTTTTGATGGAGAAGTGTTGGTTTTGGACAATTTTTGACCTCTCACCGTTTATATATCTAAAATAAACTGATTTCTTTTTCCCCAAAGAAGGTTTTAAACAATATACAATTATCAGTGTCTTTTAAATTATTATTTTAAACTATTTCTATTAATGATGAGGGAAAGAGTTGATGCCTGGTTGATGTGGTATCAAAAAGTTTGTTGGGTACTTTTTGATGGAGTAGTTTAGGAAGCTCGGAGTTCTTTGAACAATTCTCATTGTTAAGTATATATATATATTGTATAAACAAAGCTTTTTTCACCCAAGAATAACAGTTCTATCTTTAACTTGAAGAATATTTATTATTTTCAATATATGTCTCAGGAAAGGTAATGATGCAGAGAAAGTTTATGACTGGTTGATGCTGGAATAAAAGGTTGTTGGGTACTTTTTTGAAAGAGAAGTGTTGGTTTTGGACGATTTTTACCCTTTCATCGTTTATATATCTAAAATAAACTGAAAGATTTTCCCCAAAGAAGGTTTTAAACAATATGCAATTATCAGTGTCTTGATGCTTGGTTGATGTGAGAATCGAAAAGTTTGTTGGGTACTTTTTTGATGGAGTAGTGTTGGCTTTGGACAATTCTTGCCTTCTCATATCTCTCATTCTTACCTCTTCATATCTATTGCAAACGCAACGCTTTTTCCTCCAAGAATGTTAAATGTAGACAATTATGGAATTGTCTTTACGAATGTTTTCATATCTCACTTAATGAAAGGTAACAATGCAGAGGGAGAGAGTTGTTATGCGGTCGATGTGATGGATAGAAGTTTGTTGGGTACTTTTGATTGAGTAGGGTTGGTGTAATTTGAATAATTCTTACAGTTTAAACATTCTAGTATAGGCAAATCTTCTTCTCCTAAGGATGTTTAAAACTATACGCATTTTTCTAATTGTCTTTAAGAGTTTTTTTTTATTGATGTCTGCCTTAAGGAAGGTAACAATACAGAGAGATGGAGAGTCAATGTTTGGTTGATGTAGAGATAGGAAGTTTGTTGAGTACTTTTTTGAAGGAGCAGTGCTGGTATAATTTGGACAATTCTGTCCCTTCCACCGTTTCAATATCCATACCATACGCAAGGATTTTACCCCAACGAAGGTTTGATACGATACATTGAAATTTAAAACTTATTACTTTTTATTATTACTTTTTTTTAATCAGGGGGAATTTTTTTTATTTATATTGGTTAAGAAGTAAGAATATTGAATTTTTATTGAGGTTTGCAAAGGATACATTTTGATGGGGTACAATGGTCCTGTCAATTTTAGGTCCTGTCAACTTTAAAATAGACATGTTTTATGTGAAGTTTTCCTCCAAAAATGATTTTTTAGTTTTTTCCTCCAAAATTATTTTTTTTAATAAAATATAAAGAAAATTTGAAAACGTAGATCCACATAACATTTTATACTTTAGTAAGTAATTAACTTTTCATACATTAAGTATAAATTAAAGTGAATATTAATTTTACATTAGTTAACGGGAATTAAAACTGAATTATTTGAAGTATAAATTCTTGAAATTTTTGTATATAATCTAACAGTTATTTTTGCAAAAATTTAATTTGATTTTTTTACTGGGTTATCACCTTTTTTTTTAAATTTTCCAAGGTATGTTCGTCTCCTACACTCTTAAAACGAACGAGCGATTTAAACTCAATCTAATTGATTTTCACCCCTTTCAGTCAGGAAAATGCACTTCTCTTCTTTGGAGTGGATCCTTTGTGTGTTAAACCTCTGACAGGGTCACTCCAAACGAGTGATTTTAACTCAGTCTGAGATAATATTCACTACTTTCCAGTGTCGAAAATGCACTTCTGCTACTGGAGTGGATTTCACTCTTTTGTTATAAAAGTGTAGTGGTTGAGTTAAGAAATGGCTTGCAGAGAGATCATTCGTCGGATATTTAGACAGTCTCTCATTCTCCTGAAAGGTAACAGCGGAGAGAAAGTTGTAATAGGAAAGGCGAACTTAATAGTTGACTGAGAGTTGATGTTGTTTAAAAAACTTGAAGCTATTCAAAAAGGTATTTAAGTTATAGTATTTATTAAATATATTTTTTAATAAAATAATAGTATATTTTTAAATAAAATTTGTTTGTAAGCATAAATAAGTTATACGCTCATAAATATTATTGTATTAAATGTTTATATATTTTAATACTCAATTTAAAAATTTTACAGCTATCCCATATTGTTAGCATTTTAAATTCTTAATTTAAGATATTCTTGGGAAGTTATTTAGTTAAATCGAATTTCCATTTTTTTCTCGTCAAATATGATTTTTTTATTGTTTTTAAATGCTCTTTTTAATATAACTTACGATAGTTTAACATTTTGCTGCCAAAATAGATATAATCTTATATTGTGAAATGAAAAGTAACTAATACATTACTTCTTCCTAAATCTTAATATCAAATGGAATTTTCATTCAAATTTTAGTGTTTCTACATTTTGTAATTTTTTTAAATTATTGGTCAATATAAGCATAATTGCCTTTTATTCATTTCGAATAAATGAAATTGCCTGGTACTAGCTTTTAATCATTGCATATGTTTCAAGTCAGCCAAGCTGAAACTTGGCACGTAGGGTTTCTATGTCACCGTCCTCTCGCAATGAAATATGTGCTGACGCCTCCCTCCTACCAGATAAATTTATCATGAAGATAAAGCAATCATAGAACTGTCATTTTACTAAGGGTTATTAGCAACATCTCAATTTGTAACAGTCTTGAACCAGTGCCCGTGCTTGAAAATGGCGAAAAAATGTCTTAATGTAATTTGGAGAGTATAATTGTTTTCTTCTGGTTTGTTGTTGCTTTGCTGAAGCTGAAATAATTTATTATTTTAATTTAGAACACTTGTTCAACTGTAGTAATATCACAGCTTGTATGGAGTTCTGATTTTGTTGTAGAATATAACATGTTATAGTGTATTTGCAATCTTTAAAACTCTACATTTTCTGCGAACCAGACGTAAAAAATCAGATGTCTATTTGATATTAGTTTATATTTAATTTTAAATAATTGCGTATTATTTGAAACATACAATTTCCTAATTCAGGAAAATGAGTTTTTGCGTATATATTTTGATTTCATTTGTATCTCCTTTATTACATTTATTTAATGGAACAATTAAAATAAAACATAATAATATAAGTTAATGTTAAGCTAAACGCTTTTAGGCGTTCAGAGTCGTATCTATCAATGTACAGTTTTATCTTTGATTGCCTATTCAACTTTTTTTGAAATATTTCTTGATGTTCGTTTTAGAAGAAAAATACGTATTTGATAACTTTTTTTAAATAGATTACCTGAAAATATTTAACTTGATAAATTAACTTACACATAAATAAACAACTTATTTGTTCTGCTATTTAAACATCTATTTACTAATCTTGACTCTCTCCAAGGAGCTAGTTCTCCAATTGTAAATTGTACAATGAAATGGTGAATTGAATTCTACAAAGATTCCCGTTCATGTACCTCTGGAGCGAAGATGATAAGTTATACTAATCAAAGTACATAATCTTACGCCACCCCAGTGGCTCAATCGTTAGGATGCTGGTCTTTTGAGCTACTGGGGTCGGGTTCGAATCTCGGTCAGGCATGGATGTTTGTGACCGTTAATAAATGTTGTTATTTGTCTATGTGTTATTCCTTTCTTTGTGACTGCAAAAATTATTTCTGGGTCTGTTGACTTGACGAAAGCTAATAAGCGAATGACGAAAGCCCACTTGACGAAAGCTAATAAGCGGTTCTCTGAACAAGCACACAAGCTGGAATATATATGTACCATACCATACCACACCATACATAATCTTAAAAGTCAAAAGCTGCATCCAGCATAACAAAAAAATATACACGGTTATCGCATTTGTCCTTAGATCTGTCGTTACTCTAACGCCCTTAATGATATTTCAAGATCTAGAGTGACAAAAAAGCCGTCTTTATCTGTCAGTGGAGCATGGATAAAACGACCACAGACTGTGTTTTTACGACTTGTTTTGCCCATCAGATTAGGCTATATTAAGGCTGAGTTAACGGCCACTTCTCGAAGATTTCTGGTTTTGGACCTTAGAGAGGAACAGAAGAAATTGCGAGCTGTCATTTTGCAGACAGTCGCGTTTGTAGTAGAACTTTGTAATGAATTTAAAGTTGGACTCGGATTGTTTGAGTTGAATTTGTTTCTTTGTGATAAGTAATTTGAAGGAAGATATCCTTATTTACTGTTGTAAAAACTACATAAAAACTGTTTGTTGTAGACCTGAACTTTTTGAAGTTTTTGTTGTAACATACATATATTTTTTTATGGCAATGAATATTAATTAAAATATTAAATTTTCAAATTGAATTTCGCTAAACAGGGGATCAGGATAAAAAAATTATTATGTAATAATGAATTCATTATTAGTATGATTAAAAACATATTGAATGTGAAGTGTATTATTTAAATAGTTTGAAAATACTTTAATGTTGTTTAAGTATTGTTAAAATTAAAAAAATGATTGACTAAATTGGTGTGATTGTTTCTCCCCCACTCCCTCATTTTTTCAACAAGCCAATTAAATCTCTGTTGAATATTTAAGTTTCTGTAGCTTTTCAGCTCTCAGCTTTTCGAACAAGCCAATTAAATCTCTGTTGAATATTTAAGTTTCTGGAGTTTTCAGCTCTCAGCTTTTCGAACAAGCCTATTAAATCTCTGTTGAATATTTAAGTTTCTGAAGCTTTTCAGCTCTCAGCTTTTCGAACAAGCCAATTAAATCTCGGTTGAATATTTAAGTTTCTGGAGACTTTTTAGCTAAAGAAGCTTTTCAGCTCTCAGCTTTTTGAACAGGCCAATTAAATCTCTGTTGAATATTTATGTTTTTGGAGGTTTTTCAGCTACTATATTCATTTCTGATTACTTTTAGAGCGACGTACATGGTTTCAGAATAGTACAAGTTCATTCAGCTTCCTTTTTCATTACTATCCAGAAGACAATTTTGAATCTAGAGCAAATCTTTTGTTCAGTGCTAGTTAATACGACAAAAAGAAGTTGATTTTTGGAATATTAGGCTTAATTTACAAAAATTGGAGCACGATTTTCTACAAGGCATTGTTGGAAATCTTGCCCGGTTGAAATGTTCAAAAACATGCCTCGTCATCATATTTTGACTTTAATAAGGCCTTGACTGGTGAAATTTTTAATTATTTTAGAAACAAATGCATAGTTACGTAGAGAGAAGGCCACCTTTTAGTATACTCAATTGTAAAAATATAAGTTTAATATAAATACGTTTGAATGTAGGCATGAAAATTCACTCAAAATTGAAAATATCACAACGCAGCTCTAACAACAATATTACAACACTAACTGGGCAAAAATTCTTGTGGGGGCCATAAAACGAATTGCTTCATAAACCAAGCCATTTGGCACCTACTAACGGCTCATTTTCTTGTTGTATAAGGCCGGAAAGCTCCCCCCATAGGGAAACCAGCCCCGGTTTCCCCTATACTATTATCTGAACAGCTACAACTAACAAGGGAACAGATCTAAAATGCAGTTTATTATGATGATCTACATTATAGCAGGCTGTTTTTAAGAAGTTTTAAAAGCTCACATGCAGTCTTATAATAAACAGTATCATTATAAATGATATAACTTTATAGGAAATGCTCTTCTTCTTTTGAATGCCCGAGCTAAGATAAGATGTATTTGATTCATAGTATAGAAGTCATGTGCGATGCGTGTGGTTTATGTTTCAAATGCCTGTAACCAGTTATTAGGAACTGGAAAGTCTACTACCTAAAAGAGGAGTGGTTATTTGCCGCCATTTATTCTTTTGAATGAAACTATTGTAAGATCAATAGAATTGGCTGGGTTATTTATATTTTATTTCAAAACGAACAGACGAGTTTCAAGGAACGTATCCTGGCAATGTTTGATAAAGATTTTTTTTTTCAGTTTTCTAGTGAAATATTTCAAAAATTAAAATATTCTAATAAAATTTTATACAGTGCCAAAACGAGTAAAATTTATTTAATTTTGATTTTGTTTTAACACGAACGTAATGAAGGAATTGATGCCAAATTAGAGTTTTGGCATTTTTTTTGCTATAATACAGGAAATTTTTTAAATCCACTACGGCAACTCAGTATTCATACACCAACTTATTTTAGAATAGGTCTAAGAAACAACCTGAAAACTGATGAGTATTTATTTAATTTAACTCAAGTATTTTTTTGCCAAAAAACATTTCAACAATTATTTGTTTAAAATATGCTCTGTAATTATTAGCTTTTTATGTTTTAGGCATTGAATAATGCATATAAAAATGATTCACGTCTTTTTTTTATCTTAAGGTAAAACCGCACACGCTTGAACTAAATTGTAAAACATTTGAAGATCACTTGAAATCAACTTCTAAGCCCTCGATTCGACTTCATTGGACAATTCAGAAAAAAAAAATAAGCATAAAATCTATTTTCTTCCCTCCACCCTCATAGAATTCCTTAACTTCTTACCGTCAAGAAATCTAAAATAAGAAAAAAATGACCTGCTTTCTACTTCTTCTGTTGGCTATCACATCGGAACATGGCATTTCGCACTTTTACCACCCCCACGTAACTCAATGCCACGACTATTATTTCTTTTTTGTACTCAGATCCAGTAATCCATAAAATTTTCTGTTCTTTTTTTAAGAAGAAAAATAAGAAAAAATCTCGTGCCCTTGGAAGGGCCCCCTACAGACCTCCCGATCTTTGTTCTAGAATTTCTTTGTTGTGCCTTACGACAATGCTAGAAAAAGTTAATGCACCTGTAAAACATTTTTTTCTCACCAAATGGCCAATTGCCCTAGATATCCCCCGTTTTATAATCTGTCCTGGAAGGTTCAAATTTTTATGGGAGTAATAAACACAAACTTACCATTCCAAAACCTAAAGTTTCCAACTGAGTTTAAATTTTAGATGTTGGTAGAGCTTTAAAGAATTATATTGAAGTATGTTTTGCATAGGAGGTGGGAAAAGTTAAAATTCACATTTCAGTGTTGAAAATGAAATTAATTAATCTAGAAAACTTTTCAGTTAAATGCCCCGTTTCGTCAAATTAAAAAGACTGATATTTTTACTTCAAAGAGTATTTTAATTAATGGGAATTATTTTTTTGCGATTTGAATTCAATTTTAATTACGATTGTTATTAAAAAAAAACACCTCTACATCAAAAAATCAAACTCTAATATCCATATCTTATGGCAACATGATTTAAATGTCGTACTAAATACCATAGAATGTTGCTTATATTAATTTAAATTTTAATCCGTTCTTTTAAACTTTGATTTATATCAAAAGTGATATTTCAGCATTAGATCTTATCCTGGATACATGTATGATTTAAAATATGTATATTTACGCCAATGTGAAACAACTCGATTATAACTACTTCTAACAGATTATTTTTCTAGTTTATTTTACTTATAATATGCTAATTTCACTTTGAACAATTTCTTTCATTAATTGTATAACGAAACACATGTACCCTTCCTCTTCATGAAACCCACGAACTTATTTCTTTGCTTTAAGTATCCAAACACATTATTATTATTATTTTAAATAAACCTACCTATCGCTACATTAATCTTTATTGTGGTTTAAGCATTCATTTCCACGTAATGATCTATAATGTTCTATGTGCTCTTATTCTTTTTGACTCAATTAGCAGCTGGGGTCTTTCTGAACACTGGCCAAAAATACGTAAACGTGGAATCGACAGCGATATTCAGTAAATAGTTGGAATGTTAAAATTGACTTGACCTAAATGCGAAAGAGGTAATGTGTCGTAACGTTGTAGATATTGTTTTTTTTATGACAAAAATATTGTATTTTTAAGACACATTTCATAAAAATTGTTAAAGGTCATAACTTTGGTTAACCATTTTTTCCTAACTATTATCAATGTAAATTGAGTGTAAATAAATGACAATTTTCTCTACTTATCAATTGCTATGTTGAATAAATGCATAGTAATTTAATGTAGAAATTACAGAAGTTACGATTATCAAATAAGCATACTGTCAATTTTCTTGTTATTCACATTTCGTATAGCACAAAATTGAATTAATAGATGTGTAATTGAATAAAAACTTTATAAATGAGTTACTTTTTTCACAATTTGTATTAAACATTAATTATCAATAAAGTATATATTTTAATATTTTCGGTATTTTGTTTTGTAGCACAATAATTTTATTTTATGTTTTCACGTTTATGTTCAGTATCACAAAACTTATATGTAATTTATTTACCACAATTGAAGAGAATAAAGGGTTTTATTCTTTCACTCATGCATTAAAACACAAATATTATACTTAACTTCAACAAATGTATATTTTTCTTAAAAGTCAAAAAAAATTAGCTCAGATTGTTTCGCCAACTATATACAGAATTCTGAAAGGGTACACTTAGAGACTATTACATTATTTTAAGAAATGATGTTGTAAATCGGTAATGAATCGATGTGTCGGGCTGAAACAACGTTTTGGTTCATTACACAGAAGTACTTTGTACCAATAACCTAAGGTTCTTCAATGTTTTGCAATCCACAATAAGATTTCGAGGTTATCCCACAGGGAATAACACTGAAACAACCCATTTTGTGGAAATTCACATGTTCCCAAAGAGTAGACATTGTTTAGTTTTTTGTGGGTTTCGAAGTTAAGAGAGAGATGTTAAACTAAATAACTCAATTTTTGTCTTTACTAGTTGGTTAAATAAAGAAAAAAAAAATTATCCACTATAGACACAAGATCTAGCCAACAGATTCTTCTAATTTCATTACAAAACAAATTTCCGTCTTCTGTAGTCAAGTTGATATCAAAATTTCCTACCAAAAATGTTTATATTCTTCTGCACTCTCCAATATATCTGGAACGATATAAAAAAAAAAGCAATTATTCTGGACTGTAGCTCAGGACACAGTTCTGCTGTTCGGATTTATTTACTATTTATTTTACAATTTTTTTTTCAATATATTGCCTTTAAATGTAAGAAAACAATCAAAATCTTCAGTAATATCGTATTCTTATCTGTGTATTTTGGTCACAATAAGGAAGGTAGATAAATTTAAATTTACCGCAAGATTTTTTATTTTTCTATGCATCACATTAGATTTTAATTCAATTACATTATATGTTTCCAAATTATTTAAGAAGCAATTCAATTTCGTTCGCAAATGATAAAGGATCCAAAAAATTAAAAATATGAGTATTCAACCATTAACAATGCCCCCCTGCCCCCCCCCCCCCAGTGGCCGAGAGGTGTAAGCGACGAGCCTCTCACCGAGAAGGTTCTTGGTTCTGATCTTGTCATAGCCATACTATAGGCATATTCGTGCTATTGAACAAAAAAAATCTTCTAAATACACATGGGTGTCTGAGTATACTGCGATATACACGTGCTCGTTAAATCTGTGGAGTCGAAACTCGAATGTCCCGGTGGTGTTAGCGTACGATGTAGCTCGAAGTTCCCTTGGGTGCTCTTTCAGGTGTCGACCTCGTCACTTGAACAGGGTTCTAAATTACGTGTCGTAATTGGTCGTGTTAAAGCTCCTAAAGTAGGCTAGAAATAAGCAGCCGGAAAGGTTTGTATTGCATCACCTTTAACAATGAAATTCTCGCTGCTTGATTTTTTGTAATTAAAATCATTGATATTTTGGTGTACATATGTTTGTGATGGCTAAAATATTTTCAAACTCGTTATATATTATTTATGAAAATCGTCCAACGAATGGTGGGGAATAACAGTTCCTCTATAAGAATTTGAAGCAAAAAATATAATTGAGCTAACTTCCTGATGGATATTTGAGGGAGAAGGGTTTCTTATTGGGGTGTTAGAACACAAACCGATCGGTTTTCAAACACAGTTACCTCCTTTTATTAACTGATCGAGTGAATGTCTTAAGTAAATGACTTTTGTTAATTATTGGGCCAAAACGAAATGGAACGGGGTTTTTAATATTTCGGCCGATTTCGATGTTTGAAAACATTTCTGGCACCATTAAAATGGAGCATTGATTTAAATTGTTTTGGTCACTTTACAATAGTAAATTTATGAGCCATCTCCCGTTTAACAATAAGGCTAAAAAAAAGGGCGCGAAAAACCGCCCGTTCTCGCGTCTTCGGCGGTCTTAAATTCCAAGAAGCCGAATTTCCCCAATCCGACGTCCGCACGTGGACGGCCATTTCCTCGTTAATATTCGTGATATATTTGGAAATATTTCCTAAAAGAAATACTCGGTTACTATTAGTAACCTAGTATTTATTTTATCGCTGTAATGTAATGCTAGTAACTACTAACTAATTGCACTATTGAAAGAAATGTTTGTAATAAATAAGAGGATTGAAAAAGATTTAGAATATATTTATATTGGGGTTTGACGAGTCAGTTTAAAATTATGATGGGTGCATGGTTAGACTCTAGTCGTCCTCTAGGACGTTAAAAATGTCTGAGTTTTTCGAGACCTGGTTGAAACCATTTTCTAGTGATAAAACGGAAAACCTTTGTCAGAATTTACCGTTTTTCTTAACAAAGGCAAAGAGAATGTATACTTTTCCGTAAAACAGATTGTCAACACTTTAGCCCTGATGTTTTTTTTTAGTAAAAGTGACGTGGATATGTTATTCATTCTCGTCGATATCCCGCTAAGAATAAATAGAATACTGCTCACAACACTAAAATACACTGCTCGAAACATTTAGGGGTGCACATGGTTTTGACAAAATAACGCAAAGTACTCCCCTAACTGTTTTGCGTAGTGTACATTTACAATAAAAGAATCTTCAGCAATTACGCTTTATAGCTCGAGTTATCAGAACATCCATTCTTCATTTAGAAGGTACCTGGCAAATGCTTCTAAACACTGTAACCCTATAAACGAAAATGTGCTGAACGAAAACCTATGGACTTGTAAAAAAAAGAATATAATAAAATAGTTGGTATTTGACAATAACATACCAAACTTTTCTTTGAAAACATAATATTTTAAATATAACTTTAAAATTTAAACAAAGCAATTCTGAAGTCTTTTAAAATGTGTTTTAACAAGACAGAAAATTATGATTGATGAATGTTATTATTTGACAATAACATACCAAACTTTTCTTTGAAAATCGTAATATTTTAGACAAAACTTGAACATTTAAAACAAAGCAATTCTGAAGTCTTTTTTAAAAATGTTTTTTAACAAGACAGAAATTTATGATTATGAATTGAATGAATGCAATTAACAACAACAATTGCATCAGGTTTTATTCGGCAGAATTTTTTTTTATCTCTATATAAACTCATTTATTTATCTGAAACATTTCTAAACATATTTAAAATCATTTATATAAAACCTTTCAGCAACCACAACATTAATTAAGGAAGTATTTTATATTATCGGATTAAGTTTGTCGTCAAACGAGTAGGAAGTAAATATCGGTAATGAAACGTTTGTATTAAATTTTCATCAGATAAGATATTTTGTGAAGATTAAACTGGCATACAGAAACTAGTCCTTGTTGAATAACAAAACTGATGAATTGAAAGGATACTTTATTACATTTGTGTTTTTGTATGTTATCATGGATTTAAATATTGATGAGATTTAAGATTGATAGTGTATATCCGTACATAAAATGAAGCTTCTATATTGTTATTCAAATATAACAAGATGACATCACAACTTCAGTAATTTTTGTTTTGAGGTAATAAAATAAACCAAATAAAGAAGTTATGTTTAGTTAGTAATACACTTTTTATATACATTTTAAATGTGTAGTATATGTGATGTATTTCTTTAATGTTTATGTGCTATTCTTAGTTTTACTTAACTTTTCTCACATTGCGCATACTATAATTTCAAAGGGGCAAACTTAATTTTATAAATATTTAATTATACACTTCAATTCATTTTTAAAAATACATAGTAAGAAATAAGTAGTTTTCTTTTTAGCTTCTTTTATTACTTAAAAAAATAGTTTATGTAGCATTAAAAAGTCCTATTTTCTATTTCAACGAAATTTTGAACAGTTTCTCATCTATCTCGTAGAAAACGGAAAAATGAGGGAAGCACAATCTCAGGTCTGATAACAGTGAAATATTTTTATTTATATTTTTACAGAGAAATGAATTGAATGCTTTAAGTTCTATAAGTTAAATTGAAAGTCTTTATAAAAGCTGTATTAACTTTTTAAACTAGTTTCTTCTCCTTTTTTTCCTGGTTTCTCGATCTATTCACCCCTTCTAAAGTATCTGATAAAAAATTGCTTCAATTCTATATGACAAACCAACCTCAACATCTCATAGCTTAAAACGGAAAACCTTTATCAGAATTTACCTTTTTCCTTAGCAAAGGCAAATGGAATGTATACTTTTCCGTAAAAGAAAACACTCTTCACGATCCAGTGCTAAATACATCCCTTTAGATTTCACTTCCCCTGACTCTGCGTGTCGTATCGATCCGAAAGGTTAAAAACCGCCGAGATTAAGCACATTTGTATATTACAAAAATCTAATTCTACATTTCAAAGGAATTTTGAAATTTTGAACAGTGCCTTATCTATCTAGTAGAAAAAATAAACAGCTGATATAAAGCAGATTTGCATATTAGAAAATTTCTAAAAAAAATTGGCAGAGTAATAAATTGAAATTCTTTATTGAAAACTGTATAAACTGTGATACCCAGTTGCTAAATATATATTCATTGATAAATTTCCAATCGCGATTGATTTGTTCTTTCAAAAGTATCTGATTCAGCGAAATCTATCTTTAAATCTTTCAATCTCCTTCAATATCCTACATAACCAACCAACTTCAACAACCCTTAAAAAAAAAACACTCTTCGTCCCCCTACAATACAAAAACATTTCACTTCGCCAGTGCCGTAATCCCAAACCTTCGTGACTCTGCGTGTCGTATCGATCCGAGAGGTAAAAAACCACCGAGATTAAGCACATTTATATAGTGATTGAGGTGAAGCGTACTTTATTACCTGTGCGGAAGGAAACAATTCTGTGGGCTTTTTGGCCTAATCCATCAAAGGCAGCCGGCCGGGCCATGGGGGCAGATGCTTTTTAGGGGTTTGAGGTTGCAAAAGAAAATTATCGCCAAGCTCCACTCGCCAGTGCTAAGTCAAGTTCTTTGTCACTTGAACCTTATGTAGTTTAGAATTCGAATAGCTTGAATCAGGAATCGTACTTAAAAGAAAAATTCAAAATCCAGTGAACTTAGATCCTAAAAAATGTAATTCGGCGATTTTTTTTCAATGAAAGATTTTTAGGGAATTACTGCGTTTGAGAGGTCAGATATTTATTTACGAGACTTTTCATTGAGACAAGACTTTCCTAAGCTTAAAAGATTGGTATTTGTCAAGTGTATTCACAATATTGGGGGGTTAAGTGTCATTTTGTTTCGAAGATGGGAAGGATTTATGAGTTTTCATCTGCGTGGCCTTTGAAAATGAGTTTTGAGTTATTATTTAAAACTCAAAAGTCACAGCCGGAAAATTCAAGTTGTTTGTACATTCAAAGTACAAGCAAATTCAAGTACTTGCAGGTTTTAAGCTTACAGAGAAACAGGAAAATTAACGTTTAAGGAGGAAACTGGTGTACGTGTTAAAATCATTTGTATTCACAACACAACTTTACTCCTTCGTAAACCTACTCATTACTATGACAAATTCTCTATTATATAAACTGAATATTTTTATAAATATATGTGTTTAGGGTCACAAGCAAGAAACGTTATGGTTCATGAATACACTAACATTTGTTTATGATGTCATATTAGTTCAAATAAACTTACCCAACATATAGGTAAAATGTATGCATAATCATAATTGAACACTAATTATATAGCTTCTAAATAAGAGGTTTGTAATTGAATGCAGCAAAATTCCTTCAAATAAGGAAAGTTTACTAATCAAACAGCTTTTGTGAGATTAACCAACATTCAACTTTTGATCTCAACCAACAATCAATTTTTAAATTCTACCAATCATTTCTTATTTTTTTTCATCAAACATAAAAATTGAAGAAAACCCTTTAACTCCGTGCTTCATCTGCATTCTATCTCTACCTAACTATTAAAGGTTGAAAAAAAAATCATTAATATGGCGATCCTGCGCCAGCGTCAGTTACCGGTATTATTTGATGACGGGGATAGTGGAAATTGGAGGGGGCGATTAATCCACGGATAGCTCACCTTTTGGGTCGAGTTGTGATCGCATTTACAGGTTCGTGTTTGGAAACCTTTGTATTTTGGCCTCAGTGTGGTCTGAAGTGTGTGTTGTGATGTGAGTGGCGTAACCTCTGGCCTGATCAAGATGGATAAGGGTGGTGAAAAGGGTATTGTTACGCGTAAACAAGGTTGATGTGGATAGATTTTAGAGGAAGAGTTTTCATAAGCTGGATTAAAGTTAATTTGGACACGATAATGTAATGTTCCTATATTTTTAATAAGTACATGATGTTTGTTGATTGGAAGAAAATAACCAATATAATCATAAACAGTAAAATGATTTATTTTATAAAAATTAATTCGTAGTTCTATCATGTTACTTTTCATTTCATCACTTAAACAGTATCTTACTAATACTTAGAAAACCCCAAGCTTCTGCAACATCACAATTTTACTATTAAATGTTTTTTAAAAAATAAATAATATGGCGATCCTGCGCCAATATCAGTTACCGATGTTATTTGATGACGGGGATGTTGGAAGTCGGGGGAGGGTGCGATTAATCGACGGATAGCTCACCTTTTGGGTCGAGTTGTGATCGCATTTTCTGGATCGTGTTTGGAAACCTTTGTGTTCTGGCCTCGGTGTATTCTGAAGTGTGTGTTGTGAGAGGTATAACCTCTCGCTTGATCAAGATGGATAAGGGTGGTGAAAGGATGATCTTAAGGTAGTCGAGTACCCAAAATTCTAAAATTTTTTACTGTTACTTTAATCTTTTCCGAATTTGGCATAGTGATTTCAAATATAATAAACAATGCTTTTTGGGCATTTTTTTTATTTAAATCTAATTGATTTATTTTAAACGGTGTTTTTCAACTAAAAAAAAAAGGGTTTACGGCCTCTACATTAAATTACCCGAAATTTTTTACAGATACTATTACAATATATGTGCCATGAGCCTCTAACATCTGGTGTAAATATATAAGTTTTTTTTTTTTAATGTCCAAGTGTAAGTTAATCGAAAAAAATCTTTTTTTTTGGTGGTTAGATTATAACATATTTCTTAAACTTCTTTTCTTGTAATTTGTATGTAACTCTAGAGGGTCATTGCATGCATCAGTTCAAAACGAAGAATTTAGCACATAATTAGTGTTTATAGGATGAAAATTCAATGTGGTAGACTTGTTAGCGTAAACCTCTTTTTTTAGTAGAAAAACGCCATTTAAAATAAATAAATTATATTTAAATAAAAAATAATGCCTAAATAGTATTATTCATTATATTTGAAATCACAATGCCAAATTTGGAACAGATTAAAGTAGTAGTAAAAATTTTAGAATTTTGGGGAATTTCGGGTATTCGCCTACCTTAAGAGTAAACTAACTTTGATGTGGATGGATTTTAGAGGAAATTTCTTCCTATGCTGGATTACAGTTCATTTGAACACGATAATGTGGTGTTCAATTAATTTTAATTAGAGTATGTTGTTATTGATTAAAAGAACATTGTAACGTAATAAATTGTAAAGGGCTTTGCTTTATCGAAATAAAATCATCGTTTTTTGTTTTACTTTGATTTCATTTTATTACTGAATCCATGTCTTACTACTGCTCAGAAAACAATATTTTAAAATTTCATTTTTAAAAAATACTAAAATCTGAGTATGTCGCACAATCAAAATGGCTCTGAGAAAATTTACTTACTTTGATGAAACTTACATTTGCTCTTTCTGAAACCATGTATATATTTTTAAGAATAAAATACCTGATGTTTAATTTCGATAATGTCTATGCTTGAAATATGAATTGAAAGTGACCTTTCTTTACTCGTAAATGTTCTGTTGGAACTTTTTCTAGGTAACAACAAGGGCCAAGTACAAAAGTCACATTAATTCACATATCAATGAAAAGTCTCAATAAAAAAGTACGTCATATCCCCATGTGGTCCAACTTCAAAGCTCAAGTCCAACATTTTCATTCTAAATACATCTGTCACATTCAGTCCAATATCCAAACGCGATATTAAATAAATGATTTTCTGTTCTAGGTCACATGTTTTTTTCATTAATTTTAGTTTTAGTACTTCATTATGGAATGCGAATTTTTTAAAAAAATTAACTTATTAAAAAAATAAGGCTTTGCACGCGTTTCGCTGTTTCCTTGAAATATTTAAGCATAAATATGATTTTGTTAAACCAGTTTGAACGACATTAATAAATAATGTATGATTTATAATTTTTCTTATCACAAATATGGAATTCTTTCAGTTTTTCTAGGTTTTAAGAAAAAATTTAGTTTGTAGAAAATATACTGTTGTAACTTTGATAAACACTGCTATGAAAAGTTCACTGTCCTTAAATTAATTATTTAATCTCTCGATGTCGCAATTTAAAAAAACCGTTGAAGATTTTTTTTCTTTCTTAACTGCAATATATTTTAGCACATGCACTCCATTGTGTGTGCGACTAACATAAATACATAAACAATACCGCTTAAAAATTATGTGGGTAGATTTTACGTTATGTACGTCAACACAAACACCCATGGACATGGGTCGGAATTAGAACCTTCTATCTGGCTGGCCAAGTTCTTGAACATTCAGCCTCCCCGTATTCAGAAAAATAACAAAGTTATGAATAATAATCGGCTAGAAGATCCACGAAAAAAAAAATAGCAAATATGAAGTCCTTGCTCTTTAAGAAGAATGAGACAAAATATCGAATTCGCAGCACGGTTACAAACACTGTTACGCAACAAGAAACGCGCGTCCATAGATCCCGGTGTCAGATAAATGGACAATGGGTCTGCACATGTCCCTAAAGCTGCCCAAGCGGAAACACAGTTGGTTTGTATGATGGCTAAAACGCGACCTTTGAACCGTTTAGTTTGAGGTGCCCATTGTTTAATTGACATTGTATCTTCAGAGAATGGTTTATTTAAAATTCTTATTATCGTGCTATATTCTCTGATGGTAAGGTTGATGCTGGCGTCTTGTACTTATTAGATTTCGGGAGAATGACATTTTATGTGTTACATTTAACTTCTTTAGAAATGAAATGGATGTGGCAAATAGACCATATTTTTTTGAGTGCGGCAATTTTAAAAGAAAAACATCAGGACTCTATTTCAGCATAAATATATCGTCTTGATGTTAAGGTTTGGGTAGAAAAGTTGAAAAGCATTTTTGCAAGAATATCACATTGAATAATTTAATAATAATTTAATAATTGACTATTATTATTATTATGACACACAGCCTAACTGGTTTTCACCCAATTCCTTAATTAGAGATAGGTACAATTTACAACCATTTTACACTGGAATCGAACCCTGACCCCAGTTTTGCAGTCCCAAACTATAACTGTTGCACTAAGGAAGCGACAAGATAATTCGGAGCAATGATAAATTATAAAAATTGATGTTTTGGGGATAATGCTCTCAATAAGTGGAATATTTAAGAAATTGCTATAAATCAGGGTTAGAGGAAAACATCATTTTTCCAACTTCACAGAAAAGCATAAAAGCTGCAGCCTAAGTCAGTATTCCTCTTAGAAATCTTGATTTGAACACGAATTTAACTTAACGAAGTTACATGCGCACAGCGAATTTCAACCCACGTCTACGAAAACTCGTATTAGGCTAAAACGTATAATTTATTTCAGGCATTATGAGAAATTTAATTTTAATTTAAATAGTAAACGCACTATGCTATTGAGTAAACCAGGAAGGAGAACCAAAAAATATTCCAATGTGCAACATCCTTTCAACTATTGGTCTTCGTTTAAGCTCTTAATTGATTACATTCTGTGCACACAGAAACAATCGTATCTGCACCTGTAAAATTCAATTGTTCCTCATCGAACAGCTGAGGTGCGAGATTCTCATTCAACCGTTGAAAAGCTTCAGTAGTCAATTATGTACTTAGCCAGCTGGAAAAATAATGGGCTAGGATTACTTTTAATTGCTTAATTGCTTTGAATTGACCTTGGACACCAATTATGATTAAAAGTGATTTCATGGCGATTGCATTTTTACCCTTTCAGTCCCAATGACAATTTGGCACCATCATTTTAGAATTTGTTTATTTATATATTTATTTATATTTTTTATTAATCCCAATAGATGTCAGTCCTATAATATTTTATTAATTATGATCAGACACATGATGATGCCAAATGGCAGCACTGGGACTAATAGGGTTAAAGTAATTTTTATTGGTTTAAAATATTAAAATCTTTATTTAGATTGAATATTTGAAGTGTGTAAAATAAAGATAGTTATATGTGTTACGTATATGTGTCAATAAGGCTTATTTTGGGCTTATGTTCAATCGTTTTTGCTTACAATGAGATGTTCAGTGTATCAAAATCGGTATAGGGTTATTGGCAATATTGTTTGTCGCCGACAGGGTGGTTGGGGTGTTAAAGTGCTAAGTGATATTAAGGATAAGTGAAAAAGTAATTTAAGTTGTGAGGTTAAAAGTATAAAAAGTTTTTTAAGGGGGGTTTAATCCAGGATGTGTAGCATGATTCAGCATTGCTATTTCTACCTTTGTTTACTAAGCAACAAAATTTGTTTTCAACAGGGTTTTCAAGAAAATTTAATATAAAGATACCTACCACATTTGCAGAGCTGTTTATCATGACACTTGTATAATCGTGCTAAACTTTCCTCCTTACTGAGTCCTTTATTTTTTCCTATATATATATACTGAAAGACTTGCCAAACATACGAATACCAACACTGCAACAAAGCGCGGCATTGTCACTCTTTTCACGTTTGTGCGCTTGCAGTGCTTGCTCCCCACTAATAAATATATGTACTTCAATTTATTTCTTATCGCCTTACTAAATTGAAACAATAAAAAAATACAATGTAGGAGATTATTATTTATTTAAGTGTTCTTTAGTCATCCAAATTGATTTTTTTTTACTTCTTTGAGCAATAGTTAAAACTATCAGAAATGATTCTACACACTAAATTCATGAATTAAGAAATATAAAAATTAAAAAAAGCTATGATAAGAAGTACTAAAATGTATTAAAAATAGAGAAGTTGTGTAGAAAATCACGAAATCGCTGGTTTTGTTATGACTTTCTTAAAAATACTTACCAAACACGAAATTGCTTCATTTGCAATAATTTTTGTGTAATGAACGTGATATAGGTTTTGAATTTAAAGAAAAATAGAAAAAAAATAATATTTCGGGTTGTTCATGAGTAACTTAATTACTTTTTCAACAACAAATAAGTAGCATATAAGATGAACGGAACTATACTTTCCAGTATTGAGACATTAACTTTTATACTCATTATGTGTGAATCGATATTAAAAAAAAACATCTAATTTCATATGATTTTTTAAAGACAGATAAATTATTTATAAAAAATAAAATAACAAACAAGGATAGTGATTTTTTGGTTTGTCAGAAGGCTATTCATGTGATGATTTGTGTGTTTCTTAATTACGATGTATTTTTTCTCCAGTAACATTACTTTGACTTTATGGAATAACTTTACACACGTAAGGTGCCCGGATGGCCTAGTGGTTTGGATCGCAGACCATTAAGCTAGCAGTCTGCGCGCTGTAACGGGTACGGGTTCGATTCCTGCCTTAGCCTTGGGTGTACTTTATCTCTCTGTGTCAGTACAAATTCTGTTTGTGTCTGTCTTACTTGACGAAGGTTTATAAGTGGGTCTCTGATGAAGCACATAAACCGGAATATATATGTATACCAACCAACCAGCTACACACTTAAGGAAGTAACTCATGGAGGAAGGACTAAAGGGGAGTAGACATGAGTGAAGCCGTCACTGTAACCGCGACGCCACCTTGTGATTGGCAAAAAATCAAAGGGAGTGCGTAGTCGAATGCGATTTTGTGTCAATATAATAGCGTTTTAATTACATATTTTAAGAAAGATTCTGAATCAATTTTAATGTATCAAAGGAATTGTTCATTCTCAATTCCTTCTGGGTGAATAATATTTTAATTTGCCTTTATTTTAACTAAAATTTGCGCGAAGTTAGATTTCAATATTTTACATCACTTTAAAATGTAATTCTGTTTTCCAAATTGAATAAATTTTATTTCAGACGACTTTTATGTGAGTTTTATGCAAAATTTTAACATCCTTATTTATTTTTATTATTCGTACGAGTCTTACATGATAAAAATTCATTTATTAGTAAATCAAAAAATAAAACTGCTACCGAGTCTATATGAACTACTATTTGTTTCCAAATAACTCTCATTTATTCTTTCCATATTTTAATAGCATAAATAAGTTTTTATTAGCTATTATCAAAAAATTATTTGTATTATAATAATTAATATTAATTAAACATTTAATGAAATTTATTTTATCAATTTTATTGCTAAAAAGAAACTTGTGTGTAAAATATGAACATAATGATTTAACTGCTGTTAGATGTCTAGTAGTTGTTACTCGTCATAATAAAGTTCTCGAAAAAAAAATTCCGAGTGGTGGCCGCTGTAGCGCTTTTTTGGTTTTAAAGGTATTGCTGAAAACGGAAAGAAATGCAGCCATCAAATTTAGTGTCAAACATGTGTGTTCCTAAAACTTTTTTCCGAACTTAAATCAACACCAATTTGACTATGATCCTTTGGACAACCATCTCCTTCATTTGATTCGGGCAATTGTTCGAACGTATATGAAAGTCCTGTTAACCCATTATTATAAAAATTTAAACACAAAGCAATCTATTAAACAGTTTTACAACAAAAGCCATTCTATTTGAAGGACAATAAATCCTAAATTTTAACTCTGATTTGGATGAACTCACCAAAATGTACTTTTCTTACTCAGCAAATTGTAATTATTTTCACCAATTGTTATTATTTGTAATTATTTTCATGAAACAAAATGTATTTATTTTTTTAAAGAAAAGATTGTTTTGTTTGTTTAATGCTTCTTATTAAATTCTACACATTTTTCCTACATATAAAAAGTTGTAATTGTCTCTGTAAAATAAAAATAAGATATTTTCCCTACATTTAGTAAGATTTATTACTCCATATTCCAAAATTTTATTCAACATAATGTACAGCTTATAATATATGCTTACGATTCTTAATGGAAAACCTATTTTATTAATTGAACATGTTGAACGCATTCCAGGTAAGAAAAAAAAATACAAGTGGCTTTGATTATATATTTTTGATGCGAAGTTTAAAGATAGTGTTAAACAAAATAATTTTCTCTAAAATGAAAATAAAACAATATTATTTAGCTTGTGTTTCCAAGTGTTTGATAGAACATGAATGTATACCTAAAATTATAGCTGCATTATATTTTGTTAAACCCTCCAAAAGTCACTTTTTCTGAAAATTCCTATTACTTCCTACACTGTTAAAAAAAATTCCTTGAATTAACGGAAAAACTACAGGCAGCAAGTTGCCGGGATTTTTCCGTTAATATCAGGATCTTCCGTTTTGGAATTTTTCCGTTATTTTCAGAAACTTCCATTTCGGAATTCTTCCGTTAATTTCAGGGTCTTCCATTTTGGAATTTCTCCGTTAATTTCAGGATCTTAAATTTCGGAATTTCTCCGTTAATTTCAGGATCTTCCATTTTGGAATTTCTCCGTTAATTTCAGGATTTACCGTTTTAGAAATATTCTGTTAATTTCAGGAATTTTTATTTAGCTGTTTCTTTGTTAATTTCATGAATTTCTAATTTGCATTTCTCTCTAAATTCAGAAAATATTTTCTAGTTAATTCCAAGACATTTTTGCTTTTTTCTTGTCAATTTTGTTTCTATATACTATTTAACCATCAATCCTTCTAAATATATCCATTTATATATATTGTTATAAATATCACCATAGGGAAATTTAACAGGAGAAACAGGGAAATTAAACATGAATCCTGTTTGTTATATAAAACGTAAGCAAATAATGTCTTCATACTTAAACCTTAAATCTATTCAAAACTAATACAATCTAATCCTTTAATATTTTTTAAACCATATTTGGTATATAATCTGAATAAAAAGGAAATTGTTCAAATTTTTGAAACTAAAAAAATTACCACTCTTCATATACTTAAAACAATTTTAATATGGCAGAAAAATGTTAATAATTTTTCCAATTTTGATAATTTTTCTGACATATTTTTTGTAATGTATATATTTGGTGTTGTTCTGTGGCTACACAAATGGTATTGTACTTTTCAGTAGCATATCCAGGGCAAAATCATGGGTAGGGGATAATGAGTCAGGTGTCTTAGGGGTTGAACACCCCTTAATAGAGAGACTCTTTAGAACAGTAAAATTTTTAGTCAAAAACAATAAATCATTAAGTGTCTGCATTTGTACTATACATACATAAATTTGTATAGTCTCTGATAGTGAAACAACAACAACAACATGTTTTAGTACATGGGGACGAGAATTATCCCTCCCCCTGGATACACCACTGATACAATTTAACAAGATATGAATAACAAAAGAATTACAGAATACAATCAGGTTTTATTTTTCTTTCACAATTGAAAAAGACTGATATGGTTCTCAAATTCTCAACTAATTTAAAAATTTATGCAGGAACTACAGATTTAGGTTTCTTCTTTTTCCGAACTTTTGACCCTCTTTGGAGATTTATGATAAACAAGCACCTAAAAAAAATAATATATTAATATATATAAACCCAATTTTAAATGAATAGATCTAATGTATAGAAGCAACTGTTAATCAGGCGTAAACCAGGCAAATTCCTTCTTAAGTCCTTCTAAAATTAAACAATTTGCCAATTTTAGGCTTTTTTTTTTCGAGCAAGTTTTCCATAGTATGACCGCAATAATTTAATATCAGAGTTAAAAACGCTTTTTCTCTTTTTGTGAAGAGGTGGAGGGGGCAGGCAAAGCATGAATTTTACAGTACCTTTAATTAATTGATTTATCCATATATCTCAATACAGTTTTGAGAATACACTGAAAATATTTTTTTAATAGTAGAAACAAAACAGAAGTGTTCTTGAATAATGTATATCATTACTAAAAATACAATTTTATAATAGTATTTAGTATAAAATAATAACTTTAATGCAATGTAATAGTATTTTAGTAATAAAATACAATTTTTTAATTAGTATTCTAGTAAAAGCTAATAACTATTGCTTTTGAATATCACCGACATGAAGTTATAGACGGTGTGCCGAAAATGAGATATCACTTAGCAGCTATATCTAAATAAACACTAAAATAGCGTTTTGCGGACACTTGCAATTTCTAAATTTTGAATGTGGTGGAAAGTTTGCATTTAATCGGAAATTGTGTGTGCAGACTTTTCAAAACAAAGAGCATTGGCAATAGTGTATGTAACTTCTGAATCGAATCAAAATATGGGATTTGCATACATCCGTAATCACTAATTGATTCATTAAAATCAACAAAAAATTATTATTTTATAAAGAAAAAGTTTGCGTTATGTATACTCTTGCATAGTTCTTAAAATAAACCATGCTTATAGCGATAGCTAACCGTGCTTTTCAATCGAGGTTAGGTTTTGAATTATCGTCGCACTAAAGCTTCACGAGGGCTATAGCTTTTCAATCGAATTTAAACGTAATAATTTCAAGTCATTTCATTTTTTTTTTAATAATGTGCACTTGTTTGTGAACTTTGTTTATTTCATATATTTGACAGCTTTTTTAAACATTTAAATCAAATTGACTTAGTTGCGCGTGTTGGTAAACAAACGGAATTATTAATTTCTGGAGTCACCTCACGGTCAATTATAGGAATATAGATATTACAGAAACAAATAAGAAAGAGACAATAACTGGATTCTATAGATAGAAAAATATAAACATTAAAAAAATCTTATTTTATTAAACGAAATGAACATACCTGTATATTTATCTTTCTTGCTTGCTTCAGATGTGGTCAAAACAAAACAACAAACAAAAAACAAGGTGGCTGAGTCGGTCGGCCGATGTGGTCGAGGCTAAAAGCTGTTGGGTGTGAGGTTATATGGAGAATTTACGTTCATACGGGTCTTGAGTGAAATTCTGCAATCAGAAATACGGTGTTTTTCCGTTTTCACTTGTCAAGCGGTTAAGGAAAACGGAAACAAGCTGTGTATTTCAGACAAATCGTCTGTTTGTGAAAGAAACGCAATCTTTCCGTAAATTCCCGAAAATAATCACAGAAATATGTACGTAAAATTCAGGTTTTTTTTAACAGTGTATGGCGTCAAACGCGCGGTTTGCCAATCATTCCCTGTTTTTAGCTTCCCTGCTATACCTTACAGTTACTTCACCCCGCTCAATGGCGGGGAATAGGCAATGTCCTCTCCCTACTACTCATTCCTCCATGAAGTAACTACGGAAAACCTGTGAGAGTAAGTTCTGAAGCCAGTGAAGTTGCGCTGAACTTACGAACTAACATTGTATCTCTAAATGTGAATGATACAGTAATTTTATTCCCTCGTTTACTTGTGTAGCGTTACTCCGTAAATTTGGTGCAGCCTTACTTCATAAAAGTGGAGATATCTAGGATTCTACACTGTAAAAAAATTGTGTTCTTGCTTTCACTATTATAATGGTTCCTAGTTGCTACAATGGCGGTGTGGTGAAATGTTTCACCATATTTCCGGTATTCATTGGAGCCATTTTTAAACACTGGAAGCAAAAACCTGAGATACGGTTCAACCCAATACCGAAAATATGGTGAAACACTTCACCACACAGCCGTTGCAGCTACTAGGAACCATTATTATGGTGAAAGCAAGCACACAATTTTTAACAGTGCATCATTTTAATGGAGTGTTGTTAAGAAGTAAATTTTTACAGTGTTACACATACGTGTTTATTAATTTTAAGAAGGTATTCACAAAAGTGTGTTTTTGACTTCACTTTCACTGAATTTCTCAGAATTGTCCCCATTCCTTTCTTCAAAATATAGAGAACTGTGAATTCCCTTTGTATATTCTAACACGGTACATTAGATTGTCCCTGCTAAGCTGAAACATTTCTTTCGTGACAGGAAACTAAATTCCATGAAAGAAAAGTCGCAGCTTATTGAAAGCCTTGCATTCAACTCTTTTGACCTTTAGGGAACAAAATCTCTGTACCTTAATAAAAAAAAAGTAATTTTCTTCAATTACTTTTTGGGAATCGGCCATTTTTCTGCTTAAGTACAGAGCTATGAGGTTTTTGGGGAATATATTCCGTCCATTATATAAAACACTTTTAGGCTTTAGAAAGTTTATTTCTAATTATCTACTTAATAGTATGTCTTTAACTCACATTATTCGCTGTCTGTATAATGAGGCAAAGAATGGCCCATTCATTGATGAATAGAATTTTTTCTGATTTCTTTATGGAAAAAACATAGATTTATTTTGTCTTGTAAAATGTGATAATCAATATTAGTCGTGCTCTATTTAACGTGTTCTTGAAAGGGAATAGATACTTTTTTTAAAATTACATTTCTAGTAAATTTGTATCTCAGTTAAAATATACCACTTTACATCAGATTTTTTAAACGATTTTCAATACAGTTTCTTATTTTACTGAATTGTTAAAATTCTAGTAAGTCAAAATGCCGAATGTTGAATTAATTATATGTTTAGAAAGATTTCATTATTCACATATCAGTTATATCGAACCAATGTCAATAGAAGAAAATTTTTGAAATAAATATACAATGCATTGCAAAATATTACGAAAAGGGGTCAATCAATGGCGAATAGTGGTGGTAATTAGAAGGGTCTATGGATTTCGGAGCAATCCTTCACCAAACTTCAGTATATCACCATTCAGTTCAGTACACTCTCATAAAGGAATACTCAAAAACGACGGAATTTTCCTTAATTTTGACGATGCCGTTTACTGGCAAATGCTCAGAGTTTTTCTTTCTTCATAGTGAGGAAATTTGATTCATCATTTTTATGATTATTCGAATTTTGTCTAATCTAAAGAAATATTTCGTCATTTTTGAGCATTTGAGTACAGTAATGAGATTCAGTTTCCTGAAAATCGAGATACAGAATCGTCAAATCAAGATCGTTAAAGTGAGGATTCGCGTTTATTCAATAGTCACGTGATAGTTTGACGAAATAATCCTCAAAATTAACGAAATGAGGCTTGAGGATTAATGAATCGTCAAAAATGAAAGTGTTATTTCTGGGGGTGTAGATCAACTCTTTATAGGTATACATTATTCAATAACTAACAAAAAAATTAACCATCTCAACGTCCAACAGCTTTAAAAAAAACGGATTTAAAGATTTAAACTCAAACTGAAGAGTGGATATAGAAAACCCAATAGCATTTGAAGAGCTGATCAATCATGTCGGTAATTTGACTGTCATATAAAATGCTTCACAAGAAATGAGAAATATCTCACAATTGAGTGCCAAAATATTTATTTCTTTATTTGGTTTGACAAAAATGCAGTTGATAATTTAAGCATTTTTTTTTGTAGGATTTGGTGAAAATGTCTAAACCCGATTTGTTTTTAGGTAGTACAAAATTAACAGCTATTTTAAACATGATTTTTTCATAATAGTCCTTTCAATAGTTAGAAACTTTCTCAATGCTAAATTTTTTTACTAAAATGAAATTACAAAATAGTTAATTTGAATTAATAATAATTTTAAGTAAATTAAATATTTTAGCCTTGTTTTTTTCATAACAGTCCTTTCAATGGTTAAAAAAAACTTCTCAATACTAAAATTGTTTTACTAAATAAATATTAAATAGTTAATTAAACTGAGAAAACTAACTTTCCCTTGATGGTTTTAAATATCTGCCTTCTTCAAATGGTCAATAAGTTTTATCAAGAGTTACGAATTTGTCAAAACAAAAATAGAGATGCGTGTTTATGTCCTTTTGTTTCCTGGATGCTAGGATTCATCCCATTGGTCGTGCTAGTCGCACGTGATCAAATCGATAGGTGCGTCGTCCTGCAAATGCCATAACATTGCGCATCAATGAGATTCTGTATAATAACATAATTTAGCAATGATAAAACTTTGAATTTTAAATTGATATTTGACAGAAGATTCACAGTTAAGTAAAAAGTGAAATTCAACGCTTTTTAGATGTTGTTTTCAAATTGAACTTTTAATGTATTTTTTAAACTACTATTTCCCTTCAATTATTCTAGAAACCGACACGCACATAAAATGCATTATTTTTTAAATTAAGTTTCATCAGTAGCAGTAAAACCGAATAATGTTATTAACTTATTTGATGCACATTGAAGCATTTAATTCAACAAACAAATCAAAATTAAATATTTTGAAAAAGTCATTGATGCTTAACCAAAGCACATTTCACACATCAATATAACTCACAAAGTTAATAAGGAGTTTTAAATTTGATGATAATTAAAAACTGTTAAATAAAAAAATTAAGGAATATGGATTAGATTAGTTGGATCAATATAATTATGTATGTAAAAGTGATGAAACATTAATATACCTTACATTTTTAAGATCATACATATGAACAATTTTTAAAATGAAAATTTTAGAGTTGGTAAATAATTTTTCTTTGCCAACATTCATGCCTAAAACCATGTCTTTATAGGTCATGTTTTTAAAGCTCGCTCGTTAATCAACGATATCAGTTAATTTGATCAATGGATGAAGTCACGCCAAAATCTACATCGCTATTAGACAGAATTATTTTGAAGATCGTTTTACATAATTCAAAACGAAAATGTTTAGTGCTTAAAAGTACGGTAAAATTGCAGATCCGTGATTAATGTTGTAATTCATACTCATAAACTTCTTTAAAAAAGGTAATTTGCCACTTAAAAATGCATCATTTTAAAGTAGCTTGTCCCATTTCAAATTCTTAGAATTCGTTGTAATTCATCTTAATCTTGTAAAAATGATTCAGATATTATAAGTGCGTCCACTCATTTATCATGGACTATAAAGGATAATTCTGAAAAGTTCTTAAGAAGCACTATATTCAGGAAGGTAAGACGAAGTTGGATGTGTCGTTCGTTTAAAAAGTGGCTTGTAATGTGAAGCCGCTTACATAAATAAAGGGCCCCGGATGGCTGAGTGGTTAGCGTCGCAGGCCAGCTGTCTGAGAGCTGTAACGGGTGCGGGTTCGATTCCAGCCTGCGCGCTGGGTGTACTTATTCTTTCTCTGTGACAGTAAAACTTTTTCTGTGTCTGTTTTACTTGACGAAGGCTGATGAGCGGGTCTCTGATAAAGCACACAAGCCGGTATAAATATGTTCCCTATCCTCCCCCCCCCACTACAAAAATAAAGAAAAGTCAACACTCAAGACAAATAATGATTTGAAAATTATTTTAGGTTACTGTTGTTATTTACATATTTTTTATTATTTTGTGTTTTTTTTATATTTCAGAGGTTTTCGCATTTCAGGACTAATTTTTATTCAACTCTCATTTAGTTTTCCTTAACCGTAGCTGTATATGTTACAAGGATAAGCGCATCTGTGCAAATCTAATTAATAAAAACTTGACATTTAAAATAAAGTATTTCTTGCGATAACAATAATCTCATAATACATCCCAATTAGCCCAAACTTCCATTTCTTAAATTTTAACTATGTATTTTTAAACAATAAAAGGATGCATTTTTTCCAATTAAAAACACATTAATAGCCCATATTTTCAGGAATTACTTTTTAGATTCGTCGGAGGTATATCAATTAAAGACCCACCAAGTTATTCTAACCTTTATGAATAGATTTTGTGTCCATTTAAGAATCGTACTAATCAATCAATATAAGTTATCGATAAAATTCGGAACTATTAATTTTGCATTAAAGCAACACGCTAAGCTCCGATCTTTTCAGTTAGGCAACATGTCCTCTTCAGGTAATATAAAGTGTTCCAAAACCTGAAAATTATTTAATTAATAAACGATTTTTTTCTGCTTATGAATAAATGCATAAGTGGAATTATATTTGATTTTCCTCCAACGTATGGCTTATTTTTATGTGGTGATACTATTGAAATGCTGATGAGAAAGTAATCTTACTGGAAATGGACTTAATTCGTGAATTCGAAATGTTATCGGCATTTCATTTTAATAAAAAGGGAAATTTTTCCAAAATTTCATTCAAATCATTAATTTTTTTTGCTTTATTTAATAACACATATTTGCCTGAAACTTTTCAAACTTTCACTATTTTATAAACTGTAATTAATAATGACTCCCTATACAAAACAAGTTACCGCTTCAATACCAGCCGTTGCTTGGGCCATGGAGGCAGAATTATAAAGTTTGAGGAAAGAAAAACATAAATTAAATTTCTCAAAGCAATCATTTATGCTCTTAAGTAATAATTTAAATAACAATTTATTCCCATTCATCTCAATTAAAAATGTCGCATACCAATAACGTATTTACATTTGCTTGTTGAATTAAAGATGCAGGAAAAACAGTTGGTCAACAAAATCCCTTTTCATTCTGAACAAAACTATGGCAGTTGACTTAATTCGATGTTTTAAAAATTTATATTAAATCACTGGTGGACACAGAAAAAATGTTTTTGATTTTAGTTAAAAAATAAATTTTGTTTTTGCATTGTAGAATGAGATGATAATTAGTTTTGATGTTTGTTTATTTATGTACGTTTATCATTTGAAATTTGTTATTTAAATAAAAAGTTTCGAAATTATCTATTTATTATTAATATCATACATAAAAAAGACTAAATGTGCATTTAGTGTGATTTGTTAATTTATTTTCATTATATAATCGCATTGTAAGATATTTTTGCTGATATTTGCATTAATAATTTTAAATTTTATATTTTGCAATGCCTATTAAGTAAGTCTTCTCAAACTTAACGTCTGTTTTAACTACACAATGACAATGCAAAAAACATACATTTTCGTTCAACGTGATATCAATTAATTGTATTAAATCACAAATGGATACAAAAAATAGTCTTGGTTTAACTAAAAGCTTGAGAGAGACGAAGAACAATTTTGAATTTGGTTTAATTTTAACTGTTTATTATTTGAGACATTTTACTTGTTATTAAATTAAAAGTTGCGGATGATTCTGTTAATCATAAATTATAAAACATAAAAAATAAAATGTACACTTCATTATTTTTTTTCACGCCTTTTTAAAAATATTGTTGATAATTATGGCATTGTATTAATTAGTAATGATATTTTTTTTACAAAAAATATTTTTAAAGGTGCCATGTAAAACATAACGCTTATTGAAACAATTAGACAATGTAAAAAAGAATACACTTTCTTATAAAATGTTATCAATTATAAGTTTTTAAATGACCTTAAAGCTTGTTTGACGTCAACATTTTGCACTTGACATTTATGACACGCAAAAAACAAGATCATTAACTGTTTTACTTGTAGTCATTAAGAAGTTCATGTCGTATTTTCATCGTTGTCATAGTCAGGGACTAATTAACACACCACGTCAAAATATATGGTATAAATAACATTAAATAGCTTTTTGACCTTGATGTTTCGATAATTTATTTTATAAGTATATATAAGGTATCAGTAATTATTATTTATTTTTAATAAATAATTATTATAATGAAACAGTGTTTTTTTCTTAATTTCACAGAACTACTTTTATGGGCACCTAAAACTCTTTTTTTTAGCGGTTAATTAAAAATGTTACAATTGTTTTGCGTTTTATGGGACCAATGCTTACTTTCATGAACTGAATGTTTCAAACAAAATCTTTAATTTACTAATGAGATAAAAAAAATAGTCTACATTTGCATAAAATTTGGGTTAGGATGATTCATTTTGAGTATGTAAATTGCTACTCTACATTAGTTAATTACCATAATGTGCAGGGAAGAAATAATCCTCAGTCTCTTGTGTAAAAACATTGCATAAACCAATCTGATAATTATTGTACATCTCGTTAAAAATTAACATTAACCAGCCAATCGATTTAAGAAAGTATAATTTCTACCATTTTCTCAATGGGACCAGGAAATCCAACAAGAATTAAAACATACTTTTCTTCAATAAACTTCTTGACACGCAATTTTAAATTAATAGGAGCTCCGTGCTCGCTCACTGCACCTCGTCAACCACCTACTCCCCCCCCCTCCCCCCATCTCCAATGAGCACGTGACATCGCGTGACGTAGTTTGTGCCGTAATCCTTCGCGTGATTCCTCGATGCCTTTTCGGTTTTTCTTTCAGATTCGTCTGAACATGAACGATTACTTTGCATTTACACCGACCGCAATCGCTTTGGCTGTCCCAGGGACTCGTTGAGCGAAGCAGGGTTGCCAACTTTACAGTTAAGCAACTAAGAAAAATGGTCAATTGAGGGAACAGGAAATAGTAGAAAAAAGTTTTTTTCTTTGTAGGTGATTCTAAATCAATTTAAAACAATCCCAACTAGTCAAGTAACTAGAAAAAAAAAAGCCAAATTAAGAGCTCTAAAAGTTGGTACTTTGTTGAGAAAGATTTTCAGCATTCATATTTTTTTTTGTTGAAGTTAGAAAATTAGTTTGTGCAATGCTTATTTTTTTGCAAGATACAATGATATCATGATACAATTATGATATTTTAATGAAAATAATGAAAAATACTACATATAAGATACTCTTATGGAAATAACGACCTCTTGATTATTAAATGTAATTAAATCAAATTCAAATAGCAACATAAAAATACATGTCAATCATTTAGAGTGTCAATTACATGTGATAAGGACAAGATGTATTTATTTCAAATTTATTCATTAGGATGAGATGTCTTTTTGAGTGACACAAAATGTATTAATTTCTAAAGTTGTCAAGAGAAATTCATACTTTTTTTTTATTATTTATGTATATTGTTTCTATTTCGCAAACATGCACTCTTCGAAATGTGTGTTTTTGTATACAATTTTTTCTTAATGATATTTTTTTCTCAACTGTGTTTGATGATTTTGCAATGCATTGAAATGCATAGTGATGGAGTAAAAGTGTACTTCCTAAATTAAGCCAAAATAAAACATTGGTTTGTTGTAACATAACAGAAATCTGTCGGGGATGAAACACACATTGAACACGTTCTTCCTTATGCTACTTAGATATAAAATAAGCACTGGTAGAATGTTGATTTACTGCACTATGAAGACGAAGTAAGAGTTTAAGAAGTTACCAGAAAGCAATTTTAGAGGGCGTTGTGTAACTTTTTCTAACTATGATTTTACCATGTATTCAATTTTTAACTTACCATGTTCAAAATTATTTATATATGTTATAATATCATTGCCTAAATTTCCAAATCTCTGATATAGTCCACATATGCTATTTACAACCGGGAACAATGCTAATAGCAGCTGTAATGGCAATTTAAGGCAAAAAATCACAACACTTCAGATTCACTTAGCATTGAAACTTCTCAATGGAAAACCACAGGTAAGTACGGCTTAGCATGCATCACATTTATGAAAGATTAAATTGACTTAATATTGTCACTGCAAGCATCAAGCACCAAAAGTGCAGTGCACCTTACACTCTTAAAACAAAATAGTGACAACCCCCCTATAGGAGAAGTGCATTTTCGACACTGGAAAGGAGTGAAGTTAACTCCTAAATCGCTCGTAATAGCCCTAAATCGCTCCTAATCGCCTTAAAATCGCTCGTTTGTTGTCAAGATCGTTGGAGGTTTAACAAAACAAAATAGTGAAAACACTCCTACACGGGAAGAGCATTTTTGACTCCAAAATGAGTGAAAATTAACTCAGACTGAGTTAAAATCGTGCGTTTTAGGAGTGTAATGCGCGTGAAACAAGCTACGAACACGCAATGTTGTTTCAGCTAAAAAAAAATGTATGCACAGTGTATAACCTAAATGTGCTTCTAATCAGTTCACGAAGATTTAAGACTGAGGGAGTCAAAATTATATATTAATTCCACTTATGGCATTATTTTCAACCAAAGTTTGAAACATTCTGATAGATTTCTTACCATGGCTTGCGCCTTTTACTACAGTTTGTATGGTGCCTTTCAAATTACTATGATTTTAAGTTTTTATCCTCAGTTTCATGGTCTTTTCTCTACAATTCAAAGCAGTCAAATAAACTAACTTAAAACAAAAGACATGATATTTGCGACGTTTCAATTGATTGATTAATAAAGTAAACAGACAATACCGTTATATGGTTTAATATATTTTTATTTAGTTTTCATACGTCGCCAAATCGGACAATCGTCCTCCAAAAACAGTTGACATTTCCGTCTGCGGCGAATGAAGGCATTTTCCCAATTCCTCACGACAACCGAGCACAAGTCAAAATACCATCAGTCGTTTCCATTGCGTGGACATCGATCGAGATCCAAGCACGAAGACATCACAACGAATGTGGGGGGAGTCAAAGTGGGGAACACACGTTCTTTGAAAATACTATATCTTCTGAATGGATAGATTATCTTTATAAATGTATGTTATTTGTGATAGTTAGTTAATTCTTGAAACATAATTGCAAATTGGGTGTTTTGAAACAGTGCACACCTTCGTATGGTCTGTCTCAAAAATTTATGTGTAAATAACGTTAACAAAAGCGGTAAAAACTTTTTAACATTTTAACAATAAAACATGTCAACTGTTCCGTAATTTCTTATCTTTTATTGGGTTCTTTATAAACATTGCCCATGTAAGTGTATGCAAAATATGTAAGTTTTTTGACACCCGTAGCTGTGATATATAGAATTTACAAGTAGACTTCACCAAACAACGTACTGGACAATATTTTTTAACATGTTATTTTAAAGAATACAGAATCGGTTTTCAAAGGCATATTTAACTATTTACATGCTTTGTTGGAAATTTTAAACATTCAACGATCGGAAGTCAATAAAAGGTCTTGGAAAAAGTTGCTTCTCGATATTTTCCACAACTGGAGACATAAAACAGAATGTTCCATTCTTTTGCACACCCTAAGCCAGTGTTCACCTATACATAGTATTACGTTTTTGGCCATATGTATTATTTCCTTTTTAGTGTTATTGTGCTGGGCATATCGGAAGATTTATATGACCAATGTCAAAGTTCTACCTTATTCGCGTGGGGTTGAGTTTTGTACCATTATACCATCGATTTATATTACTGTTGGTTGGACTGTTGATATTGGTGGTGTGACGTGTGTCAGTGTGTGATTTTGATATGCTGTGTTTAAATGTGATTTGAGTAGGTATCACACGTAATAATGCAATCAATGAATTGTAAATTGCGTAAGTGTCACACTGTGAAATACGAATTGTCATTTAATTGGATCCGTTTCGTTCAAAAAGGGGTATTTAGACTGACAAGTCGTGTTATTATAATAGAAAGAAAAAATATAGGAAAATGTAAGGTTTTAATGAGTTGGACAACTTGATATATCCACTGGTTTTAGTGTTGCAGAAGCTTTTCAGTTATCTATCGTCGTAAACTGTTACAGATTTCAAGGGAATGATAAATATTAAATTGTAAACAGTTATCAAGTTATGAGGTTTTAATTATAAAATGCAAACATATCTAAAAAAAGATGATGACTTTACATGGGGCTTACAGAAGAGTAAAATGCACTCGTGATAGATATCGAGTTACTAATTTTTCCCGAACGAGGGGCAAGACATTCAAAATTATGTGTTTTTTGATGAAATTTTAAGAATACAATAACCTTTAAAGCTGTTTCTCCGTCGTATCCGTTGATCATTTTGGCATAATATCTGATATGCATGCCTTTTGTAGAAAAAATCCAATCTTTAAAGAAATATATAAGAAAAATTCCCCATACGCCTCTCATATTGAAATATACTTAGCATTTTAGAGATGTCCAAGAAATATTAATTATTCAATTATTATAACTATTTATTAGTTAGAACTAATAATTTTTAGAAACTTTATACCCTTTTTCTTATAAAATAAGCAAAAATAAGACAGAGAATACTGCACTGAATACCAATTGAAAATAAATAGACCATCCCAGCCAACAATAGACTTATTTGTGTGTGGAATAGTTAAGATAGTCTTTACATAACCATTGCTTTTAACTGGCCTAGTTTTTTTTTTCAAATGCATAAATTATCAATTGGGTTGTTTATCTATTCAATCCCACGCAATTGTTAGTAAATTGACATGTGGTGACACTTTTTCAGTACCAAAGATTGTTTCCGTGTAGTTTAGATAAATTTCTTGTTTAAAAGTTAAATGTGTTCATTTAGACTCGGAAATAAAATTTTTCATTTATATCAGTTATATATACATGATGAAATGAAAACTACCAACTACTTATATTGCTTGAATAAGAAAATTTTTCCAATTTAGCTTACAAAAGGAATTATTTTTCAGGCTTTTCTGTGTTGCTTTCACATTCTTTACACAACATTTTTTTTTTCAAATTTAATGATATTGCATTACAATAGAACTTAAAAAATAGGGTCGATATAATCGAATTTCGTTAAAAGTTTGAAACCGACATTTCAAAGCCATTCCTTAATTAAAAAAATTAAATACAATATGTTATGCTTTTATTTGATTTAAGGGGAGATCATAGTTAGCGACAGCAAAAATGGGCAATTCTTAGTATTCATTTCAAAAGGCTCTAAATCATTAAAAAATGCTGGTACAATAAAAAAAATTGTTACAAATTATAAATTGTACTTCTATTATTATATTTACACCTAAGAATCTTCTTTTTGAAATTTATTTTTTAAGAGAAAATATTTCTTTTGAAACATACAATTACGAATTGTCAAAAATACAAGTATTTTTGCTGCACACTTTGTCCAAAAAATATACAATGAAAGCACATAAAACTTTTTTAAAATGCAAGTAAACAGTTTGATTAATATTGGTCACCTATTTTTTTTTGCCTAAAATAATTTTTAAATTTTATTTTAAGAACATTATATTCTACATTCATAAAAATTCTGATTTTCAACGAAGAAAAGTGTAAAATAATGGAATATATATTTTTTTTAATTTGCAAGACTAAATTAGATGACTTTAATAGATCTAAAATGGTTTTATAACACACAAAAAATTAATGAGAAATACTTCATAGATTTGGAGAAAAGTGTACCTATGTGATGAAAATTTTAGTTTTGAGAAAAACGCAAAATACAAATACAGTCGAACACTGTTAACACGAACTCAAAGAGACCACCGAAACATTTCTTGTTAACCGAATTTCATGTAAATCATCAGGAATTTTTTTTTACATGGAGCCAGTGAATGGTTTTCAAATATCAACACAAAGAATTCATATTTTATAATGTACATAAATATAATACAAGCATACAATTATTCAATGAGGGCGTGACACATGTGTTTATTTTTATAATTTTAATTTCGTAAAAGAAATAATATACCAATCGATACAAAATCGGTCTCATTCGACTGATCAGGCTTTCATCTATCAGAAAATACCTATTTTAAAAATTCAACTTTTTTGGTCATTTTTAGCACCTCCTCTTAAACATTAGAAAAAATAGCTTGACACCAAAAATGTTTGCTTTTTCGAACTATATTTATACTGTATTTAATGATATGTAGAATAAACATATATTATTCATGATTTCGTTACAACAAGCAATTATTTGCTTGTAAAAATAATACATCTTTTTAAAGCTCTTGCATATTTTTAAAACGAAAAATTCATAATAACATTAAAATTATATTTAAGCTTTAAAAATATAATTTCTTAATAAAAAAATATTTATAATTTTTGTTCAATTAAAATATTTTTTTAATGTAAAGGAAGTAATTTAGTTAAAAATAATTTAATTTTTTGTTGTTTAGGTATTGATCTTAATTGAACAACACCTAAATCGGATTGTTTAATGATTTCATTAATTTTATTCTGGTTAGTTAAAAATTCACCTTCTTTACAATTTGCTTTCTCATGCAAAAATATACTAGAAAAAAAAACCTAACTCTCTTAACATATTAAACAGCAATTAAATAAAATTCTATGAAATATAATATATTTATTTAAATTATTTTGGTATTTGTAGCTTGGCATGAAACTCGTATAGCCAGCCGTTATTGTTCTTTCTAGAATTACATGGAATGGAATGGTATGGTACATATATATTCCAGCTTGTGTGCTTGTTCAGATAATTGCTTATAAGCTTTCGTCAAGTGAGACAGACGCAGAAAGAATTTTTACAGTCACAAAGAAATGAATAACACATAGACAAATAACAACATTTATTGACGGTCACAAACATCCATGCCTGAGCGGGATTCGAACCCGACCCCAGAAGCACCAAAGGCCAGCATCCTAACGATACAGCCACCGGGACGGCAGAATTTCATCTAATATTGCTAAAATAAGAAATAATCGAATAAGAAAGAACTGTAATCTCAAATATTCTCCCGATTACGACCGTAATCGACTCAAGTATGCTCCTGAGTCAACGAACTCTTTTGTTGTTGCAGAAAACTCACTGCAAATGAGATTTTGATCGCTTTTACCTGCAATAAAAAAGCAGATATTTCTGTAGATTCTTTTTTATGGCGTGATAACGCATTCCATTAATCTCAGAGAACGAATCTCCACCATAATGAAGATCGAAAAGCTCATTAAACACAATAGCATAAACAATACACAAGAGATATTAAATATAGTATTTACTCCACCTTCTTTACCTGTTACTACTAACATTATTGTAGTGTGCACCTGATTTGCAGGATTTGATTTGTGTTTAAGTGAAATTTCGCATATGAAATCTTCAATTAAGAAAACTTTGAACGATTTTATTGATAAGTCATTTCAAAACTAGGTTGAATATTAAAACTTTTCAGCATAATTACAACCCTTAATACTTATACTTGTTTAATATAAGCACTAATTTACAGCTTATGTTCAAAGTTTAGGATTTCAAAACTATATTTCCACTCGTTACTTTACGGTTGTTCAAAAACCCAATCATTACAAAATTGCGAAGTTAAATAAAGCTTAATATACAAAACCAAAACTTATAGGGGTTATTCGTTTAAGATGCCATTTTAGTATAACTTTAAAAACAATAAATCTTTTGAAGCAACCACTCCATGAAACCATTACAAAATGTGTCATACATAGATATTTTTGACTTGCTTATATGAACTTAAAGTAGGTAAACTTAGGATTGTAATTGTAAATTGTATTAAATCAAAGCACGATAGTATTAAGCAAGTAATATTGTTAGTTTAAAAAAAAAACAGCAGAGTTATAAATTGCTTTCTAAAAGGAATCTATTTGATACTCTCCTTGTAAGCAACAAGATGGGCCGATCGGTAAATCCCATCGCTTTCATGGTAAACATTCAAAGCAAATAATAATGATTAGGACATGCTTTTAACAAGTAACTAAGATAGTTTGACAAAATTATAACTGCCATTTTAGTTTTAAAAATGTGTTTATCATTATCGTAATTAAAATTTTGATTTTATTATACAAATTTAGGAATTATGTGAGAAATTTTCTAATGCATAGTAAAATAAGTATTTTTTTCAATAACTCTAGTGAATTTCATGTATTCTCGAATCATTTTAGCAGATTTCACAATTTAACTTTTAGAATCAGAGCATAAATAGAAGGACGCTATTTTTATTTCACCATAATCGATATTTACATTGCTTGAATTCAAGCAAAATTAGTTTCATATTCTGCAAAATCAAATTAACAGCGAGAATCAAGTAATGAAGATGACACTGGTAATATATTTTTAATTAGTGGCACAAAAAGGTTCAATTTCTCTTGTAAAACAAAGTCTGCGTCGAAACATGTTATTGCAAATCTTACCCTCTTAAAACAAAAGAGTGAAATCCACAAAGAGAGTGAATCATATAGGATAAGTGCATTTTTGATGCTGGAAAAGAGTGAAAATTAATTCAGACAGAGTTAAAATCACTCGTTTCGAGTGATCCTGTCGGAGTTTTAACTGAACAAAAAAGTGAAATCCGCTCCAATAAGACAAGTACATTTTCGACGCTGAAAAGAGTGAAATAATTAACTCAGACTGAGTTAAATTCACTCGTTTGTTTTAAGAGTGTACTTTCGAATAAATTTTGCTCGCAATCATTCAGCTGATTAAACATTGCATGCAATTATACCAAACCAGTTTAGTAAATCTATGGTCTTAAATAAGGATACACACGGATAGGGTTAAGCGGCTTGGCATTGATGAGAGCTACATATTGAAGACTTTATACGTTTGACCTTCAGAAGATGTTACAACAAGAACGATACTTTATTTGAAATGGCACGAACTTTCGTGAGGTCTGAGTATATGGGCAATAAAAAATGACTTAATCTTGTTGATGCCAATAGTTTATAGGAAATTGTTTGTTTTAAACAGGCCTATTGCATCGTCTTAAGTAGAAAAGGGGCACGAAAAATTAAGGAAAATATTTAAGAAATCACTAGTTATTCTCATTTAATATATTTTCAGCTTTAAATCAAAAGTCAATTAAATTGTAATTTAGTTTGGATAAAATTCATGTATTTACAAAAGGTTGTTCTATAAAAACAATTTGTTATAAGCTGAAACCACTTATGACTAATCTTTTCCCAATCAAATAAACTATATTATGAAATCCTTAACACAGTTTATCAACAATTTTATAAACATTCTTATATCAACAAAAAAGTAAGGAATTAAAAAATATGCAATCTATTTTACATTTTCTCTACATCAAATGTCGAGAACAAATACTTTGTGTAATATTTTAAATTAAAAAACTTTTTTACCACAACCATTAAACCGATTATATATTAAAATATATGTAAAATCAAATTCAAAATAATAAATTACACATTTAAGTTCATTAAAATCGAATGAAATTCAAGAATACAATAATTGAAATGAAACGATAAAAAATATTAGATTTATTGCAGTTTTATACTATAAACTCTTTAATGCATTTGTAAATACATAAGAAACACAATGTAATAATGTAACTGATATGTTATAAAAAATATTTATAAGAATATGTTTCGTTAATAAAAAAATATTTTCAGATTTACTCTTGCTTATCCAGTTTTCGCTGAAGAAAAAATACTTAAAGAATAATAATTTAATTAATTATTTCAAATAAAATTTTCATTTTTTGAAATTGTCTTAAGGAAGCTGTTTTAGTGTCCTTTCGGTCTCTTAGACATTAGGACAGTGCGAATAACTACAACTGACTTTGTTAAACAGAACCATGCATCGTATCAAACGGTTTGTAGGAGCAATAAAAAATAAATCAAATATTTATACACAATATTTAGATGTAGTCTCAGTTTGCTTGATAAAACTTTTTTATATAGCATCCTCCCAGTCTTTGAAACATTAATGCATTGCAATTAGCGATCTCAGACTCGATAAATTAGTCCCAACTTATCCAACGGTATGTAAAAGTTACCAAAAATATAATCAAGAAGTAGGAGGATAAAGCCAAAGGAGGAGGCCAAAAATATAATCATGAGTAGGTTTGTAGGAGCAATAAAAAATAAATTAAATATTTATACACAATATTTAGATGTGGTCTCAGTTTGCTTGATAAAACTTTTTTAGTATCCTCCCAGTCGTTGAAACATTAAAGCATTGCAATTAGCTATCACAGACTCGATAGGTCACAGACTAGGTCCCAACTTATCCAACGGTATGTAAAAGTTACCAAAAATATAATAAAAAATATGTAAGACCTATCAAAAAGTAAATGAAATATTTATACACAATAGTCGCATATTACTAATGCTTCCCGTGACTTGAATGGTCTTACTAGGTGGCCGCCGTGAAAATACCGTGATGTTAATCTCTAACAACGATTTGAATCTAATATCTAATATTCCTTTCAAATTTGACAACTTATAGGAACGAAACTCTGAATATGACAGATATCTTTGCGATCGCGTGTTTAATATACGTCCTATCGTTTCCGACGCATTCGAAGTCTTAAGACATTCCATTCTTTAAAACGTTTCATAACTTTCTATGAAGGAATGCGGCACAAAGTAGGTCTTTTTGTGAATGGTGAGTCTTGGCGTGCGTCGGCTGACACTTACAATATGATGCATGTTTTTTATAAAGATCTGTGTGATTTGTTAAAGTTGTTTTTAAAGAGTTGTTTCTGATTTTTTACATGTTAAACTGACCTTTCTATTGTAGTAATTTTCGTATAGTTCAAGAATCTAAATTTCCTTCATAAATGTAGGATTATTTTATTTAGTTGATTTGCATTTTGTTTTTTGTAACTAACTTTTTTTTTAAATAAAAGTTTTTCCAAAAGTGGGAAATTTAATGAGTTTTTAGTTTGCAATAAAAATTGGATTGCAATAAAACTATTTGCCTAATTTTGGATGGTTAATATACTAACGAGCAGTTTTAAGCACGGTTTAAATAACACTTATTCCTCACTACGGTTATATTTTAAAGAGTTAGCCTACTTTAACAACTACAAATGCTACAGACAAGTGTGATACTTGAACGTTTGACTAAAAAAACTGAACTTTTTGAAACTAGAAGTCATTGAAAATCTCAAAAAGAATCTAAATCGAAGAAGTTTAATTATTAAAAAAAAACTTTCAAACTTACACTCTTAAAACAAAAGAGTGAAATCCACTCTAGTTGGAGAAGTGCATTTTCGACACCGTAAAGGCATGCATATTTTCTCAGACTGAGTTAAAATCACTCGTTTGGAGTGATCCTGTCGGAGGTTTAACACACAAAGGATCCACTCCAAAAGGAGAAGTGCATTTTCCAGTCTGGAGGAGTGAAATCCACTCAGACTGAGTTAAATTCGGAGTGTTTGTTTTAAGAGTGTAATGCCCATTCAAAAAAATAAGTCCATTTTCTTTTAAATCACATTGACCCTCAATCATTATACAAGAAGTTTTATTTTAAATAATAATAACAATTTATTTTCATAACTTTAATTCTGATTAATTTTTTAAAAAAATTCTTTCATTTATGTTTACATTTAAATATTTATGGATGAATAATGCCTTTCAAATACCCTTTATTTGTATTGATGAGGCTTGCTTTATGTTGATTTTAGTTGTTAGATTTTTGTTGGTTAGATTTTTGTTATTATGTTTGTTGCAAATTTTTCACAATATGTTTGGCTAGTTTCTTTGTTTACTACCTATTATATTTCAATCAGAAGAATTACAAAATAGTCCCTAGTATTACAATTCGTTAATATAATAATACAGATCATTTTATTGCTGCCATTGTATGCTTGTATAATAGATTGCACCTCATTGTTTATAAGATTTCTCCAAAATTAAAAATTAGATTTTCCTTTGAATAAGAAAACAATTTATTCAAAAACGCCAATTTCTTTTAATTAAATTAACCCTATTTCTTGTAAAGAAAATTGTGAACATATCTATATACTTTACTCCCAGTTTAATAACTATAAAAAATAATTAAATAGAGTATTTAAAGATAAATATATGTGCTTACTGTTGGCTGAGTTAAACTAGGCAAATACAGTCCTGCACAAAAGTTTAGACACAGAAGCAATTAATGGAAAAAATCGTCAATGTTATTATTTTTCAGTAGTTTTTTTTGTTAAATATATATTCTTCAGGCAGCATGAAAAATAATAGGGTAAACATTTTTGCCAAAAAATATAGATAAATTTGACTTCCATCAACAAATTAAAAGTGTCCATAATTCAGTTGACTTCAGAATGGTTCTAAGCATTGAAAATTACCTTTAACCTTTTAAAGCAACTTAAAAACTCTCCCTTTAGATGACTCAATCACTTCCTATATAGAATTTGCATAAAACTGAAACTTGTGTCTATACTTTTGTTTCAAGGAAAGTATGGACATTTTCAATTTGTTGATGGAAGTCAAATTTATTTATATTTTTGGCAAACATTTTTACCCTATTATTTTTCATGCTGTCTAAAGAATATATATTTAAAAAAAACTACTGAAAAATTGTAACATTGATGATTTTTTCATGAATTGCGTCTGTGTCTAAACTTTTGTGCAGGACTGTAAGATTTAAGAGGCACATGAAAAATACAGAGTTTATATTTCTTTTACATCCTTGCTGACACAATTATTTAAAAATGTACTTCATATTTTTTCTGGTTAAAAGTAAGAACAATTATACCTCCCACGCCATATTTTCAATCCTTTTAATTCTCTTCTGTAATTTGTCCATATTTGCGTTTAATTAACATATCAAAATGCAACATTTGACCTTTTTCAAAAGAGGTAACATTTTGTATTCAGAAGGATCTTTCAATGGTATATTTTAAATACATGTTAAACTGTATTGTTCTCCTTGAACTTAAAATGTGAGTGTTTCGCTGACTGTTTCACAATAAGGTTCTAGTTGCTTTGTTCCATTTCTTTCTTTGTTCTGTCGCTGATTAAATAGGATATTATATCGTAAGATGTTTTTAAGAACGATCAAAGATGACAATTACGCTATCCTTATTTGATATGACGATTAACTAAGTCTGACAATATGAAATAATTTGTAATACATTGTTTTAAAGGCTGTAACATTTTACACGAAATTTTCAAATATGAAAATAACACTTTCAGCATAAGTTACATTATATCGTATTAGTTTTATTGGAACGCTTAATACAAAAACAACTTGTTTGATATCATGTTAGTTTAGGAATACCATCCTCGGCTTATTCTGTGAATTCCGATATCTTTCCCATGGGTCTGGGACATGAGTCGGACAGCCTAATCCCGACAAGCCAGAAACCCGACTGTCAGAATTCAGGCCCAAATCCCGACAGGGTCGAAAAACAGATGCTAGAAATACATATTTTTTGTATGTTTTTCCAATTTTTTCTTTAAATATTCTTCTTTACAATTTAAAATATCATTCTTAGTTTTAAATAATATATAAGCTGCTTGTATTTTAAAAATATTGTGTACTATTAAATATTTGAACTTAGCGGGTAAAACAAAATTAAATCACTACATTACCTATATTATTGGAAAAATTACGACCCTCGAAACCAGACCACATAATATATAAGTCTAAATTATGAAACAAAAACACACAAAAAAAGTGTACTCCAGACATTGGAATATTTAAAATACCCCAATTAATTATACTAGGGATCTTCGTTTATAAAAGTGGATTTCGAATGTAACACACTTTTTTCTAACCAATGGCATATTATATTAATAAATCGATAAAAAAAAGTTTTTCTTCCTAAATTCTGTAATAATAAGGGATTTTTTTTTCATTAAATTGCTTTTCATTTAGAATAACGGCATTAATTTATTGATTCGTTGGAATTTCGGCCCTGTCGTTATTTAAACTCTGTCTCGTTTTGACTGTTGGAGATATGCCCCCCCCTCCCCTTCCTTATGTTTTGAAAATCGTACTGAGGTTGAGACAAACAGACAGATACTCAGTCACACATTAATAGTAAAAATATTAAAATAATTTTTTATAAAAAGTACCCCACTTATCATTGTTCCTATAAAGTGTACTCTCTATTTAAATTATTCCCCATGAACTGAATGCTGAAACTACTTTAGCGCTGTTTGTTCCCGATGACATCACTCCATTCTAAAATCGTGTGTCCATTTTGTCGAAGGAACAACGACAGTTCCTGTTTCACTTTCTCCGGCCATCAGGTTAAAAGCCGCCATTGTGGAAGAACAAACATCCGATCCCGTTTTTCGATTGCGATTATTTATTAATCGTTATATCCATTCCGTCGCTTTCTTTATTGTTATCGAAATGCCGGGCTCTGTGTCGTTGCGGATGGCTGGCCGCTAGCGATGCAGCCCGATGGCACACTTTTGCCCTTTGTGTCGTAGAAAGTGACCGTTTGTTTTCCTTTCAATGCATAGGGTCATTAGTGATTGGCAAGATGGAGGACTTTTATATCGGAACTCAATTAAAATGATATTTAGGGATTATGAAGGGATTGCTGTCAATTTATAAATGAGTGTTTATAAATTGATCATGCCGTAAGATATTAAGAGTATATCAATGAAAAAAAAAATTCCTGCTTTGATACGACTAATGATTTCTTTATAAGAACTTAATTGAAAGGATAAAATTAGGGGAATAGGGATTGGGGGAAATTAGGAGATGATTAGATATTGCCAAATGTGAGAAAACAGATATTTATAATTTGGCCTTGTATTATTAATACAGAAAAGTAAACTCTAATTATCTCTCTGAAGGTTTGGTAAAAAAAAATAATCCAAACATTATCTTAACAAGAAAGTTTTTTTTTCTATTGTAAGAGCAAACTTTTTTTAAAACTTTATTTTCAAATTAATTTAATAAAACCAAAAGTTCAACTACAACGTTATTTTTTATTCAGGCTTTTTTTTAAATCGCTATATCGTACTCGGTATGTATGCAAAGAAAGCGTCAGAGTTTTTGATTGAGAGAGTAGCAGTATAACAAAACCGGAGTATAACAAAATCCGGAAACAAATATATCTAACAAATTGTAAATTACTAATATATATTTTTACATTGACAATTTTCAAATTCGTTCCATTTAAATGAAATCCACACTCGCAGTATCGTCATTCCAGTTCTGCTTTAACAATCCAGCGGAAACGATGACATATGACCAATATCATTTTCCATCCTAAACCTAGATATGTCATAACTTCATTCGAGTGAAAACTATGAATACTATAGTGTTTTAAAAGAAAAATGGAGCTGAATATATTACCTCAAAACCTTTGTCATATTTAGTATTTTCTTTACATGTTTAGTTTAGGAAGCATTTGGACAGATATGGGAATATTTAACTGTTAAAATAAGGAATCATGGTACAATAAACAAGTAGTTTTTTCAGGAATCGAAGTAAAATATGACGTGTATTTGAAAAGGGAAAATATTTTAATGTGTGATGAATAATATGTGAATTTTTTAGATATGTTTCTATTTTATACAAAAAAACGATGCATCATTTTCAAGTCAAATGATATTTTTCAGTACTTACGTTATAAATACATTAAAAAATTTAATTCAAAGATAAGATTTCATTTACGGTAATTTTTATCCTAATAAGGTTTTTATAAAGTATATATTTTATTCCATTATAACTTAAGAAGTACTCAATGTACTTTGGTATTTTCATTTACAATTGGATAATGAATTTGTTGAACAGTGTTTAAGAGATTGATCTATTCATCAACCTTGGAATTAATTAATTAGTGTCATTCAATAGTATAATTTTAATATTCATCAGAGCTTTCCTCCTAAAAGTTTTTTTTATAATATATTACAACTTCTTTTAGAGTAGAGGGTGGAGTGGATTTCGTTTCTTTTTGTTTCTTTTCGTTTTATTTAATATCGTTTCATTTAATTTTTTTTCGTTTTCTTTTGTTTAGTTGTGGTTTGTTTGTTTTGTTTTACTTGATTTTTTTAATTGAGGTACTCAGAACTCATGCAAACGATCTTTTGAAATGATAATATTACCCTCATATTATTGCACAGGAATAACTTCATTTGGGCGAAAGATAATTTTGAAAAATTTCAATAAAAATGACAAAACGAAAGTTTGTGTTTGGGTTGACTGGTTTACACGTAAACTAACTATTAAATTAGATTTAAAAAGATAAATACCATTGAGTTTATACATAAAAATATACAGTATTAACCACAAGATATACCACAATTACATGAATTCGCCCAAAAGTGCACTCATTTCGATTGAAGTTTTGCAACATAAATCCATTTTAACCTTAAACAACTGCAATTTTCAAAAGAATGTAAGTCATTCTAAAATTTCCTAACCTAACCAAAAGGTAATAAATATGTCTGATACTACATGATTTATTGATACTTATATGCTAATATAGAAACTTAATGAAAGCTTTTAGCTTCAAGCAAAACCTCAACCCATTATACTGTGGTAGACACATTCCCAGGAAGTTGTAGATCATTTGCATGTATCATCAATATAGTTGATAGTTCTCATAGATGTGGATCTCATTCAAATGCTTATTGCATTTGAAGATGAATTTAGAAATTTGAATGTGATACATGACAAAATACATGACATGAGCTGAGTCCTTTTTAGAGTACATCAACGAAATATGGCCCACTCCTAGATTTAGTAAATGTTATTGAAAGTGTCAGTTGAATTCTAATAAGTGTGTATACTTGAAGCAAAGAACTGACTAAACCACACGAGAAAGATAATTGAATGATTCTACTGTAAAATGTTTTTGAGAATGCTCGAAAAATAACGCTTAATTTATAACTCATATTAAATATCAATTTAACATTAAAAATTAAAGTAGGGCAGTGCTTAATTCATGCAATTACATCCTTCTCCGGTAGAAATTTTTCTAGCCAAACCTCCTTTGAAATATTCAAATATCCCCTATTTTTGGAGTTTTTAACATATATTTGCACGTGAACTCTCCATATCATTCGTATCATTTCAATACTGTCTCCTTTACAGCCATTTTAAATTGAAGTTTCCATTATAACCACATTGTTATTTACATAATCCAAATTCCTGCAATTTCTTTGCGGTCCTTTTTTTCCAATGACGAAATCCGATAAACACGGAGCTCCCTAATGAATAAAACCGCACAAACAGAATGACAGTCATCAGCACTGGAATGCCACACGTGATATCAAGGTAAATGGAACAATGGGGGAGGTATGAGGGTAAGAACGAGTCTAATGGAGCATTATTGTCCTTCATTTAACCCACTGAACTTCGACCTTCTTGGGATTGGGGGGGGGGGGGTGAGGAAATCTTGACGTAAATCCTCTTGCTTTTGTCTCTGCAGCTAATACGTTCTATAGGGATTGGAAACCGCTAAATCAAAATATTTTCATCCATTACTTTCAGGTGGAAATATTTTGTGATCGTTTAACTTAACACAGCTTTTATATGAACAGTCCGTCTAATAATTTTTCAGTTGTACTTTGACTGTCAGATTTTCTAACAACAATACTATATATATATTAAAAAAATTAAAGAAGTTTTTACTAAAAAATTAAATTTTAATCTTATCCTGTGAATACAAGCTTACACTTCAGTCAATTTTCTCATATCTCAAAGGAATATTTTGTATACTATTTAGTGTTTTGCACTTTTCACAAACAAAGTAAAAGAAACTAAGTATAAGTTCTTGATGTTCTTGTTTTGCAAAATTAGATAAACATGCTCTAGTCTCATACGTTTAAAGTGGAAAGTAATTCCACAGAGTTTGAGAAACGTTTTTATAATCTCACATATTTGTGTCTTAAGGACAACTTTCCTAGTCAATAAAGTATAAATGATAGGTGTTTAGAAATAAATTTATTTTAACTAAACGTAGATCCATTATTTTGTTTTGATTTAAATGTATGATACCTCACGAAACAAAAACGATTTGTCAATAAGCAGTGGAGGAAAAAATATAAGATTAGATTTATTGTCACACACTAGCCAAAATTCAAAACTACTTGTATGTCTTTAAATGAGAGTTATTTCCCTTATAAAAGTTTTCATTAAAAAACAATGCTGTTAAAATGTTTTCACATTCAGTTGTTTAAATGTAGACGAAAAATTAATTGGGCTTGAATGTGAAAAATTCAATCTATTTGAATATTTAAAGTTAACAAACTAGTTACTACTTCTAGCTTAGCAAAAGTAAATATTTCCATCACAATGAAAGGTACAATGCATTTTTCCTAATATTGATAGTTATCTTAAAACGGGAATACAATTTATATAGTATTGAGGCCGGTAAAAGCTGTTTCATAAATAAACTTATGGTTGTCATTTGAAAACAAGTTATATTTTTCCTTGGATTGTTTGCTTAGCAGAATCAAAGATTTTCGAAAGTCAAAAGATACACTGGATACCTGCAAATACATTATTGGTAAGGGTTTTTGTAGCTAGGAAAATTTTTTATATTTAAAGCAATCATCTGAACATTTGAGATATTTTTTGAAGAAGGATTCATTAACATCTTTATATCATATTTAAACGTTGACAAGTTTAAAAATAATTTGCCGACTGTATGGGTGTACTTGAAGTATTCTAACTAAAAAGTATAATGTTTTTATTTCATTTTTGCAGTTTCCAAGACATTCGAACTACATTCCACTATTCCAAACAGCGATATCCAAAAAACAGCATATCTCATTTCATATTCCTAAGCCAGCACTCTGAGTCATCGGTGACCCAAAATTAACTCAGACCTGCTGAATTAAACGATACCATTTAATGTCCTAAAAGCGAAAGCTTACAAAAAAAACTTCTACCGTTATTATAGGCGCCAAAGTACTACACTTAAAAACCCCCAAAACATGCGTGGTTGCCAATCCAAGTTCCATAAAAATCACTCCCAGAACCGCTTGCACCAATGGTGTCTCTCCATTCTTTGATCCCAGAGGACTTGCGTGGGATGGATTTCCGATTCTTAAAGGAAATTTACGAGAGTTTTACGTCGGATTAGGTGATCTAAAACCTTGGCGATATTAATTTTTTTTACTTGGCGCAGAGAGCAACCGGTAAATAATCCACTGTTAGCGTGACTTAGCTTGTGCTTTTCACCTCATACGTATGCCGATCATGTTGTTATTTTTTATGACTACCACGGCCCACGAAATTTCGCGTGATTTTTGAAAAGAGACAATTCCAGAATGTCCTGCAGTTTTTTTTTTTGTTTTTTTTTGTGACTTTTGAATAAAATTTGTTTGTAATTAAATGAAATTTGCTTGCTAAGCAAAATGAAATTATTAATAGTTATTTACCATGTGATGTAATTAAAATAAACTTTTCCAAAACCAACTAAATTATTGACCATGTAATTTGATGCTTTAAAACTTTCATTTCATACCATAATTCCTCAAACCGAATGGTTTACTCCATCAAACACTATAAGATTTTTTAAAGCAACTACTAATACGCAAACAAAATATTAAGAGATGAAAGCATACAGCCTTTTTGGGACTTAAACGAAGTCACGTGTTCAGTGCATATGCACTGAAGATATATGCATATATTTATATATGCACTGATTTATATAATGCGGACTTCTTTTAAGGAATGAGGCTTCTATAAATTACTTCTTTAGGCAGGGGGTCGAGTCGAATGCCTCAAAATATCACGTGGGGGGAGTCCTCGTCACATACCACGTAATCCCCCCCCCCTCCTTAAAAATTAATTTTAAAGTGCGATAAAATGGTGAAAAGTCCCAGTAAATCTGAAAAGTCATAGTAAAAATTCGTCTAAATCGCATCACGCTATTTATGGACACCTCCAAAGGTTTAACCAAGCCGGTTTTGCACCTTTTTCTATCAAACGTAGTCAAATCTTTATTCTTAATTTTCAAAGCAAAAACTTATTTTATTGAATCTACGTTTATGCGTAAAAATATCTTATCGAACACATATTTTCAAGCAATTGAATAATATTTCTCTAAACTTCTGAGGAAACTGGTCCTATTTTATTTCTTTCCAATGTGTGCATTAAAATATAAGTTTCTTATAAATATAACACGCTATAACATGCCTGCATTTCAAATGGTATTAAAATTCCTTTTTTTACTTTCAAAATTTTATAACAGCATATTATGACTATTGAATATCGTAATTTCAAAACTCCACTTATCCAAGGTTTTAAAATATTAGGAATACCCAGTTTTTAAAATGTTTAATACTTAACCTATTTTTAAAATATTTATATAAAATTTTAACCTGTTTTTAAAATATTTAAGTTAACTAGTTTTCAGAAAAACTAGTAAACAATTCCAATGAAAAATGCCGTTTATTTACACTTCCTCCGAACTGTTTGTTGAATTATAATTATGTGTTTCACAAATATTTCTGATTGCATTTAAGTTAAAAAAAAAATACAGGTAAACTGTATTTGTAAAATCAATAGTTATTTAATGGGTATTTTACTAAGTTCAATCAGTTAGCTTCTAAAAAACAATTAAATACGCAACAAATATTGGTGTAAATGAATTGTAACACCGTAATTACAAAATAAATTAAACCAAGAAATAAATACACCTTCAAGACACATTTATAATGCTTATACATTGTTAAAATGAACGATAATACCGATAATTCGTGTTTTATATATTTTAAATTTAAGAATGTTGCCTTTCTTATCGATAATAGCTTTAAGTAATCATTACAACAAAATTAATTAACGCAATGTGTACTCATTTGCCGTTGTGCCATTTATTTGAAACAAACACTCGTTGCTATAATAGCTATTATTGAATTCAAATTTCTTCAATATACATTTTCGATAAGCTAGCAAAACAATTAAATTGATAGCTAAAAGTTAACTATTTTGTAAGAAGTTATAAAGCTTTGGTAAATTATATACTTCTATGTCAAATTATTTCAAGTCAGGTGCAACTTTGCAAACACAACAACAACAACAAAATTAAAAGAAATTTAAGGAATTTGGATTGGTACAGATAAAACTTGTATTTAATGATTCAAAATATATTTACATTAGAATTTAAAAAAAAAACCTTAATTTTATTGCAAAAGGATTGTCTTTATTTTATTCTACAAATTTCCAAATAATATATTTAATACATTTAACCATTTACTTTATATACAGTCTATGTGCTTTACTCTATATATACAGTAAAAGTGAGACCACAGTACAAGCATCATATAATGTAAATTTTGAACATTCTTTATTTATCAGATAAGTTAAGTAGGGTGAGTTTGATACAGCACACTCAACTCTAAAAGATTACTTAACTTGCTTTTAATTTTTAGTTTACAATATCAAATATGATTTGTTTAAAAAATAATCGATTGATTCAAATCTTCAAACAATCTATATAAAAGTGTGGCAGCATTAATTAAAGAGACTGGTTACTTTACCTTATGAAATAACATGGAAACCGTAAAATAAAATATCTCTTCTATTTTCCCGATAAGTAAGTTTTCTGGGCACATTGGAATACAAGAATCTCGGGTCCGTTTTAAGTTTAAGTAGTCATCAACAGATGTCGCCACCAATTTGATTGAAAATATATTTTATTTCTGTATACACATTTCTGTATATTTTGGTTTTTGTAATTTATTTTATCCGAAACAGCTATTTTATTTAAAATATAAACCGAAGTTACCAATATCAACATCTATATTTTCTTAATTTTAATATTAAAATATCGAACGAAGCAATTCTGAAAGAATTCAACACGTAAGTCTTTTAAATTGTAACAATATTTTATTTTGTTGTAAACAGTTATGTTTCTTCTGCGTTAAGTATTATTTTTATTTTATTTATATTTTGTTTAATAAACCTTTTTTGTGTACTTACAGATTCTGTTATAATCTTGGTTGTCTTTCTTTTGGTTGGTTCTTGGTTTTTCTTGGTTGCGATTTAAAGAAAAAAGTTTCACCTGTATAATTTTTGAAAGTCTTGTAATCACCATCAACCAATTTGAAACATAGAAACTTTCGTGTCGCAGCATAAAAAGTCGGGCATACGCAATGGGATTGTTCTATATAACTTCCTTGGTTTTATAGGCATTGCTGTAAACGAAAGGAGCTACTACACGAGTTTTCTTAATAATGTTAAATAGGGTTGCTATGATTAGGTTTTAAATGGGGATTACATTTCAAATCAAGTACCCAATTCTAATTATAATAACAATTATTTATTTTTGAGTTATCTATTATTTCATTATTATTCATTATTGATTTCATTATTAAAGTTTCAATAGTAATTGAAAGTTGTATGGTGTTTAACACCCCTAGTATTAGTTATGTTTTTATCAAAAGAATGAATATTCTGTGTGTTGAACCTAATTCATAAGTTTTATTCAAAAAGTTAAAATATTTCATCTAAACATAAATAATTTCCTATGCGTAGTTTTCAAAAAGTAAATATTGTTCCACCCCTAAATATGCTTAATTTTTTATTTATCTGGTTTTCCAATTTCCTTTTTCCACGCATTTTTCAGTAGTTTTTACTTCCTCATGAAAAGTCCTCGCTTAACCTAAAAGAAAATTAATTCTTACTTTTACAAATACATAACTTTTCAATTAAATATTTGTTAACTTCGATTGAAATGAATATATTTTGGCGTGTTAAAAAAAAACTTAAATAGCTCTGTGTAGCAAAATCCTTAAAGGAATTCCTTCAAGCTAACCATAGCTCCAAATACTAATAATCAACGTTGTACCGTTGCATTGAAACACTTATTGTTCAACAAGAGAATTTTTTTAATAATTACTTCATTTCATTTAGCTCGAACTGACAATTACGCGTTATAATAATGTTGATCCCGAATGACCCAGCACGCGCGACTGAAATACAAGACGGTAGGTGTCGCTCCATGCATTTTTCTGTGCTGCTTCTATGGATGAAACAGCTCAACTCTGCATCGGAAAAGCAAGTAGGCGTATTGTTATAAAGATGGATTTTTTTTTGTTCTTTTATTCTATGCCATTATTGAAGCTTATGTTTGTAAGGAATATACTGAATACCTCAAAAGAATTGTAATCAGCGACACACAAAAAATGAAGCAAAGCAACAAAACGATAAGAAAAAAAGAAAGCTGCTGAAATGTTAAAGGCAGTGGGGGGGGGGGGGGGGTGAGAGAGACGTCGTCAAGGTTGCCTGATTAGTCTTTTAGGCTTCGTTTGGCCCTTATTTGAAGCATATTTTTTTTTTTAAAAATGGTTAATTTTATATAGCCATAAGGTTTTTTTTGTAATAACTCACGTTACTGATAAATTATGGTACAGTCTTGTTTTGTTTAATTTATATTATGGGCTTTATTAATTAAAAATGGTTTAGTTTCATTTGTTTTTATATCAAATGCATGCATATCATACTGACATTAGTCATTTAAAATTTCACCAGATTTTGAAAGCAAGGGAAGCATTTTAAACTCCGAAAAATAGTGTTATTATTGTCATGAAGATGTTTCAAAACACAAATTTCCTAAATTATAACGGATATATGGGGTCCGACCCGTTTATTGGCGATTTCGTTCAATTGAATTTACGATTATCAACTGTCGGCATTGAACATACCTTGTATTTTAGTTATTACGAAGTGCATTCTAAATAATGAATTTTTCCTTAATTTTGACGATTCCGTTACTGGCAAATGCTCCGAGTTTTCGTTTCCTCAAAGTGAGGATATTTGAATCGTCATTTTTATGAAGATTTGAATGTCGTCTAATCTGAAGAAATATTTCGTCATTTTTGAGCATGTGAGTACAACAATGAGATTCCGTTTCCTCAAAGTCAAGATACAGAATCGTCAAATCACGATCGTGAAAGTGAGGATTCGCGCTCACTCAAAAGTCACGTGACAGTTTGATGAAACAATCCTCAAAATTAACGAAATGAGGCTTGGGGATTCATGAATCGTCAAAAATGAAAGTGTTATTTCTGAGAGTGTGAGCTTTGCAATAACATCCCCTTTATGGTCAACATAGTTGGACGAATTTTCCACATGTCTACTTCGTCGCTTCGAATGGTTAACCTTACTTATTATTCGGATATCTTTATTTCTAACGTGATACTAATTAAATTAATAAACCTGCATATCATAACGAAAATTGTCGATTTAAATATAGTTCTCCTCTACCCTATTTAAAATTTTATATACTGCTATGCTATATTTCGCTTTCTGTTTTCGAAAAAACAAAGTGGCAGTATCCTTATAGAGTTTTATTGACAACGGTGATGTCCTAGACACTACAATAAGAATATACTGAATACTATAATCATCTCCCGAAATCGTATCATTATCATAATATCAGAAGGATATCATAATAATTCCGAAGTAGTAGCATACGATATTATGCTCTGCTATTGATACTTCAACTCAGAATCTAGTAGAACTCTGAAGTTATATAGGCCTGTAAATCAATATCGATTAGAATAAGAATACAAAGTAATATAGAAATGCAATGAATATTAAATGCTATAAATTGAAGAAGAATTTCTCTAAAACTCTTTGTAACGAGAATAATCTGAGTTGCATTAGAAATCTTACATAAACGTTACCAGTTTAAATTTTCTCATGCATCAATACATGATATCCAACAAGTACAAATTATGGTCCAGCCTTAACATGTAATACATAAATTGAGAATTTGTATTTTAATTTGAAATAATTTTAATGTCATTTCTATTAATATAAATTTCTTTAAATATAAATGAGAACTTTAAGAAATTTTACGTACGGAATTCGCGTAACTGTGTGCACATTACAATGAATTTAGTGCATAATAAACACATTTAATTTAAATGAACTTTTACGCGGGGAATTTCCCCAGGGAACATTAGCCAAGTTGGTATATATCAACTTATTTAAACCAAATATATTGGAATCTCCAAAAATTGGGTTTTAAAGCATACATTTAGCAATATCAAACCTTTTCTCTAATGAATTCGGCTGCATTTTACAATTTTTAGTTTGGCAACCCTATGAAGGGGGGGGGGGGGGGACTTCAAGCCTACGCATTACCTGTGAGCTTCGAAACAGGAAAAAAAAAGGTCATACACAGAAGTTTTAGTTGACTACACCCCTGCATCGCAGACATCCATTTCCTTTAGCAATTAAGATTTTTTGACTAAACAAAGGACCAGGGCACGAGCCGTAAGAGGGGGGTAAGAAACAGGGGAAGTCATTTGAGACATTCTAACATACAATAAAAAAATATAAACTGACAATTTAAGCTGCTATTGCAGTGCCCTCTGGTGGAGTTTCATGGAATGTGTCGTATGCTTAGTTTGGGTGACTGTGTGGTTTTATTTTTGGGATTTTGTGCTTAATTTGTACCTTTGTGGTTTTCTGGTTTGTGTCTTTTGTCCGATAAATACCTGTGGTAGCAAGCTGACGCCTATTCATTTGGGGTTAATTTGCATTTGGATTGTAAGGATGCACTCAGGAAACTGTTGCAGAAGAATGCTTTATTATTTTTAAAACCAAATAAAAATTCCATTACTGGTGGCTCTTCCTTAACCCATAGAAGTTTCCGTAGTGTATGAAACGTTGTGCAAAATCATGCAATAATTTTAAATTTTTTAGCATTTGCAGATAAAGTCTGTAAAGCTTTTGACACATCACTACGGTTTAATAAATTTCTACTCTGTAAACTAAAAAATATTTACCTCATTTACTGAAAATGTTACTGAATATTACATTCCTGCTATATTGTTGCAGGTTTTGCAAAATAAGGTATTTATTTCTAAGTAATGATTTTAGGTAGTTCCGGCAATTGTAGAGGATTCTTTTTGTTCCCTTTGAAAGGGACTTCACTGAAATTAATTTTATTTTTAGTTTCTCCCTTTTTTGCAGTTGGAGTAAAAATGAGTAGAACTTCGAACTACTAACAATATGATTTACAAAAGTGTAATATTAGTTTATAATATGTGTATCACCTTAATAATATATTGTTATCTTGTCTAAAATATTACCAATCATTTGAATTATTTATTACTAAATGTTGTTTATTACTAAGTCAGATATTCACAAATAAATCAAATTAATATGTGCACAAAATTCATTTTAACGTTACTGAGAGATCAACAAACAGAAGTTAAATTTTAATGAGATAAATATAAATAGGAATTAATTTTTTTGGTATTTGCAATAAAATGGTAAAAACATTAACTGTATAAGATTCAGATTACTATAGATTCAAAAACTAGATTTCAAAATCAAAAGAGCTAAACTCTAAAGTCGAAGGTCTTCGGTTTTGATTTTTCTAGAATTCTGATTTTGATTGTTTTCTAGAATTAGTTAAGAAAGTCAGTCAATGAAATCGTTTGAAAAAAGCACAATATCCAATAAATTTAAAGAACAACGCTCCTCTGAGACTGAAGTACAAAACCATTCTATTAATTTTCAACAAAAGAAGAAAATACACCAAATAATTTGTTTCCATTCCAACTGCCACAATCAAACTCGTTCCTTTTCCAAGAACAGGAAATGGGATGGCAACAAAAACAAGAACAAATTACAAAATCTCGTGGGTGGTTTAGAAATGCGTTCGAATTGAACATAAAAATCAAATAAAAGCGCAGCAACCGAAATTCAGACAGCTTTGCGCCACCCCATACAATGTCTATCTCTCAGAAAGCGGGTGGGAGCAGAACCTCAGTCTAGGTAGGTATTGGCGGGGGAAGAGGGTCCATAATGCCCCCTCTGCAATCGTGATATAGAAATGACAACATCGTAAATGATAATGTCTTGAGGAACCTACGCCCTACAGGTGGATAGGGTCCCCTGTCAATATTAACTTTGTGCAGGTGCAAAGGCTCGATATGTCGCAAGATCTTTTCTTCTTTATACGGCCATTTTTTGTTATTCTACTTTTTTGTGGTCTTTTGTCAGAGCTGTGCAGTTGGGTGGGATGTAATAGTATGAAACATAATGAAGTTTTTCTAAGATTTTTTTTAGAAATATCTGGTTTTGATTTTTAGTGTGGTAATTGTATTGGGACTGATTGATTTGTACAATTGAAATTTTACTCAGTAAAACAATTGCAATCACTATTGACCATAACACATTTAAAGCCAAATGCAAACTCAAATAAAAGGCTTCTTTGGTATAGTTTTTTTTTTTTATTTACCCAGTTTTCGAGCTGACCTCAATCGAAACATAACTCTGACCAAGTGTCTTAATCTCCCCCTTAGTTATTTTATGTAGTTAACTTTTAAGTTACCGTATATTTTTTAAGAGAAAATGAGAGCATTGATTCCTTTAAATTCCTTATGCTAGAAGACTGAAGTGGCATTCGAAAGTGTGTTTTTTTTATTTTACCACCACTCAGAAAATTATAATTTTAAGTACTTTTGATCATTAATCATTTGAAGAATTATTGGATTGGCAAAGCTGCTTACTTAAGATAGTACTTATTTTAAAACTAATCATAATATTCATTCAACAATCAACAAACTGAAAAAATGACTGCTAAATTCCGAATTTTTTCTGTACTTTCATAGTTCGTGCAAGGTTCCTCAAAAAGTTGGTGGACGAATGTAATAATTGCTTGCAAACATAATTTTGAAAAGATTACGAGTTAAAACGTTAATGTATTGCTTTTAATAATATTGTTTAAATTTGTTTTACTGAATTTGTTAACCGTTAATGGCTTAACTTTTGAAGTTATACCACATAATTTCAAGTGTTAAATAGTTTAATTTTAATTAAAACCTCTTTTATAATCTTAAGACACTTTCGAACGTCCTCGGCCATTGTTATTCCCTCATTGACTTTTGAACTTTCATAACATACTCCAACAGCACAAACTGTAACATAAAAACGATGATAGATTACTAAACAAGACAACAATAACAATTTATAAATTATTCATATGGACACTCGGAATGATGGTGGCAACAATAAAAAAACCTTTTTATATCAAAATGCCGGTTGCTCTTCAAAGAAGATTGCAGAAGTCTTATGAATGAAAAAAAAAAGTATATCGCCCAAGAAATTATCAGCATGTCAAAAGTTCAGATTTTCTAATTTTCATCCCTTTCGTCAGTCACTCGTTCATCTTCAGGATGAAAATTCTTAGAAATTGAAGATGAGTGTGGGAAGTTGCGTTATAAGGGATCATATCTTAATAAGTAAAATGTTTATTTCACAGTTTTAAAAAAACTGGTAATGTTAATTAATTCCCCTTATGATTATATGTTATCTTTAAGATTTAAGAACTTTCAATAAATTTGAAAAAGTGTTTCCGTAAAATGATCTTATAAGTAATCTAAATAATATATTCTTATAAGTAATCTGAATAAGTAAAATGTTTATTTCAAAACATAAAAATCAACTAGTTATGGTTATTAATTTCACATATGCTCATCCTCAAACTTCTAGAGGTTTCCCTAAATTTGATTAAAGTGTTTCCCGTAAAATTCCCATAAATGATGGTCTATTTTTTCAAATAGCTAAAATTAGTTTAACCCCTTTTTTTAGAACGAAAATTTCTGCAGAAGTGATCTCATTTGCATTCACATTATTTATTGCATTATCTAAGATTAAAGTATTTTGGGAAAACTTCTACTAAGAGATCTACTTGAGTGATTCAACTTGAAACTGTATATATTCTACAGTTTTACATACTTTTGTAATTCGTAACGAACAATATTACTTTAAATAATTTTAGGATTCTTTTAAAATATTTTTTCAATTAATAAAAATAAATGCAGTGTCCTCTAAAAACTTTAATAACATTTCGTACTTCTACAAGTAATTTAAGTTTCCAAAATCTGTTTTAAAATACACATGAGATATAGATCATTCCTTTTCAATCATACGCTTAAAGTATAAATTCTAAGTGGATATATTAGTAGATGAATATTTCCAAGAGAAAGTAAGAATTATTTGTGATTCATCTATTAATAAAATCTATTATAATAATGTTGAATGATTTATTCTTTGTAAAATAATGTTTCCGTAAGTATATCTTATTTATTAATAAGAAAATATTTTTTAAGTCGTTATAAATTTATTTCATTCATACATATGAAAAAAAATGATAGCCAGGATTTGTACACAAAAATGAGCAAGCACTGTGTAGGTGTAATATAACTTGATGAAGTAAATTACACACTCATAAGAATTGTCTATCAAAAATAAATAAATTTCATTTTGTTGACAGTCCATTCAGTTTTCACTTAAGAAACTATAAAAATTATATTGACTTCCGGCAAAACGCTCCCATAACCTTAAAAATTCTGGTCATTTACACCTAGATGATTGCATTGCATCCTTACAACAAAAAAATCGTAATTGTTAACAATTAAAATGAAATAACGTGGGTGAAAAAATGTGAGCTTTCGAAATATCCGAATTCACAGGTAGTTATCTTCAGTCCTAAGCTTACTGATGAGTTTTGGAATACAAAGAAACGACTGGGCGTTATCAGTTAGCTACTGAAATTCCTACTAGAAACGTGATGAAAATAATATTTTTGTTAGATTATTGTGTCTGTGAATTTTTCTCATTTTTTAGAAATCTATATCAATAGATATTTTTAATTGATTACCACTTTTATTTATTATATTTTTGCAATCTACGACTTCTTTTAGGTTGCATATTAATGTATTTTTTAAAATAAGTTTTTATCTTCTTTAAATTTTTTATCTTACGTTTCTTAAATGAAAAGGTAGGTATTGACATGATTACGATGTCTGTCTGTCCGTCTGTTTGTCCTTGCGTCTGTCAATACGTCAGTCCGGCTGTATGTCTGTCCATCCATGCTTTCCCAAATCTGTTCTATCCGTTGGTTCTTAAAAAATATTTTTTTGTTAGAAAGTTATGACCTCATAGTCCCATCTTTTATGCTTTTTGCCCGTATGTCTGTACATCCGGACGGATGATCCGGACTACTGTTTGTCGCCAATTGCCCATTGAACTAAAATTGAAATTTAATTTCAAGTCGAAAAGTCGCTGTTGCCAAATCAACAATGGTATGAGAAATTTTATTTAAAAATAATACTATTTGAAACAAAATTAATTTGTGTCTTAAATCAGTTTACAATGGCGTCATGAAATGCAGCAAAATGTGATTTTCGTGTTCATTATTTGTTTACTAAGAAAGTCACATTACTAAGAAAGCCGCATTATATTTTTTGCATACAAATTCTGATAAGTTTTAATTTACATTTCTTATTTTTAGTGCAGCTTAGAAAAGTTGATTTTTTTATCAATAAATATTTAATTATTCTTGCCACTTCAAATAAAATAAATAGACTATAAATTAAATTAATTTAATTTGCGAAAGAAATTTAATGAAGAAATTGGCTTTTAAAAGTTTAAATTCAAATTGGATGCTGTGTTTGGCAATTTTTTCTCCAACATAAAAATCTTGTGTAGAAGCTGTTATAGAGGACATTTACTGTTACAAACCTACTTGTTTCCGAAAAGAGTTTAGTTTTAGTATTTAAGTTTTTCAGGAAAATTGGCCATGTTAGTTCTTTTAGAACTTATTGTTTAATTGTGTCTCTAAACTTTATAAAAAAAAAGCATCGATCAAAAAATTTATGATTTTATTCAGTAGTTTGCTTTAAAAAAATATAACCTCATAATCGGCATAGGAAAAAATAATATGTTAATGAGAACTTCATTTTTCTAAGAAAAATGAAACGGGTTGGAATTCAATTGTTATTTACTTCAACATATCAAAGCAACATTTTAGACAGACATTTCTTAAATATCAAGTAACACAAATTAATGAAGGTATTTAATTTTTCAAAGAAAAATAACAATACAATTTTAAATATTTATTATTATTACAACTCATCACGTGCAAAGAAAGAAAAAGAAACAGTAGAAGAATATTTTACTGCTGCCATCTGTTGCTATATAAGTTAACTTTTCTTCTATATTATTGGAAACGTTTTTTAGTCGAAAATCTTACCCATCGTACTATTTAGTTTCAAACAAAGAGTGAAGCTAACTTTGAAAATTTTATAATCTTAGCACCATTTTATATATAAACATAATTGTTTTTAAAAAGTATTTCCATATAGTTTTTTTGATGAACCATATTATAAATTTAATTTTCGTATTATTGTAGTCTATTAGTATTAGGGTTTATGATTATTTATTACAAGTATCATAGTTTAGAACTTTTCAAGGTTTTAAATGTTTTTTGATATCTGTTAGACAGCTTTTGGTATATTCATCACATTTTTGAATTACACAGTAAATCATAAAAATCTCTATCCTCCTAACCAAGTTATCCTAACAATTTTCAAGCCTCATCCGGAGATGATGTTTTAAATCGCCAAGAGCTGCCATACGGAATTTTAGTACAAAAAATAGTTTAAGATGTTTGAAATTACTTTCTGAAACTGCAATTCCCAATTCAACTCTTTAAACTACATTTATTCAAGAATAAAAACATTTAGTTGAAGAACAGACAGAGCTGATTTTTTTTTTGTTAAAACTCCCTGCCAGAAATAAAGTGCCAAAATCTTATTCAATTTATAAAACGACAAAATCAATCATCTTGCAAGTATTGTTATCAATGAGATAATTTACAACATAACTTATTCGTATTAAAATGTAAATTCGTTTAGTTTTAAGGTTAGTCATGTAAACTTGCTAGAATGATTAGTGTACTCATTGAACTGATCAAAGATTTATAAATTTTTAACATTTTACTAAATTTTGAAGCATACACTCTTAAAAAAAACGAGTGAATTTAACTCAGTCTGAGTTAATTTTCACTCTTTTCAGTGTCGAAAATGCACTTATCCTATTGGAGTGGATTTCACTCTTTTGTTTAGTTAAAACTCCGACAGTATCACTCCAAACGAGTGATTTTAACTCAGTCTGACTTAATTTTCACTTCTTTCCAGCTTCGAAAATGCACTTATCCTATTGTAGATGAGTTATTAATAAGCATCTTCGACAGAAATTGAATTTTTTTTTAAAAAATGAAGAGACATAAAAATTGGATTTTTTTTTATTTTATTCTTATGCAGAGAAAACAAATTTACACCTCAGCCAATTTACTTATAACTCTTTGGGGGTTAGTTATACTTGCGAGAACTCGAGCTTTGCAACTAAACCATTCAAATAATCTGTAAAACAAAGTTTAAAAAAAATATTTTTAAGGGGCATCAATGAAACTGCGACCAAATGTAACCCTTTTCTGTGTTCTCATGCAGTGAAAACAAATTTATACTTCAGCCAATTTATCCCATAGGGGGTTCGTTATACTTACGAGAGCGTGAACTTTGCAACTACACCATTCAAATAATTTGTAAAAAAAAAGTTTAAAAAAATCTTTTTAATAAGCACCAATAAAACTGCAACCAACTGTAACCCTTTAAATTCTATTCTCATGCAGTGAAAACAAATTTATACTTCGGCCAATTTATCCCATGGGGGTTCGTTATACTTACGAGAACGTGAACTTTGCAACTACACCATTCAAATAATTTGTAAAAAAAAAGTTTAAAAAAATCTTTTTAATAAGCACCAATAAAACTGCAACCAACTGTAACCCTTTAAATTCTATTCTCATGCAGTGAAAACAAATTTATACTTCGGCCAATTTATCCCATAGGGGGTTCGTTATACTTACGAGAACGTGAACTTTGCAACTACACCATTCAAATAATTTGTAAAAAAAGTAAAAAAAAATCTTTTTAATAGGCAAAAATAAAACTGCAACCAACTGTAACCCTTTAAATTATATTCTCATGCAGTGAAAACAAATTTATACTTCAGCCAATTTATCCCATAGATGGTTAGTTATACTTACAAGAACGTGAACTTTGCAACTACACCATTAAAATAATTTGTAAAAAAAAAGTAAATAAATTATTTTTCATGGACGCCAATGAAACTGAAACCAACTGTAACCCGATTTTCAATCAACAATGATACTACTCTTTTCCACACTATATATTATTCAATATATTTTTTAGAATTTGTTTTAATTGAAGTAATGAACTTACACCTCAGCCAATTTACTTATAACTCTTTGAGGGTTAGTTATACTTGCGAGAACTCGAGCTTTGCAACTACACCATTCAAATAATTTGTAAAACAAAGTTTAAAAAAATATTTTTAAGGGGCATCAATGAAACTGCGATAAAATGTAACCCTTTTCTGTGTTCTCATGCAGTGAAAACAAATTTATACTTCAGCCAATTTATCCCATAGGGGGTTCGTTATACTTACGATAACGTGAACTTTGCAACTACACCATTCAAATAATTTGTAAAAAAAAGTAAAAAAAAAAATTCTTTTTAATAGGCACCAATAAAACTGAAACCAACTGTAACCCGATTTTCAATCAACAATGATACTACTCTTTTCCACACTATATATTTTTCAATATATTTTTTAGAATTTTTTTTAATTGAACAGTAATGAAACTGAGATTAACTGCAACCTAATTTTCAATATGCAATGATTCACTCTTTTAAAAAGATATCTTTTTAATTTTAAAATCTAGTTGTTACACTGAAGAACCCAACTCCATCTCGACCCGAAAAAAGCCGTCCATCTTTTGTTGAAATCTCGACCGGAAATCCACCCGAGACGAGACAACAGCACCTCCTTCAATTTTCACAAAAAGCCATTCATCTGGAAGAATGCCATTATGTTAATGAGCGTATTCACAACATAACTAATAACCACTCTATTCTTATGTCCTCCACCAATGAGAGGCAAGCATCATCTGAATCATTGTGCTAGGGTGGGCGAAGGCACCTATTTGTCATTAAGTGACTTCGTCAAGGTTCCTGACCTGGAGCAGAGACATTTTTGCTCGAAAAAAAAAACGAAATCTTTTGTTCTCTCTTCTTATTGGATCCACTTTTTTTGCACCAGTTTATGGTAATAACGACCTTTTAATCGCTGGGATATTTTTCTATGTCAAAGAATGGATGGTTAATGATGAATTCGGCTTGTAAATGAGAGGGAATTAGTGAGGGTACCTCGTTTAATTGATTGTCTCTGCTGTTCCATTTAGGGTGGCGTGCGTCATTGTGGAAGATTAAGAACTAATCGTTTGAATAATACACCGACAAATAATAAAAAAGTATATAAATTAAGTTAAGAACAGCAGAAAAGTTTTCTGTTACGAAATAATACCCTTTTAAAAATATTTAAATTAAAGGTCATATATTTTGGAAATAAGAAAGCGTTGACAAAGGACTGAAATTACTGGCATCAGAGGAGATGATATTTATTATATTTTTTAGTTTGGAGTGATCCATTTTAGGGCATTTGAATGAACTCTGAATGACGAAATCCTAAATTGACAACACGATGAAACAATCGCCGAAGTAGATAAAAACTGGAAGTTTTTAGCTGGCATCAATTTTTCCAGCTTGAGCTATGAGAGATACAATAATTCGTAAATCAATAACACACTACCTATGATTGCTTATAAATGATACTAGTCCACAAATCTATGTAATACCACACACTGTTCTTTATCCTATACACATGGTACAGTTATACTACATCATCATTATTATTTTGAAACTTTCCTTTCAAACAGCATTTCATTAAGTATACCAAAAGGATTGTGCATTAGCAAAACAAAATATTAAAATAAAAACAAGCGTTTTCCCATTTTCATTTATATTTCTTTTATATGCTGCTTCTCCCATATCCATTGTTCCATACCCCCGTAGGTGTAGTTGCACAGTAACCACCAACAACTAGGCTAATGACACCCAGTGAAAGTAAATTGACCCTTAAAGCACCCTGTGTTGGTGTTCAACTATCTGCACGTCTATATTCATATATTCCACAATAGAAAACTGAAACCGGAGAATAATATATTCATTAATAATGGTTCATTCGCTCATGCTGTATTCATTAACCTTTAACCCTTTTCGGTAGCATTCACCTTTTTGAGGAAACCCACCAGAAACCCACGTCGGAAGACTCATCCAACCCCCAACAAGAAAGCGAGAAAACCATTGTCGGATTCCCAAGTCATCGAAACTTTCATAAGTCACGCCTGGCCATCAATAAATGAAGAACTCGTTGGAGTAATGGTGCAACTCGTAATTTATAAAAAATGGTGTTTTTTAAAAATGGCGTACTTTAATTTATGAAAATGGGGTATTTGTGTTGACTAAAAAACTTCCTACATGTTTTATATGCACTAAAATTCTTGAACCAATATGATGTCATCGCGGGAAACACTGCAAAAATATTTTGTAACACTGTGTCCTATAGCGTTCAAACAGGGAGACTTGCAGCACTTTTACCTTAATAGCTCTACCAGATGATATGGTCAGAAGTTAAATAAATCGTGCTTCAGATAGAAGGTGAGAAAACCTTATTTTTGCAATAGAGTTGTCAATGGGTGGAATGCTTTACCAGATTATGTTGTGTATTCATAGTTAGTAGAAGGATTTAAGAAGAATCTCGATAGTTATTGGAAACTAGTAAAGAATTCGAAATATTGAACCTGTAGCATAGGATATATAATTGCAAAGCCAGCATCCAGAGGAACCCGTCTAAGTCCTCTGCCTAAAATCCGTTTACACTGTATAATCCGGCAATATATAACACAGTGCTCTATGGCGCTTCAGATTGTTTGAGACGTTGTATCCTAAAATGAAGCCAAACAGAGTTGGGCCACTTTAAAAGTAAGATATTCGAGTATGATTCTTTAACTGTCCCACGCGGGTCCCAAGGTGTTCGACCCACGTCCCATTAGTGAGGGCCCATTGTATCGGCCGGAGAAATCAGCAAAATCGCAAAAATAACCCTTTTCTTCTCTCAAAATGAAAGGGTTGGTGACGCACCATCCCGCCCTGCATTGAAAAAAAAGGTGCACAAGGCGAAAGAGGGTGGCAAAGTGATGAATCAAAATTACGTGCCCGTGTTCGTCTTACTGTCCCAAATAAGAATGTAAATATCAATTCATTTTTCCATTATTGAGTTACTACGAGCTCCTTATTTGGGGGTATCTACGGATGATGTGGGTATTGGTGTCACGAAATGGGATTGTGATTTGTTGATATTGGAAAAAGAACACTTGAATGAAAGGACGTGTGGCTTTGTTTGATATTTCACTTTATGTTGTTGGGTCAGAAGGGTCTTTGGGTTCAGTTAATGGGTTTATAGAATTCGAAGATAGTGCAGTAATCTGTCGTAGACCAAACCAACCATTGCTTAGAATTTAAGGGGTCATAGGAGTCTTAAAAATGTGCAAAGAAGGTACTACAAAACATTGTTTGATCTTTCATGTCATTTTTGAACTGCTCAATGTATAAGTATGTTTTTTTATATGTAATTCTACAAGATTTATTTATTAAAAAACAAGTTTTAAAATTTATGAAACTTTAGCCAAAACTAAAATAAATGATATTAAACATGAAGCTATTTGAACACATTGTGATTAGGCTTGCGCGGCAAATTGTGAGGTGCAAAATTGAAAAAATGACCAAGAAAGTGACTTTATATTGTACAAATATGTACAAACAAAGACTTATACCTAAATTCTCAGCTCAATTTTAATTAGAATTTTTTTTTTATTTAAAATCAAAATTTTTAAATTTTAATTGATTTTCTTCGAAAAAAGTTCTTAAAATAATTTCTAATTAAAATTGAGCTGAGAATTTATGTATAAGTCTTTGTTTGTACATATTTGTACAATATAAAGTCATTTTCTTGGTCATTTTTTCAATTTTGATCTCACAATTTGCCGCGCAAGCCTAATTACAATGTGTTCAAATAGCTTCATGTTTAATATCATTTATTTTAGTTTTGGCTAAAGTTTCATAGATTTTGACTCTTGTTTTATAATAAATAAATCTTGTAGAATTACATATAAAAAAATTATACTTATACATTGAGTAGTTCAAAAATGACATGAAAGATCAAACAATGCTTTGTAGTACCTTCTTTGCACATTTTTAAGACTCCTGTGACCCCTTAAAGAGGAAATTGCTAATGGTTGAAAATAGCCCTTTAAGTTATGCGAATTTTTTTGTGATGTAGAACCTCAAAAATACAAATAATAATATGACAAGTGCATTTCAAAATACTTCGTTTCCATTTTTAATTTCCTTTGATTTTTTCAATCATGCAACCCATTTCAACACTGTTCACTATTTATTACCATTTTGAACTTTTTGCAATCATTGCAGTTTCAAAATGTTTTATTACAATTATTTTGAATTACTATCGGTTACACGCTATTTAAATGGAAAACTTTTCAATGGTTTTTTACTATTCTTCTTTAATAAAAAACGTTACCTACTTTTTAAACAGCAACAAAATTAGTATAAATAATGACTAATTATAAAAGAACGGGGTATTACAATGGCAAAGTAGTAAAAAGCCTTAGATTTAACTTAATTAAAATTGGCTTCATATAAATTGGATAATTTTAAAATAGAAGTGCCCTTTTTTATTCCTGAAAAATAATATTAGAAATGAATACATATATTGTTCATCCACATATTTTTATATTTTCATTTGTTTTCAGCTTGAAATTAAGAAAGAAATAATACATTTTTAAGAAATACGTAACACTCTTACCCCGTCATTTTCATGGAAGCGAGAAAAATCTGAATAAAACTCCATTTGTTACCGGAATAACTTTTAAAAACTAAAATTATTCATACAGCAGTTTTAAGTCTATTTCCATTTGTATTTGTAAAAGATGTGAAAAGAATTACTCTAAACATGGTTTAAAGCTGTTTATCACAATAAATCACTGTTTTATTTTCAAATTGAAAAACTTTATGTGATTACTTGCTATAGACATCGATAGGAATACAGTAATAATGGTTTTACAATATGAATTTCAAAACATAAAGCATCATTTGGTCCAAGCTACAGTAACCAAAATACAAATTTTTAGGCTCATTAGCATAGCTGAACGACAATCTGACTGAATTATGAATAAGTCAAAAATACGAAAAGATAGAAAGCAAGGGAAAATAAGATTAGATTACAAACTGCACGAAATTTGAATTCCCTTTCAGATGTGGGTCACACGGAACGATTAATTTGTGAATATCGCCAGAATATTAAATGGCGACTATAGTCTGGCAACAAATCGTTCCATTGGCGACTTCACTTGGAGTATTATTAGCATTGTTGCTAAAACTGTATTTTTTGACAATGAAATGCAAGTTTAACTCTCGATTCCCCATATTCCTATTCTCTAGTGTATTGTAAATAAATACTGCGTTGCAACACTAATTCTGAATATAAAACAATTGTACAGTTAAAACAAGGCATTGATTACTGGTAAAAGTGGATATAGTAATTAAAAAATGTATACTTTTCTTTATACCACGTGCATAGAGAATAGTGCACATTTAATCTTTTTATTTTCTAGAGAATCTGTGCAAGTGCATGTTTTGCTGACTTCATCAACCCTTTCAGTCTCAATGACAATTTTGCAACATCATTAAAAAAAATCTGATCATCTATAGCCATTTATGATATCAAAAAGCACACCATTCGATTCTTCAAACTTTTTTCTATTAGAAAATACTTTTTATGAATCCTAATAGATGTCAGACCTATTATTATTTTAATTATGCACGATGATGCCAAATGGCACCACTTTGACTAAAAGGGTTAAAATTGAAACGTTTTTGAAAATCTAATATTCAATGTTACTGTTCTTACCCATGACATCTACATTTTATAAAACACTCGAAATAGTTCTACACTCTTAAAACAAAAGAGTGAAATCCACTCCACTAGGAGAAGTTCATTTTCGACACTGAAAAAGAGTGAATATTAACTCAGGCTGAATTAAAATCACTCGTTTGGAGTGATGCTGTCGGACTTTTAACACACAAAGAATCCACTCCTCTACGAGAAGTGCATTTTCCAGACTGGAGGAGTGAAATTAACTCAGACTGAGTTAAATTCACTCATTTGTATTAAGAGTGTAGTACAATCTAGTACCAACCTAATCAAACATGCTTTAAGTTAGGCGGCCGCAGAGTGTCATAGATTATTTGACTCCCTTGTGATACGAATTACAAAAGAAAAAAAAAGCAGCAACGAGTATCACTGCTTAATAGCTCCTGTATATATCTCTACTTCACCCTGTTAAAAAAAATAGTCAAATCAACGGTTCAAATTGGTTCCTGAGTTGAAAGAAAAATAAAAAAACTTTCAGCATTACGTATTTTTAATTCCAGCTCAAATACCTTTTCGTCAAATATTCGTGCTTTTTAATATTAAGAAAAGGCTTAGCGTTAGTTGCTATTCAATCCTACAATCTTCAAGTTGCGCGGCCCCCAAATAGCTTGACAGAGTGAAGCCAAAAGAAATAACCTATAGTTGACGTTCAACACTCCCCCAAAGTGACGTCTTTGAGAACGTTTGGTATTGAACAGTTTTCAACTGAAAACTAGTTAAATAAAACGGTTAAGACCTCCAAGAAAGCGAAAAGGTTTTAAAAACGTTAAAATTAGGTGAAATACGACGTTTTTTTGCAGTACATCAAATAACCAAATCATCAACACACAACAAAATAGCCCTCACTCCCCATCCTCCCAAATCCCAACACCATCCCTATCTCTCCCACAATTCCAGCAACCCTGCAAAAGCGCCATTCCGCAATCGATCGCCAAATTATTCCCCGGTGAATATCACGTTAAAGCCGCTAATCGCTCCCTCGGGAAATCTACATCCAGATCCCGAGGGAGGCTCGAACTTACAAACGCGAGAAGGTCATCTTTCGAACGCTCTGTGCGTTTATCGTATGCGCCTTATTATTCTGAGCAGCCCTTTCGCTCACCCCCCTGTAAGGAAATATACTCTTTTAATAATGAGTCTCCGCTCCAATGAGTTATTCCCCCAGAATGAGTGATAAGCAGTGGAAATGGGTTGAGTATTAATAATGATGGCTATCGTTTTGGGTTGTTGATGAAATATAGTTCGATTTGTCTGGCTGTCTCTGAAGCACCGTAAGGAAATTCGTTCATTTTTGATGATATGGAATATCATTCCTTTCTAATGAGACATATTTACAAAAATATTTATTTTTGTTTTTTGAATAATAAACTTTTTTTAATGTATTGATTTTACTCAAATGATACAGAAACTTTTAGCAGCGTACTTACTAATACGCTGCGAAATCACAGGGACTTTTAAAAATCAAAATTTTGCAACTGTAAAATTTATGACAATATTAACCTCTCTCTCTCTCTTCACTTATAGAAACATTTTCCATATAAGCCAGCAAGCTTAAATTTTTCTTTATGGTACTAGTTATAACGTTTGGAAAAAGAATGATTAAGAAACTACTTTAATAGAATTCGTTTTATAATATTCCAATCATACCATGGACAAATTCATCTAAACCTTAGAAAAGTTTTTACTTCTGCAAAATGAATTAATTATTTCACACTCCTTAAGTTACTTTTAGAGAGAAGAAAAGGTAAACTTTGTGTCTGAAAATTTCTTTTTTCAGTTATGAAGATTTTACTTGGAATTCGTGAGATATATCAAACTATAGTAAAGTGTTTATAGCTTTGTCCATATCAATGTAAGAAAAAGATCTAATTTTTATTATAATATCCGCATAAATTATGAACATCATGAATTTGCTATTTGACATCAAAAGACGGTCTCAAAATTCATGACAAAATGTCCAATCCCCCCATAGGAAAAAGCAATTGCGCATAATAGACTGATGGGGGTTACTTAAGGGAATGAAATGTCATCTTTTTGTCTGGATCGATCGCCAAGTTCCTTAAATGACGCCAAATGGCCGGGGGTTCCAAACGTAATACTCGCAATATCAATTTATTATTGCATGACGGCCCTTTTCATCACTGATGCTCTATGCAGTCTCCCGACTCTCCTTCTTCTGGTTTGATAAAATTCCATCTCTTAATGAAGGATTTAATGATAAATATTGTTGAAAAAATTGAATTAAAATTGAGATCCATGCATATTTAAAAAAGAACTATTGCCTTTTTTCCCAATAAATAATTCACAAATTAGTTTTTTTCGGAATGAGCAACGTTTAAAGTAATGTTCATGTAACTAAATAATCATCATGCTTAGATGGTTATAAATGTTAAAGTAAAAAATCAAAACAAATATGAAACAAATTCTAGTACATGTGTAAAAAACCTCAGCAAATTTCAAAGAAATTATTTGCTTTGAGAATTCTGAGGCTTTTAATCTTCATTCACCATATTAAACAATAAATCTGTTTGTAAGGTATACTTCTTACTGTAATAAAATATGATTTCTAAGGAAGACAACTATTTCGACAATTGGGGAACAACTGCTTGAGTATAAGTTACAAAGTACGTAAGTATAGTAAGTTTCAAAAGTGTGTACAATCACCGAACTGAATTTTAAGGGAAGATGTCATTACACTTTTGTCAGACCAGCTAAGTTCTCTGTCTCTTTGAATATTTGATTCGAAATATGCGGCACTGCATTTGGAATGCTCTCTGTATGTGCCCAAGTGCGTGTTACTAATGGAGTATTTCTCGTACGTATGGAGGACTCCGTTATTGGATTGCAAATGGTTATTTATGATGGCCGGAATGGGTCGTAGCATGTGTCTTGCGATGATTTCTTGGGTTATTTCACTAAACAACGATCATTATTCGCGAATTTGCTCTACGTGATATCCGGGCTGTGCCATTCGATATTCGGAAAATGGTATTGTTATTATTTTGTCGTTATTGGATGCGTATTAGACTAATGCATCAATAATATCGAATAGTTTTTGTGGTATTTGAGAGAATTTGTTTTGTTTCTAGATGTCTAAATATCACGAAGCAACTGCGTGATTCTTTTGAGTTTTGGAATTTTATGGACATCTTCGAATTGAAGCAAAGTAACTTTAAATAAGTTTTTTTAAGTATAGAATAATAATATACATTAATTTCCCTTTCCCCGATAGATACTTATCTCTATCTCGAAAGCAGAAGAGCATTTCATTACAAATGACCGTTTTTCATGCAGTTTTGTTGTAGAATAATACACAAAATATATATTGTTTCTTCAAATTTCCCATTTGGCCTCAAAATACATTATCGCAAACACATTTTTACATTATGTGTGCATTTGTAGGACAAAACTTTAAAATGTATTCTCCGAATTTGGAACGTGTTCAGATTTTGCAGCGGTAAAGTTTTTTATCAACAACAAGATACTTGTAAACTTAGATTGACTTAAGAGACGAATTTAACGTATTTCCTACGATAAGTTCTTTAATTGTATCACTATTTAAAACTTTTCAGTAACTTCCAACTCAGACTCATTTTGAGATGCATTCCCTACATATTTATTTAATTTAATCACTTAAAAAATATACGAAGTTGCCTCTGTTAATTTACATAAGAATTTATATTTGAACAAATGAATCTATTGGGCATCATGGGAGTCGACGAAGTTATTTTCTCTCGACCATAGTTATTACCTACTCTCAACAATCAAATCTACCCCCACTCACCAACAATCACGTTACACAATTACCATTATCGAGCTGCACATTATCGTTCTCCTTCTAGACAACCAGTGTCCTTTTATGAATGCTTTAGAAGTACCACCCTCAGCTTCCGGACCTGATGACCTCATCTTGTTTTTGTTAGAGAAAAAATTAACAACAAACAACATTAAGAAAATCAATCGCTAAAAGTAAAAAGGGGCCATTTCTCCAAAACGATTTCCATAAAGCTCTTTCTTTCTATAAAATTTCAAAAGAAAAGTACCTACAGGGAAGCTTTCCAACGAATATCACCCTTTTGAATTTAGCGATCCAAAGTATGTATAGGCGGAATGAATGTGTCGCAGCTATTATGCCACCAAGCTAAAACAAGCACTAAATTAGATGTATCGTTTTTTGGTTGTTTTCTCACCAAAATATTGTTATTTCTGGTGTCCTCGGCGTCCCTATGAATGAAAAATATTCGAAGATGATTGGCTTTTTGGGCGTTTTTTGTATTTCCAGAGTGTATTGCTCTTTCTAGTTGTTGGGTCTGAAGGGTTGACCTTTCAGTGGGCACTTCATCTCTGGGTGCCGTGTGTATGGGGTCACCTACAGATCTAATTGTTAGGCAAACGCGTGGGATCGGCTTTAATTATGGTAAGTTCTTTGTTTTCAAAAGGTATCATTTTGAAAGATGCTGTTGTTGTAGAGGAGTGGATGCGGAAAAAAGTGTCATAAAATGTGAATATGATATTAGGTAATGAGGCTAGTTGATTATTAAGTTCATTAGCGTAGTTTAAAATATGCGTGTTTCAAAAGCCATTAATTTAATTTAGCCTTGATATGTCATAATCAATGTCTGTAGGACATGGAGAAGCAATTACATATTTTTAAAACTATTAATAATATGCAGTTTATTTGCAAATAATTTACTTCCTACTGAGATATTCACAGGAATGTTACTTTTACAACCATTCACAGAATTGAGTAATTGAAGCTATTTTTATTATTTTAATAAGAGTTAAAATTTAAAGCCTTTTTTAGACTTTTAGAATAAAATAGTGCAAAACATTATAAACATTTAAAACAAATACACAGAACATTGTAATTAATATATCCTGCACAAAATTAAGTTTTAGTTTTTTTTTATTTGGTTATCTTTCAATTGCCTTTAACTGTGATTAATAATTTAATTTTTTTAACTACACACAAAATAATTTAGTTGCTTATGCCTAATTTATTTATGAAAATAACATACAATAATATCGATAAAAAAAATGTGGTAACTTGTATTCTATTTAATTAGCATGTAATTACTCATGAAAAAAATTTAATTCACTAAAATCTAAGCTTTCCTTATTTTAATTCACTAAAATCTAAGCTTTCCTTATAAAGCTGGTAAATGAATTTATTAATTTATTATTATCTTGACTTTGTGAAAAAAACACCCACAAACTAGTAAGTATGATATTTATTTTTGTCATTGCTTAAATAAAGTTACATTGTATTCTGCAATTGCACCAAAAAGAATCGTCTACGAATGACCTTTGTACTTCTTGAACATAGATTAAGATGAGTGAGCATGTAACAAGGACTTGGATCATTCATTTATATCATTACAACCTCAAAGAACATCAGAAAACATCATCTAAGTATCTTTTTTCTGGACTCGTGGCAGACTCTTTAATCCGTGGATGATGCATAAGGGAGGTTACCAACTTGTGTAGGTTACAAAGGAATCGCCAGGTTAAAAGAAAGGCGCCAAACGTAATTGTTTTAGTATGTTTTATAAATACAAATTTAAAATTTCTAAAAGTAGTTATGAAAAGGAATTTCAGTCAGAAAATTGTAGGAATGACAGATAATTAAGATGATCAGATACAAAAAAAAATGCATGCAAATTAATTGCTATTTTGAATGTATTTTATCGGTGTAGGTAGCGAAATTTATTAAAATATCTTTAATCAGAACTCTATCTTTAATCTATAAGAAACAAAGTACCCTTCTACCTAATCAAGGCAAGTTTTAAAGGGTTTTTTGAGTAAGAGTCTTTTTTCTCCAAAAAGTAGTTACTATACTTTATTTTTGAAGCAGACAATTTGTTTTGTGGTGATATTAAAGTAATAGCTTATACCTCTCAGAAAAAATCGATATTTTAGAATTTTATATTTCACCATGGATAAATAAAGACTTAGTTATGGGGTCAAGAACTATCTTAAGTGGCCAAGTGTAGCTAAAATGTGTGTCTCAAGATTAAACGTTCTCAGGAGTGCGGAGGTTCGTATATTACCAATTTCAAGTCAATATTTCGGATTTAAGTTGGAAAATAGAAGAATTTTTTCAGATATTTTTTTTAAAAATTAAAAAAATGTTTCTGAATATTGCAAAAAGATATTTCCAAAATACCTGAAAACTTGTTTGAAAATTTTTCTGCACCTTAACAGGTACATATATCTAAAAATGTTTCTGATTTTTCTTCACGTGATGGTTCGGCTAGACTTAAACATGAAGCTAAAAAATTAAAAGCATATAAGAACCTTCGACATTGTATCATTTTCAATTACAACCACTACCATAGACCACAGCATTAAATAAAAACTTAGGGCAACCTCTGACATTATTGCTTTTCTCAAATGTCTTATTCAATTACAAACCCCGCAACAAACCGGCAATTTCCGCCAACTGAGGCATCCTAGTGCCCGGGCGTGAGGGGGGCCCATCCGAAAAGACAAGTCAGGGCGGCCTTAAGTATTGTCATTAAGGGCGACCTTAAAGCCCCCCTCCCCCATGTTCTATAAATCACAACCTTCTGCATCCTCCGTGAATAATTACAGGTGCACTATTGACTCATTTCGGAGTTTTGCCATTGTTCGAGTTTCGTACACCCACCGAATTTCGATTCTTAATTTTAGCCCTGTGTGGTTATGGTTAAGTGCTGCTTTTGCAAGGAAATGCGGCTTTTGGGTGGCATTGGTTTTAATAGCGGGGGTGTAGGATAGATCCTGGTAGGGATAGCGTTGTGGTGCACTTTGAGCGAAGAGTGATGATTTTGTTTCAGCTATTTTTGAGAACTATTCCATTGCCAATTTTTAGTGCAGTTTTTTTTATTTACACAGTTAAACATTTGGGCACAAGATTTCACCGAAATCCTAGAACGCTTTAGCTACCACTATTTGGAGCGGTGAGTTAAAACTTTGACGGGACATCATAGTAAAGTTTTACCATAAAACAGAAAAATTCACACTCTAAATAGTGGTGATAGCTAGAATCGCTACTGCAATCGATCAGTGTAACTTTTTTCTAATATTGTGCGGTATATTTATGATTTCATTCACAATAAACTGCAAAACAAAAATCTGACAACAACTTTCCATCAAGTAAAGTTTGAAAAAATATTTTTCCCATCTTAAATAATTATAAATATCAATTTAATATTGTTGTACAAAAACTCAACCCATATTCAAGAAGAAAACTAAGCTCACTTGTTCTTGGAAGAAAGCTTGAGCAACATATTCATATGTTAAGAAAACGTGTTAGATCTCCGGTCGATTACCATTCAACCCATGTCATTGGTTTTCAATACTGTTATTTCCAGATTTAATAATGTTCACAGAAAAGATTACTTCTAGTACACTATACTATTTATATGTATCAATACACAGATATTTATAGGCTTAAGATATCATTATTGACACAAATTTATCAAAGACCAGAACTAGAAGTTTATATTATGTAACAAAGAATTTCTAATGGTAAGTAAAATGGCTTCGACAAATTTTAAATGTACTTTTTGAACACATTAAAAAGAAAACTTCCTTATTTCTTTCACATCATTGCTTAGGGTAAATATTAAATGATGTCAAGAAACAACTCGCGATGGTTGTTGTTCTTTGGTAGAAAACTATCATCAAGTGTTCAGAATCTTTGTAGGATATACTGCGGTAATCTGGTCTTAATTCTAAGGGATCCTTGGACCACACGTGGTGTTTCTGCGAAAGATTTAATGATTTAAACAAATTAAAAAAGCGAAACTTTAGAATTTCATATTTTCAAATTTAATTAGCATTTAGTCAAAAATTATCTGTGCTGAAATGTCCAGGCTTTTGCAAAGTAAAAGAAAAAATATGACTCTATGAACACTTTTTAGTGATTCAAATGTTCCCTGATGGTAAATATTCATAAATAAAAGAGAAACTGAAAGTAATAAGCAATGTAAAAATTTTAATTTGAATAACTTTGTTAAAATAAAGATGTATTGTTCGAAAACTAATACTTTTAAGCAATATAACATTGCATACACCATATAAAGATATCAAAATACTTTTTCAGTTTTTTTCTAAGCTTTAAAGAAATCGAGAAATTTAAGAATTTTAGACTTTTTTTAATTGTTTATATAGTCCTAAATTGTAAAAAAAAAGTCTTTAATTTTTTCTGACAGTTTCTTAATTTTTAGATCCCACCCAGGTCTGCTGCCTCTTCCTCCATATTTCTGCCCGTCACCCACTTTCATAGTTCAAACTACAAACGCTATAAACAATTATGATACCTTATAATATTCAGCACATCGAAACTAGAAGACAGAGTAAGAAAAACTTGAATTCGAAGTACTTAATTTATTAAAAAGCAACCGTACAATTTAATACTCATTTAAAACGCATAAAAATACAATTTTTAATCAAATTAATCATCATTTTTCACTCACAACAATCTCACGAAAAACTTTATCCATATTAAATGAATCTTAGTAATATAAATCAGTTTGTGATGAAGTCTTACGGCACATTGAAATTCTTTGATTGTTCTTTGTTTAGAAAAAAAGCACAAGGCATCATTCTAGTACTTTTCATTGTAAAAAAACAACAAAAAACATAAGTAGTTTTTCTTTTACATTCAAGCATTTATGATGAATAATATCTATGTGACGGTTTACAACTTACTTTTTTAATTTTAAATTTTGAAATAACTAAATTCTGTATGTATCAACTTGAATCAATAAGTAAGGTTCCAAATTGCAACGCCCGTCGCCAATATCTCTTGTCCTTCTCTGGTACGATGATAATTTATCTTAAACAAACTGAATCAATAAGTCATGTGGTATCCTGCGGTGTGACGTAGAATGTGCTTGATACGTAAAGAAACCGGTGACGTTTTCTTTGAAAGTATTGAAGTTTGGTGAAGTAAAGGTTTTGCGCAAAACAGTCTTTGGAAATAAATACGTCATGTTTGGGGGAAACCGGTCACGTTTCCTGCTATTTTTAATAATTTTAAGAAGTACATAATAAAGTGAGAAGGATTTTTGGCATATTTTTAATCCTAGATTCAACAATTTTAACCCTAAAGCCTTTTTGACACAGAAAACCTACTCAAATGAAAATAATTAAAAGTATGCTGTAATTTCTTCTTCTTTGTGCAGCGACTGTCAACGCAACAGACCACCCTGGAGACACTTTAATTGGTCAACACCGACGGAATCGGCAATTACCTGCCGCTACCGTGTAATTACCCCGTGTTGCCATGTAAAGATTCAATTCCAGCTACGGAAGCACATTGAGATGTATTGGGCGATAACGGAAAAAACACGACCCTAATGGTGAAATTTTCCCAAATTGCACATTGAGGCTAAATGCATGGGTCGGAAGAGGAATTGTTTTTATTTACTGAAGCAGTTTTGCTTACATTAATTGCGAGAAAAGTGGGCTTTTAGACGAAATTGCGACATTGATTATTATGTTATTAATTGGAGAGATTGAATGTTATTTAGGTAGAGATAACAAAATTATATAAGGGCTTGATTTGGGAGGCAGAGCTATGTCTAGTTACAGAGTGTGAAAAATTTATTTTTTTATTTGTAAATGTTTAACGAAGAAACCGATTAAGCCCTTTTTATATAAAACTTATTATACTATCAACATTCTCTGAATCTAATACATTGGAAATTAAAAAAAAATTATTTCTAGTGAATATTTTGAATTATTCTTGATATTGTAATTCTATGTAAGCTCCACGAAATTAAGTAAATACGCTCTTAAATTGTTGCAAGGTATAGTATAATAGGGTAATAATATCCATAGGATAACAATATCCTAGAGATATATCATTATAAATGCCTCATATGTATTATTTATATTTTACTCGTTAATATTTTTATTCAATTTATCAATTTACTCAATTTGAAAAGAATAAAATCTACTGTTCCACGTGACTTTTAAATTTGAATGGTTTAGTTGAAATACTCGCATTCCCCCAAGCATAACTACCCCGGCATGTTCATTGTCTACTTCGTCCATTTGAATTTACTTATCATCAAAAGTCGTTAATGAAAGAAACGATTACCGTAACTAAAGTATACTTTGGAGAAAGTGAATTTTGCAAAAAAAACAACATTCATTTTATTTGACTCTGGTTATTTATGCCTACACCTGTAAAATTTAAATTTTGTAGTTATTGCGGTGTAAAATTTTAATTTTACACTACAATCTGACCAGTTCCCAATAGCGTTTCCGTTTGAAAGCACTCACCTTGTATGGTGCTTTAGTGCATTCAAATTAAAACCATAAAGTAAGAAATAGCACTATGACACGTATAAAAGTAATAAATTGTACAGTAATAAACTATGTTCTGTTTATATATACAGAAACTTTCACTATGACAAGCTATGAGTAGACTCCCTAAAATTGCGACAAAATATGTTTTCTTGGAAAGTCCTAGCAAAATATTTCTGAGGATAACTACACATTAAGTTACTTTATTAATCAAGTTGATAACAATTACTTGTAACCATTAAATGATTGAAAAAGCTAATGAGACAAAATAGCTTAACCATAAAATAATTTATGCTATTCATAGTTCAACTTTGAATAAAAACAAACAAAAAACCGCATTCCAAAATAGTTGCTGTAAAGCATCCAGTCTTTCATTGATCATCATACCAATTAATGCAAGCCCCAAAAATATGCCAATTATTTCCGATCACGCCTACCGGCGAAGACATCCACCCACTCTGGTCCACACCACACCAGTACCATCCTCCAGTACAAGAAATAAAGCAATAATGAATGGGCAAGCAGTGTATCGGGCGCGCCTGTGACCTCTCAAGACAGATCGTCTTGTTCTTTGTCGTCTTTCTCTTTGGGCGTCGAAGACCACGATCTTCTTGAATGAATCCTTCAACCGCAGGAAGTGGTTGTAGCAATAATCACAGTGCAGCGTGATGGGGACGCGAGCCGGCCACGTGGCATCCGAAGTAGGGCCACCCCCTTGAACGAATTGGATGGGGAATCAGGGAATAGTGGCGCAACTGGGTACACTCTCAGAAATAACACTTTCATTTTTGGCGATTCTTGAATCCTCAAGCCTCATTTCGTTAATTTTGAGGATTGTTTCGTCAAACTATCACGTGACTTTTGAGTGAACGCGAGTCCCCACTTTTACGATAGTGATTTGACGATTCTGTATTTTGATTTTGAGGAAACTGAATCTCATTGTTGTACTCACATGCTCAAAAATGAAGAAATATTTCTTTAGATTAGACTCAAATCCTCAAAAATGAAGAAATATTTCTTTAGATTAGACTCAAATCCTCATAAAAATGACGATTCAAATGTCCTCACTTTGAGGAAACGAAAACTCGGAGCATTTGCCAGTAAACGGATCGTCAAAATTTAGGAAAATTTCGTAGTTTTTGAGCATTCATTTTTGAGAGTGTAGTGTGACATTTAGAAACGTAATACTGAGGCTTATACTAACAATTTTGCAATAACCTTGAGCCCCTCATTAAAATCCTATACATATATTTCCTTTATTTCTATGTAGCATAAATACATTTTCAACACTGATATGTCTGTTCAAAAGTATCTTGCGCTTTTTAAAAAAAGATAACTCTTTAATATTTGTTTTGGAGTAGAGGAGGGCATCAATTTTGAGGATGTTGAGGTCTTTATCTTAAAATCAAAGAAAAAAAATTGTATTACGAAAGCAAAAAAAAACATTGTCATTTTTTCGTAACTAATAATAAATTGCAATAAAAACATATATATTTACTGCTGAACAGTTGAATTTTTTTTGCAAAACCTTTAAAATCGGGCTTGACCTTATGATATGTTACATTCTTACAAGCAGTCAAAATCAATTTGCTTCATTGACATGAAATTTATTAGTATCGAAATAATATCCAGTGCATAATTGTTTCTGCAAACAAGTTTGTATAAATGACGTGTACATGCAATGATTATCATGAAATACATTCAGTTTGCAATCACGCCACTGTTACCCTTATTATGTGAAATACGCTTACTTATTACATTGCAATGGACATAACAAAAAGCTGACATTTTGTTCTGGTTCAACCCTATACTAGAGTTTTTGTTGCATTTAATGGATGGATAAAGTCTTTGTCTTGTTTATTGTAGGTTTTATTTAATTAGGCTTTTATGTCCCTTATGGGGACATCAAGTAACTCAAAATTATATTTTTTTAGTTATGTATATGTTAAAGAAAGTGGCACAAAACATGTAATGAACCTAATGGATCAAACCGCGTAATCTGATGTCCTTACTCAATAAAAAGATCATTGGGACTTTTCATCAAATAAAATATATTTTATACAAAAATTGATCGAACAATACTTAATACAAAATTTAAGGAACGATTCATATATGCTAGGCACTTACATTTAAGAAAATGTCTCACTTTATAGATTGAGAAAACTCAAAGATAAAAAACAGAAAGTTGTAAATTTAATATTTACATGCTCTTAACCTTTTTGTCATTTATTATATTTAGATGATACTTACAAAATGAATTATGTGGCTGTTTCTTTTACCTTTATTATATTAGGAAATATCGTTGCTATCGTAGGTGGTCTCTGTAACTGTGTACTCGTTTTTTTTCTGCCAAGTTTCAGTTCGTCGCCAATAGCAGTTCAAATCCTACAATTTTCAATCATTTTTTTTCAACGTGCAAACTGCTTCAAATATATTTAACAAGAAAAAAGTTCTTTGATATTTTAATACAAATAATACGCATCATTAGTTAACAAAATGTATGTATCGTAGCACTATTTACCATTTTATCTACGTATTGGCGACAAATAAGAGAGGAAACTTATGAAAACGATATATATATATAGGCGGAAAACCCTCCAAAAGCCACGATTTTTCTTAGGTGGCTAAGCGACATTCGTATAAAATTATGGGGGTCTCTTGGATTTTCGCGCCGCTTGTTACCTAAACTGCGGTTTCACACTGTGTGGATGGTTGCTAATAAAAATAGATTTCTGTCTTTCTGACATAAATGGGGATTTTCTTTTGACTTATGCAGTACGGGGTCGTTTGATGTTTAAGATGAGTTTTGAAACTATCCTATTTGTGTATGTGTAGCCAAATAATTTTTGGGCCAGCGTATTGAAGGTTGAAATACATTTTTAGCAATGTTTTGCTTGTTTTTTTTACTTCAATAATGTAATTTTTACGAAAAAGTCTGAAGATATCCAGTGTCGGAGAAATTTCTTTTTATAAGTTCGTTTGAGAATCAGAAGTAACACATTATTCCTAAAGTAGTAAACATTATCGTGCATTCTGTTCAGTTGGTTTGATAGCACTAATGTATTTTTAAAGATCGTGATTATGTCATATTTCTTAAACTTTTCCCAGTTGTATGTTAACTTAGCGAAATGTCATAAAATTTTCGACAAAACTCTAAAGAAATTACTAAATAATTACTGCAAGAGAAATCTTCTGATTTTTTTTTAGCATAACATATCAGTAAGGAAACGCTGTTTTTCATTTCTTTTTTCTAAAATTGTTCTTATTGTACTTGAATCCTTATTGGCTCTTTGCCTATCCCCCAATGAATTAGCAAACGAAGTTCTGAAAAGAAAAAGTAAATTAACTTTAGTTATACAAATGATAACTTACCTGCTGAAATTAATTTTTATGCAACATAAAATATGTATTTCAATGATTAAATTTGTTTCAGACACACTAATTTCTAAAATGTATAATGGACGTTACTTATGTATCTTTAAAAAATCTATGTCAAAAAAGCATTTTAAACGTTTTTAAATCACAAAAAAGTGAAAATACAAACTAAAAAAAATTCTAATGGTAAAATTATTTTCACAACAAAAGGAATTTTTATACATAGATTTTTTTTTCCCGAAATCATTTTTTGTTTCTTTGATGATTTTACCGGAAATCAATATTTTAACCACTAACTCTTCCCCATTATTTTACAAAAAACCAACTCAATGAGGAAACACAACGTATAAAATTAATTCTTATTGATAATGAAACCACTCAACCTCCACCGGAAATCAATATATTTCTGCCTCAAGACGCAAATATACAATAAAAAATCTTGACTCACTCCAAACTGCAGTTGAGGTAAAATACGATACAAGATGGAGAATTATTTGATCATAACAAGCGTGCAAACCACGTCGTTTTTTCCGTTAGACTTTTTTTCGGGTTTGAGTGCAGTAATAAGTATGCAAGTGTCTCGGCGTGGGTCCTGCTGTGTCCTTCTGTGTGGTAGTTTTTTTAATAAATAAATAAAATGAATGCAGTAGTATAAGTACTGGAATGTAAGAGGGATTTATCGTGTAGGTGCTTTCTTGCTTTATATAAAAATCAGAAATTTTAGTGTATTGTAAAAAAAATTTCTATGATATTGGTGGAGTTTTTCTCTCTAATTTATCATTAGTTAATGGGTAGACAAGAAAAAGAAAAAAGTGTGGGTGCAAATATGGAAACCCGGTTTGCTGTCGGCTGTAAGAAATCGATGAATTTATATTTAAACCAAGATTAGAATTATAAAAAATAATAATTCTAACTGTTCTAGGAATAATTGGAATATTACCTCACATTCAAGTGCTACATCAGGTTATGACTCCATTTAAAGGGTCAGATATGATTCCTTTTTACTGCATTAGTTTTATAAATCTTAGACAAAATAGCAATTTAAGGGGAAACCAGAATCGAAAATCTACAAAAAGGCACATTTTGATATCTTGAAAGTAGGTAAATATTTCAGATGTTACTTTCAAAACTGCAGAATGTTTTAGTCAATATGTCCATTATAAGTATGTTAAATTAATATTTTAAAAACACTTTCCCCATAACAGACAGATTAAATTTATACTTCAAACGCCATGTTCTCAAACTGCATATTTTAAGACAAATGTACCTTTTTCTCAGTAACTACTGACTATTTTTAGATTTGTTTGTGCGTATGGGCAGTTCTACCATAATTTTTAATTTCAGGCATTAAAAACTTGTAAAATTTAATTTTTTAAAATCACTTTAAATGTTTATCAAAAGGTTTATAAGGGTTCTAGAATTACGAAAAAAAGTTTAGCAAAGCTCATTTGTAAAAAACAAAAAAATATAATAAGGGACGGCAGTTTTTTAAAAACACCGATTCTAAAGAAACCGGTCTAAACCGGCCTTGCGAAACTAACTGTTTTTCAATGAAACCGAAATCGCAAAAAACCGGTTAGCCCTAAAACTGGTTTCGGTTTTCCATCCCTAGATCATTACGACGGTAAGGATCGGAAGGTCAGGAACGGAAGGAAAGGACATTCACTCTGTTTTCCGGTCTTTTTTGTGTTGAAACTAACTCCAGTTTTATAAAAATAGATTTTTTTTACTTCTTGTACTCCACTTAAACATGTTACAAGAAAAAAATTTCCATTATCAAGCAAAAATTAACCTGAAATCTGGGAGACTGTAAGGAAAGCAATAAAGCCTCGCAGCCAATTTCAATGAGTTTTTTTGAATTTTGGGCTTATTGGTGAATTTTAGCAAAAATTTTTGGCTACTAACTGAAATATCAGTTTTCTGCAATACAGTTTGCATGTTCGAAGAATCACTGTAGCTCAATCCAGTGCCTCTCTTCACCACTTTAGGAATGAGGTCAGTGAATGTACCAAAACCCAGGGACAAAGTTAGGAGACGAGAAAAACGCATTATAAATGTTAAAAGCCAAAATTCAATGGAAGGAAATCGTTAAGCTACAGTATTAGTTCAATTTAAAATCCAAATGAATGTAATTTTTAGCTAAAAAAAGTATTAGATTGAGCCCTAAACTAAAAATTTGACATTCGGGACACACGATGGTAAGGACTTTTCTGCATTGTTTTGTGTTCTAAAATTTTTTTGGAGTTTCTTTGCTTTAAAATTACGTGTTGAAATTATAAAAGGACCAGTCTTTTAGTATAATAAGAAAGAATGGTAAAAAAATATTAATTTTTTTAAAAGTTATGCCCAAGGGACATAAAATTAAAAATTATCGTAGAATTGCCCGTATATACATTAAGTAATTTTACACAAACAGCCATATACGCCTTTAAGGAAATATTAATTATTTTTTTTAAATATAATTTCAAAGAATTTTGATGAAAATGTGATTACTAGTTTTCGAAACAGAATAAATTTTTAAATATTGTTTTTATTTCTAAAAGCATGTGTTTACCTGCGTAAAAATTTTTGAACTTTAACTGAGCAAAATTTTTAATCAATCCAACAAGTAATTTTTGAGAAAAAGGTACATAATATTGACCATTTTAACATGGGCTTCAATCTAGGCCCTACAGTTTCCCTTAAAATAACTTATACTTAACTCCACAGCTCTAATTCAACCTCAATACACCCAACCAAATAAGAATTCAATACCGCGCTGCCTTTATAACTGCCAGTAGGTGGCGACCCCTTACGGCAAACAGCCAGATGCCGTTTCTTTACTAGTTTTCATACTGTTTCCCTTCTCTGAATGTGGAAAAGGTAAAAAAAAAAAAAAACATAATTTAAGGCAAGCTGTGGCGGCGTGCGCTCACAGCACGCGTTCGCAGTCGTTGTAAATGGTTTGTGATTGGCCTTTTTTTGTTGTTGAGATGTAAAATGCATTGTTTTTCAATAGTAGTTATTTGCTGTAGCTGTTAAGAATATTTGTAATTTTTTTTTTTTTTTGTCAAAGGGAGCAAGTTAATTTTTTTGGTTCTATAATAGCTTGTATGTTCACTGCCACAATCGCTTTTAAGGCAGTAGGTCCTGGTCAAGTAATTCATCGTGTAGCAAAAATCATAATCATTTTTTAATCAATAGGACCAGGTCAAGTAATCACTAGAGGAAGCAAAAAATAAAATACCTTAGATAGATCAATCAAAATTATTCTAAGCAATATAATAATTGATATTTTTTTTTACTTTCTTTGATTCCCGTGTTATGTTATTGTACGTATGTATAAATTTTAAATCTTTAAGCCAAACCATAGTGTTCAATCTCCAATTTACAATTTTTATGTGAGATGTGTGATATTTTTTCCCCTCTTCATTGCTAAAAAGATATCTTAATGCTTATCTAATTAAAGAATAAAGTTTTTAATTAAAAAAATAACATTAAAACCTCAGATAATTTGATTCATTTAACTAACAATTCTGCCAAACTTTCACAAAAATTTGAATTTTATATTTGAAATACTTATATAAGTTATATTCCGTTGGGAACAGGTGTACAAAGAGAACCTGTTTTCTCTTTTACAATTTTTCTCTCTTTAAAATAGGAGATGGAGGAGAAAGGGGGGGGGGGACACACAGAACATAGCGGTGGAAACAAATTCACAGTTACTTTTTTTCTTCTTGTAAGTGAGTAGAAGTGATGCGTGTGGCATTTTTGGTATGTTGTGAAAGAAAACGCAGAGATAAGTTTATTTAATTTCCTGGGTATCGAATAGTTTAAAGCAAAACTTCATAATAAATACATTTTGTCAGTTTGAAACCTCTTGTTATGCCATATGAATGTTTTTTTTTTCAAATGTACTTCTTCTTTAGTTTTGTTGATTGCAATTTCTTCTCATAAATGCCTATAAATTAAATAAGATGGCAGGAACAATAATAAAAATCACTTTTTATTTACTAATAAAACACAACGAATCAGATATTTTTTTTCAATTCTAAAAGTACTTAAATTATATATACCACGAAACATTGCTTTAAATAATAATTCACTTCACTGTTGGCTTTATATGCGATGACGAGTGCAAATTTTAATTTTGTTTCATAAATCATTTTCATGCATTTTTTTCAAAACTAGAAAATCCTGAAGATATTTACTTGCCCCCCGGTCAGACAAGTATTTCAAAATATACTTGTCGTAACTTTTCTACATAAAGCTAGATGCAACAGGAAAGTGGATACTACCAGCTACTACATGGAATGCACCAAACTTTTGCAGTGAATCATTTCCTCCCAAAGCATTAAACTTAAATGTGGATTTGACATATTCTCATGAGGCACTCTCACAAATACTTTCTTCAATTAACCGAAATTTTGCTGCCTCAATATTATCGTGAATCGACACCATTTTCATTTCTGACTAATGCACATGAGCCGAGCACAATAAAAAAAAACTGTAAATTTACGGGCATTTGACCTTCAATTTTTATAGGCAAGGGCCATATTTGGCGAAATACGGTCTGGCCCACTAAATAATAATCGGCCTTACCCCTTATACTGTAAGAAAATAATGTCGATTCCATATTTTTACAGTTTTAGCCCATCTATTAGCTAAAGGAAATTATGGGTATGAGTGTTTTTTAACGGGGTGGGGCTGAAATCAGCTGCCGGTCCCTGCTTGTAAATTAAAATAATTTTTTAACAGTGCACGGTTACTTCAAAACTACAAATGATTCGTCAAAATCGATCAAAACCTAAATAATATGAAAAAGAGAGAGATTTTTTTTTTTTTGTAAAATTAAGAGATTTCCTGACTGTATATCCTTTCCATACACTTTCACTGTGTAGTTTGCGTGACACTTGTGACTGATCCCATAACAAAAAGAAATTGAAGCCAAACACTTATATATGACGATTGAGACCTCATTTATAACCAGCTCGAGAAGAAGTGTAATTATGGCTCAGTGTCACGAGTTAACATGAAATAATACAAATCCATTCTTACCCAGACACGAATTGGGTCTCATGGGGGATCTTTAAACACTGTTCAGTCACTGTACAACAGGAGAGAACTGAAGTCGCATGCTATTTGGATATAAAGGCTTGTGAAATATGAAGGCTAAGGTATTAAATGTCTGGGCTGTTATACCGAAGGTAATTAATTCAAAACATTTTTTTTTTTAAATTAACTTGTGTTACATCATTTATGTATGGGAAAAAATTAAAAACAAATCTATTTGAAAAATGCATTATTTTAATAAAAATTTATGAATGTCATAACTGTACCAAAAAATCTTTTATGTAAATGTTTTGTTGCATCAACGAGATTACATGTAAACGTTTTTAACAGTTATTGAATGTGAATCATAAATAGAATTAGTTTGTTCAACATATTATTTACAAATTGAACATAATCCAATAATAGTTAGTAATAAATAACAAAAAGTAATAATAAAATTTGTTAAAAAATATAAATATATTTAAACAATTTTCAAATATTTTAAAGTTTGCAACAAAGTAACGAAAACAAAACAAATTTTTAACAAGCAAAAAAGTACAAATTAAATATAAAAATTTCCAATATAGGGGAAGGTGGGTTACCTTGGACCTATTTTGACTTTTCAATTTTTAATTTCTTAATTACTTGCAAAAAGTGAATAGAAATATTTTTACTAAATACTTTATGTTGTTATACACAACATATATTTATTTTAACAGGTTATTTAAATGATTTCAACTATTACAAAAATAAATACAGAAAATTGTAAATAGGACCAAGGTACACCACCGGCGGTGTACCTTGGTCCAACCGGTAGTGTACCTTGGACCAATTATTAACAGGCAGAGAGACTCGATTTACAGTCCGAAAACCAGTATTTATTAGCCACATAAAATTCAAAAATACATTTTACAGCCTACTCTTATTTCTAGCCAAGATTGTGGTAATTGGTTATGTTAGGTCAATTGGCTTAGTAAGGGGTTTTATTGCCTTAGTTTTTTTAGTGCCCTTTTGGCTTTTTCAGCTGCAATGCAATCTTTCTCAGGTGTATCCGTTAAAATGCAGCATAAAATTAAACTGTTATTTCATGCCATAGAAAAACATTTGGCTATCTTTCTGTCTTAAATTTGAAAAAACAACTCAAATATTCCCCCCCTATGTTTATACAACTAGGCCTAAACGTAAAAAGGATGTTCTGCTTAGATATTTATTATAAAAAATATCTTTTTAGATGAGCATGCAGTAATTATTTTCTATATTATATAAATATGGTTAAAATTTTATCGGCTTCCATAAATCTAAATAATTAACTACAAAAAAAAAATTCTTTATCACACCAAATAAAAATTTCTGACAAATTTCCATTCTTCTAGATTTTACAAATCAGGGTTGCATATTAAGAGCTTAAAATATTTAATTTTTCAAAGGAAAAAATTTACTTGAGAATTTTAAAAAGGGTTTTCAACAATGTGAAGCACATAAGACCTATAGTAGTGTACCTTGGACCAGTCCAAGGTACACCACTTGTATTAGGTTCGAGGTACACCACTTGGATATTAAAAACAAAATAGTTAATCACCAAGTTAAGGTTAGACTTAACTTAATTTTAAGCACACTGTTTTATAGCTAAAACTTTGCTTTATATTGCATAACCATCGTTTCTGAATAAACACTACATGTTTGAGTAAAAAATACACTAAAGAATCTGACAAAAATTTACTTTTGAACTGTGAATTTAGTTTTTCGAAACCTCTTTAATAAATTGACCTTTTAAACAAACAGATAGAACTTCACTGAGATCCCTGGTAGCAAATATTTTAACTGAATGTGGTGTTGTTTCAATATCTAAGCTAATCGAGCTAGAATCAGCATAGGTTCGAGGTACACATACGTCCAAGGTACACCACTTACCCCTAATATTTTTAATCAAGTCGAAAAGTTACAAAAGCATTTTTAACTAGTTATTTTTTCTTCGATAAAAAATATAATTTTTTAAATATGTAGTTAATATAAAAAAAAACACATGTGACATAAGACTGGTGAATTATGGGTCATAACACAAACTAAACCTGTTAACTACCTACAGATAAGCAGTAAAGTTTTTCAAACAAATCGATCATACTAACGAAACCACATAAAATAGTTATACCTAAACCGACCTTAAGTTTGCAGTATACAAATGTTCTACGAGAAAAAGGGTAAATAGTTCTCATTTTTGAGTGCGAGAATCGAATACAAAAAGGTATTTCACATTCAATAAACAAATTTATTTGTTATTTCAAGACATAAATTTATTATTTTTATTAGTTTAGCTTCAGTTAGAGTGTTATTTTAATTATTTTTTTCCTTCGATTTTGACGTAACAGGGCGCACGAATATCAGGGTTGAAAGGAGCAGCCAATCAGAGTACGCGATTTTGCGGCGCCAGACGGGTTGTTTACCAAGATTCTTCCGCTCAGTACATTTCTCTGCTGCAAACTTAAGATCGGTTTTGGTATAGTTCCCCAATCAGTCAAATCACAAGTTTCATCAAGTTTTGCTGCCTCTCGCAATATGGTAGTTGGCAGCACAATGTTTCAGCATAGAGATATTCATAAAGCAACCTGGAGATCCCCCGATGGACTTTATAACAATCATATTGATCATATAGTGATTGACTCTAGACATTTTTCAAACCTTCTGGATGTAAGAACTTATAGAGGAGCCAATGTAGATTCTGATCACTACCTTGTGATTTGTAAAATTAGGGCAAAGATCTCATTGGCCAGGAAGGCAAAAAAGGTTGTCTCTGAGAAATTTAACTGTGAGAAGCTAAAAGACCCTAAAACTCGTACAGAATATCAAAAACAGTTGTCGAATGAACTCAAAGAGAAAGTAACAGATAATGAAGCAAATGAAAAATGGCAACTTGTTAAGAAGTCAATTGTATCAACGGCTAACACGCTGATAGGCAAAGCCGAAAAATCAAGAAGACCTGATTGGTTCGATGATGAGTGTAGAAGAGCCAATGAATATAAAAATAAAGCCTATAAAAATATGCTCAATAAAAGAGCTACAAGAAGAGCAGTTGATGAATACAAAAATGCCCGTAAAGAAGAAAAGAAAATACATAAAAGAAAGAAAAAAATTTACAGAGAGAATCAACTTAAAGAAGTCGAACTCCTTAGGTCTAACCATGAAAGCAGAGCTTTCTTCAAGGCCATTAATGAGGGACGTAGAGACTTTAAACCCAGGATAACTCTCTGTAAAAACAGAGATGGAACGATAGTTAATGAAAGAGACAAAATTCTGGATAGATGGGTTGAGCACTTCAACGACTTGCTTAACTCGGATGTATCAGGCAATCCAGAGATACCAGAAGGGGAAACTCAAAATCAATTAGTTGACCTTCCAACTGTTGAAGAAACCCAGTTTGCAATTGATAAACTCAAAAATAACAAAGCAGCTGGACCAGACGCCATACCTGCTGAACTAATAAAATGTGGTGGAAAAGACCTGACAAATATTATCTGGGAAATTATAATATTGATTTGGGAGAATGAAATCCTACCATTGGACTGGCAATTAAGTATCCTCTGCCCAATTCACAAAAAAGGGGATGTATTGAACTGTGAGAATTATAGAGGAATAAGTTTACTTCCTGTTGCTTATAAAGTGTTTTCAAATATTTTATTTAGTCGTTTGTCTCCTATCATTGATACTGTTGTTGGCGAGTATCAATGTGGCTTTAGAAAAGGAAGATCCACCACTGACCAAATCTTCACTTTGAGACAAACTTTGGAGAAATGTAAAGAATATGGAATTGACACCCATCATCTATTTGTAGACTTCAAAGCAGCTTATGACAGTATCGATAGAACTGAGCTACTAAATGCACTTTTTGAATTTAAAGTTCCTACAAAGCTAATTAGGCTCATAAAGCTCACTCTCACAAGAACTTATTCTGCGGTACGAGTCCAGGGAGAAATATCTACTCCCTTTGAGGTCTACAATGGAGTTAGGCAAGGGGATTCATTGGCTTGCCTCCTTTTTAATATAGCTCTTGAGAAAGTGATAAAAGATGCTGGCATTAATACAAGAGGCACTATATTCAATAAATCGGTACAAATTTTAGCATATGCCGATGACATTGACATAATTTCAAGATCTGAAACTGACCTGAGGGCAGCTTTTTTGGCATTAGAAGAAGCAGCTAGGAAGATGAAGCTCAGGGTAAACATGGAAAAAACAAAACATATGTTTTGTGGTAAAAAAGAACACCAGTCTGAAACTTTTGAGATCGGAACATTTCAATTTCAGTCGGTGAAGAACTTCAGCTATTTGGGCTCAGAGATTGACCACCAAAATGACATCAATCCTGAAATCAGAAGGAGGATCATTGCTGCAAATCGCTGTTTCTTTGGATTAAGACCTCTTCTGAAATCCCACCTAATCAAGAGAAGGACAAAGATTATGTTATACAAAACATTAATTAAACCAGTTTTAACATACGCCTCAGAGCCATGGACCTTGACAATGAAGGAAGAGAGGACATTAGCAATTTTTGAGAGAAAGGTCCTGAGAGCTATTTTTGGTGCTGTACTGGAAAATAATACCTGGCGAAAAAGATATAACTTTGAACTGTACAAAATTTATAGAGAGGACGACATTATTAAATCGATAAAACTGTCTAGAATGAGATGGGCAGGCCACCTTCTGAGAATGAATGCAGAGAGAACACCTCTTAAGGTTTTCAACACCACTCCCTTTGGAAGTAGACCAAGAGGAAGACCAAAAAAGAGATGGAAAGACTGCCTGGAGGAAGACTTCGGTGTACTTAAAGTCAGGAACTGGAGGTCGATTTCTAAAAAGAGGGCGGAATGGCAGAGTCTTCTGAAGAAGGCCAAGGCCCACAATGGGCTGTCGTGCCAATGCTGATGATGATGAACACAAACTAAACCTGTTAACTACCTACAGATAAGCAGTAAAGTTTTTCAAACAAATCGATCATACTAACGAAACCACATAAAATAGTTATACCTAAACCGACCTTAAGTTTGCAGTATACAAATGTTCTACGAGAAAAAGGGTAAATAGTTCTCATTTTTGAGTGCGAGAATCGAATACAAAAAGGTATTTCACATTCAATAAACAAATTTATTTGTTATTTCAAGACATAAATTTATTATTTTTATTAGTTTAGCTTCAGTTAGAGTGTTATTTTAATTATTTTTTTCCTTCGATTTTGACGTAACAGGGCGCACGAATATCAGGGTTGAAAGGAGCAGCCAATCAGAGTACGCGATTTTGCGGCGCCAGACGGGTTGTTTACCAAGATTCTTCCGCTCAGTACATTTCTCTGCTGCAAACTTAAGATCGGTTTTGGTATAGTTCCCCAATCAGTCAAATCACAAAAACCGGTGACTTCAACAATGCCCAATTGTCACTCAACAGCACCGACATATATCCGTATTGCTCATTTAACGCTAGTTTCATCTGATCGGACCCCATGTAAAAACAACATCAAAAGATGGGCTAATAAATCAAATGGGCAAACATATCATCGATTTGAATCATGTAACTCCATGTAGATAGGGAGAGCATCATCCTTTCATGCTCCATGACTCCTGTGAACATCTGTTAACCTGGACAGACAATAACTATAGTATTATGATTAATGTTTATCGATTATTTATTTTAATTATAGGTAATTGATAACAGTGTATGCTAATAATCCTTAATATATATTGGATAAACAGCATTTTAAATTATTACTTAGTAAAAAAAAATGTAATTATATATGCCGTTATATTTTTAAAAATAAAGAATTGGCTAATTTTCTTAAATATGATTTTGAATTCAACAGATTAATGTATTTGTGAGAAATCCTGGACATTATTGTTGAATGGCGGCAAAATTGCGTCTTTGATTTAAAAATCTACACTCTTAAAACAAAAGAGTGAAATCCACTCCAGTTGGAGAAGTGCATTTTCGACACCATAAAGGCATGCATATTTACTCAGACTGAGTTAAAATCACTCGTTTGGAGTGATCCTGTCGGAGGTTTAACACACAAAGGATCCACTCCAAAAGGAGAAGTGCATTTTTAGTCATGTGGCCTTCGGCGTGAAGCGAAAAAGCTTTCCCCTCCCTCTTGGGAGAAAGGGACCTTTATCTACCCCACTTTTACATGGTGTTCTATGGGAGAATTAACGATTTTTCATTTTAAATGAAAAAAATGTGATCACATTATGGAAAACGAATACACATATGTATACTTCTAATAAGCTCAGTAGATATACACGTATTATTTAAAATACAATAACAAATAAACACCCAAAACTAGGCGATATTAATATTGGTTCTTCTGAAAATCTTAAAATTATTTTGTTATAACGTGATTTTTTTAAAATCTTTTATTAAATTTTAAAAATCTACTGTTCATCATTAAATGTTTAATATTTTGATAAAAGAGATTTTTTTAACGAATATATATTAGAACTTTTATTTACGTTGCATATGAAATGCGAAATAAAGTAATCTTATTATTATATTTTATTCGTATTACTTGCGTATATTCTTTTTATTAAACAATTTTAATTAATGATAGCCAGTAAATGCTTAAAACTGATGTGATTACTATTTTTGATGTATACGTGTTAGTTTTAATGAAGTTAATATATTAAGTATTTTTTTTACCAATTTACAATTAATTACTGTGATACTTATGCTACCAAACCACTAATACTTGTAACATAGCAAATAAAAATATAAGATATATACAAAACAATAATTTATTTATGTTTCTGTTAATTAGTGTATACATGTAAAATCTATTCATGGAATCGATTTTGAGTACTTCAATTATATACATTCCGTTAATTTTTTTGTATTGTAAAAGTCCCTAATAAGAATCCCCTCTTGGAATTAAGTAAATAATTTAAACTATTATAGATCCAGTATAGATTTAAAATCGAATGAATATTTTTTGAATATAACTTCAATTGTAAACATTGTATCATAGAATATTATTTAAAAAAGAAAGAAATCTTTATTAGTGGATTTTCTATTTTATTCATAAAAATAGTGACAAACATAACATAAACACCTGCTAATTAACTCTATTTAAGCAACTTTAATTGTAAAAATTCCATTTAATGTATTTTTGATTAAAAAAATCATTAGTTGATTTTTTTTATTTTATTCATAAAAATAGCTACAAGTTGATTTAGTAGCATAAGTATCGCAGTAATTATTTCAAATAAGTAAAAAAAAATACTTAATATATTAGCTTTTTTAAAATAACAAGTAGACACCAAAAAAGTAATCAAATCAGTTTTAAGCATTTATTGGTTATCATTAATTAAAATTGTTTAATAAAAAGAATATACGCAAGTTAAGCATTTCATATGCAACTTAAATAAAAGTTCTGTTATATATTCGATAAACAATCTGTTCGATCAAAAATAATAATTTTTACTGACAAACAGCAGATTTTTAAGTTTTAATAAAAGATTTTTTTAAAAAAATCCAAGTTATAATTGAATAATTTTAAGATTTCCAGAGGAACCAATATTAATATCGCCTAGTTTTTGGTGTTTATTTGTAATTGTATTTTAAATAATACATATATATCTACTGAGCATATTAGAAATATACATATGTGTATTCGTTTTTCATTATGTGATAACATTTTTTTCATTTAAAACGAAAAATCGTAAATTCTCCCTTAGAACCCCATGTTAACTAGGGGTAGATATTGATAGCAGCCTTCCCCCGGTTCCCCTCCACCTCTGGCTTCACTCAGTTCCCGTACGTTTCAATCTGCGTGACGTGAAATCCACTCAGACTGAGGTAAATTGGGAGTGTTTGTTTTGAGAGTGTATGCGTTCTTATTCTGCGATAAATACGGTAACACAAAGTATTTGTGATGCAAAACAGATAATCGCGCTCTTTCGCAAGCCAAACCAATGTTATACTATGAAACTAATAATTATTGGTTAATTAAACTAATGAAATACATTTTTAAATATAAATTACCATTCTTTACCAATAAAAAAAACTATTTATTTTTAATTCTTCACAAACAACACAAATGACCTTACAATCGAAACCACCACCAACACACAACCCCTACAAACTACAGCAACCCCTGACTCCAACACCACCATCCTAACCCCACACACCAACATTACCAACCTCCCCCTTGTAAAAAATAACAATGAAAAACAAAGAGTGAATGTTATTATGGAGTGGGCAAACATTTCATCGATTCGCAACAATGTACTCCAGGTAGATTATTGATGCGTGCGCCCCATCCTTTCACGCCCCGTGACTTCTCTCGAAACAGCTGTTTACCTGAGCCATCGAGGAGTCATTTTGGGGGGCTCCCCCAGTTTACTTGGTGATTGACTGGTTGTTGGGGATTCATCGGACCCTTTTATATGGGGTTGTGGTTGTATGCTGTTGTTGGGGATTGTTGATATTGCTGTTTGTTGTGTTAGATTAGTGTGGAATGAAGGTGTAATGCATGATTTTTTTTTTGTTTTTACCTAAATAAACTATGTATTTTATTCTTTTTATGGTATTATATTATGGGAATTTTATTTTCCTTGGAATTTAATTATACGTTTTAAAAACAATGGCATTGTCTTAGACTTAGAATTGAGGAAGAAGTATTGAATTTGCGGAAATTGTATATCCCTTTTTTGAATATTTGTAGCAAAATATTTTTTTCTTCAAACATTCATTCTAACACACCAATACAGCTTCCAAAAGCATTCTGCTACCTAAATAAATGATGTATTTTTTAGTAAAAAGATTGTCTCATTTTTCTTTCGATACTGCCTGCTGGTTCTCTTCCTATTAAGACTAATCATTATCGATCATTTGGACCAGAAATTAATACAAAAAGTTTTATTAATGAAAAATTAACACTTTCATTTAGTCCATTTTCCAACAGCATGACAATATCAACAATATTTTAAAGTGGCATTGAAGTGTACGCTGTCAAATGATAACAGTATGCACATACGCAAGATATAGTTTAAGAACCGAAGAAAGTTAGAGTTATTGATAGAATTGTAGCACAAATCATCAATGTGTCAATCAAAAAAAATATTTTTTATATTTTTTTGATTAAAATAATATTTCTTTTCATTGGAATTCCGCAGCTTCGGATAATTGGTTTTCTGCAGGTGAACCAGTTTCGACTGATCTACATTTTCTTCACAACGCATTTTAAGTCGAAATAAAAAAAAATCCAACAGCATTTTGTGATATAAGAATATCATGAAGAAATTCTACATGGAAAAATGTAACATTAAATACCTATCTAATAAGATGTTTCCAAGTAACAGGAAGTATTTACAAGATGTATCCTTCCACGAATGGTTTAAACCTGATAAACATTTAATGACACTTGTCATTCAACATCAGCCATTAAAATAATTATTTTTGACAATTAACGACAGAACCATTAAGCAACATAAATGATAATTTGAACAAAAACATTCACACAGACTATGGTATTTGTGTGTAACACTGTTCTTGCAAACGATTTAGTCTGAAAATTAAACATAAAACCTATAGGTAATCATACGTTAATTACTTTGTAGAGTAATTAATTGCATGTTAAGTGGTTTTTGCTCATGGGTGGTTATCGTTCCACCTAATTTCTTTCAATTATTTCTCCAAACATACAATTATATTGTTAATTGCTGAAAATACAGTGTCATTAGAAGCGTAGACTTTGGTGTAAAAATCCTTTGAGAAAACCCATACATAAAATTAATTAACGTTCACGGAAATCAACCTTATTTCGACTACTAAAGCAACTACTCTTTAATGACACGTTTTCCTTTTGTAAAGAGTGTTTTCCGTGCTAAATCCTTTCCATGTTTTGCTTGTGTAAAGCTGTTTTCCTAGCTAATGTTCAACTTTGAACGTAACTGTCAACTCCATGAGAATTCCAACAGGTACAATTAACATTACTGTTATATCAAGTCAAACTTTATTCATGTTCAAGCACACAAGCTGGAATATATATCTACCAACCCCTAGCCCTCTTTATCCATATTTTGCATAATTTATATGGATACGTTTTCTTGCGCTGTTTCTGCTTCATTTATTTTGAAACTGGTAACGACGAGATGGATTAGATTAGAAGATAGTAAGGAAATATCATGAGTCATTAATATATTATTTTACGAGATGGAAAAAAATGTTCATACATATTGTGATATTTAACGTGATGCCCTTCGATAAGTCTGAAGAAAGTGGTTTAACTTTAATAGAATAAAATTTAATAACTGAATTTAATTATTACGTTTGCTGGAGTAGACAAACTATACAATTCTATACTCGCCACTAATCAGTCGATGTATTGCGCCGTATTTATTCATCTGTTGTCATCATGTTGTTCTCATAGCACATAGAATTTTAATATTGTATGTCTATAAATATATTACATTTCAGTGGCTTGAAGATCCTTTTTATAAAAATTAATCTATAGAAATGAATTTTTTTCTGTTACCAAAAAACAAACAATATTTTAACTACTGCATTTTTTAACGATTTTTTTTGTGGACAAACACTTGTTCAGCGCTTATTTTATTTTCAGCTCACATCAGTTAAAACGAGCCTATTTTGAATATCACTTTCGTTACCCTTGATAAATGATCTTCACCCTTGGCAGTCCCGTGGCGACCGCCAAGGTGAACGTCCAGCAATAAAAAAAATCGCCAACCCCCGTGTTAACTAGAGATTAGACATATAAATAATAGTATGATATTTCCCCCTTGTTTTTCAATTTAGAAATTTAAAGAGAAGTATATTGTTTTCCTATTTATGAAAACGAAGCATATGTTATTCAAATTACAATTTTTCAATGTGAAAAAAATGTCTATATTCGAATTCAGTCATTTAACGATTTCAGTCCCATTGATGCCATTTAGCATCATCATGTATCATAATTTTAAAAAAATAATAATAGGGCTGATATCTATTGGGATGAATAAAAAAAATTTCTAATGGGAAAAGTTTGAAGAATCGAATGATGTGCCTTTTGATATCATAAATTGCAATAAACGATCAGAAAAAAATTCTAAAATGATGATGCTAAATTGTCATTTGGACTGAAAGGGTTAATAAGACGTGTCGTGAATGATTTATTTTTTTTATTTTTAAGTGATTTTTTTAAATTCAAAGATCAGTGTTTCTCTATTATCCAAGGAAACAATGTAATATAAGAATAAACCAACTTATGACATATCTGCTGTATGCAATTAAAGAGCAGTATCAACAAGATTGAACAATTTTTGTCCTGAAATAATCCTTAATTTAGTATGCGTTCTTGTGGGTTAAAGTTATAGAGTTCTTACTGCAATAATCCATTCCATTAATAAAGATACTGCAGTTTACCTGCTTACAGCAGATATATTAGAGAAAAATGAAGAAAAAGGTCTAAACATACTTTGTATAGAGTGGAAAGTAGAAAGTTATGATTAATAAGTAAGTTTAAGTATAAGTAGAGTCGCAGTGCTTGGCGATCTTGCCCCCCACCAAGAAAGTCATAAGTATAAGTAATGTTTTCTTTAAAGTTATCACGTCAAAATTTAGTTTTATAAATAATTATTTAATACATAAATAATTTTCTATGATTTGATTACCGGAGACATATCAAGTACACATGTATTAGCAGCACAGAAAATGGTTTCTGCATTACATTGAAACTGTTTTATCAAAAATATTTAATTCCACTTAACTTGAAAATTTCAAATATTAATCAATACAAGTCACATTTTTTATTTTAAATATTGATATCAGTAAAGGTAAACTACTTGTATTTAAAACAACGTTGGGAAAACAACTGCATTGGGGAACAACAATTCTTTCCAGGCACACATTGCTTTGCATCTCCTAGTGCTAACAACACATGCTGGAAACACGTCACCACATTCAACAACATCCATGAAGCTCATCCATATGATGAATAACGCGATCGCCTTCTTTGACAAATCACCTGACGCGCAACATCCATCTCCAGCGAATTTGAGTTACTTCACGATATAGAAAAGGGCCCCTGCCGACAGCTGAGTTTCCCTAACTGCTCTTCTACACCAAGAGGGGCAATAAGAGAGGTTGTCTGTAGGGAAATTTAACTATCAGTTTCTTTTGGCATCTGTCTTTTTTCCTTCTAAGGTCCAGTCTGAGAGATCGAGATCTTTCTCGACCCCATCTTTTGAGCGAGTAAAATAAGTTTCGAAGGTTTCTTTTCTCTTCATGAATGAATGGAAGAGGATGAGTAATGTGCTTTACTACTGGCAGGGATATTTCCGGCCTATTCAGGGTGGTAGGGAGTTGATATGGAGAGCGAAGTGGTGTGAGTCCGTTAACGAGTTGTAATGATTATGTAATCGTTTCCGGCTGCCTATTTCTAGCCTCCTTTAAGAGCTTTAACACAGCCAATAACGCCTCGTAATTTAGAAACCTAGTCAAGTGTCGAGGTCAACACCTGAGTGGGCACCCAACGGAACTTCAACGGCTGACGCCGTCGGGACTTCTGTTGTAAAGCATTGAGTATCATGTTGGTTCTACCACAAATGGAGAGATTACTTGTAGATTATTCAAGTTTTGACTCATCAATTATCCTAATATATCCAATTCGAATTTATCAGTCCTGAGAGGTTGGCTGATTGTCTGTCTATATTCTTATTAAATTTGTTAATTTCGCTTTCTTTCACTCAGTTTTTGTTCAGTAAATTAAATTAAAACTTAAGCAGCACAACAATGCAAGTAAATTAAATAGATTAAGCGTGCCATGATTAACAATTTTCAAAATTACGAATTTTTAGCCTACTTTTCTTTTTTTTTTTTTAATTCTTCGAATTAAAAAAAAAATAAAAAAGTAGGTATTGACATGCGGTTGATGTCCGTCCGTCCGTCATTTTTATTAGAGTCCGTAGCCATTTTTATTAGAATTAAATCACCATTGCCATAGCAACAATCGCTTGAGAAACTTTAATTCTTTTCGACAATAAATTAAAATAAATTTATTTTTGAGACATCGATCAATTTAAGATGACGTCAAATATATATTTCACTACGAGATCTTTGTATGTTGATTTAAATTGTTTTCATTCTATTTAAAAGCGAGGAATATTACATATTTATTCCTTGAAATATAAATTTTTGCAAACGATTTAAGTAATAACTATTTAATTTTCGAAATAAAATAAATTATACTAGCCGAATTTAGCAAGTAAATGTTTATTGAGGAGTAGTTTTCTGGTTTTTGTTCTACGAAGAATTAAATACTTATTTATAACTGCAAATAAAGCTGTGTTTAGTAAGATGCTGTGTTTAGTGAAATTTATTTTAGAATTTAAGGTGGAAAAACGGTTGTTGATGTCACTTACTGTTACGAACCTAGTTTTTTCAAGATAAGAATTTTAGTTAGTTTTTAAGTAACAGCTAGGAAAGTAGGCTATTTTAGTTCTTTAAGAACTTCTTGTTTTATTCTGAATTTATTTTCTGAAATTCCTATTTTCGTAAAAAATAATAATTGGATTCCTGTTTCGTGACATTGCCAATACGTGTTGCAGATTATTTATGCCAAGATGTTAAATTTCTAGAACTTTACTTTAAAATAGCTCTTTACTTTAATACATTCAAACGTTTCACATCTGACTTGAGCCATTTTTTGCTCACCCAACTTTAATCTAAGATAAAGGCGTAACGAAGCATAGGCCACAGAATCAGGAAACCCGATGTTCATCAGAATACTTTTGTGCGTCCCCATCCTTCATCCGCCGCCCCCGCACCGGCCACTCGCCCGCCGACCGGACCTGAAAAAAAAAATGGACTCAGAAAAGTAGACTAAGAAAATAGTTCACAATGACATTGCTCACCTGTTACTTGACTCATAAAACGCCGATAACTATGTTGTTATAAGTTTTTTGGTTTAATTATATTTGTGAATCTGCAGTCTCAGATATGTCTCACCTTTTACTGTTGTTCAATCGTCAAGCAAGATTCGTTTCAATTGATAATCGTTTCTTCTTGAGGTGAAATGACTTTTGTACGATGTAGATATTCTCACTCTCAGGCCATTGTTTCGTTATTTTGACTATAATAAAGAATAGTTTTCGACTAGAATAATGAATACCTTTTTCAAATGAAACTGAATTTATAAGTTATTATTTATGAAACTTTACCGATAATCTCATAGTTGCAAATTTATTAACTAAACCAAGTGTGGTAGGCTTACTTCAGTAAAATTTCAGCAACATTTCTAAAAGTATAATAAGCATATTTATAAATGATAATACCATGTTCTCCCATTTGAACGAATTTATGTCTATAGTAATTTTAATATCGGACTCTTAAAAATGCGGTGGTATGTAAGAAAGTTTTGATTGTTCAGATTTTTAAATACATTGCATTTATAGTATCTAAATCAAAAGTCAAAAGTATTTTTTTGAGTAATACGTATTTAAAACAAAAGAAAACTTTGCTAAATTATATTTCCTAAACTGTGAGAGGATTGGAAAGAACACGAACAACAAACCATTGTTACTTCAAACTAAACATATCTTCACAAAAAAAAGCCCCAAGAAAACGTGATTAACTTCCACAACATAAGACGTTTATGATTCATAAAACACCTTTAACCGGCCGCCACTTCTTCATGGCAGCATCCAAAGAGGGCGGCCACCAAACCAACTACTGGACAGAAACGAAATACACGGAGATTGCGATCTTCGACTTATTAGTTCTGGTTTTCTAGGTGAAAAGTGTTAAGTGTGCCTTTGTTGAGGGTTAACTTGTTTAAGATAAGTAATTAAAATTATCAGGGGCGTCAATCTGGGAGCTGGTGGGTGGAATTTTATGGTTTGGCTGGTGTTGTAAATTGATGTGGAGCAACGGTGTTTTATATGGCGTATGTGGTAAAGTGTTAAGATTTTTATGTGATTGGTATCTTATGATGGTTTGCTGCTGTTCCACTTTCTTCTTCTTTTTTTTAGTTGCACTCTTTAAAAAAAAGAGTGAATTCCACTCCAGTAGGAGAAGTGAATTTTCGACACTAGAAAGGAGTGAATATTGACTCAGACTGAGTTAAAATCACTTGTTTGGAGTGATCCTGTCGGAGGTTTAACACACAAGGGATCCACTCCTCTAGGAGAAGGGCATTTTCTAGACTGGAGGAGTGAAAATTAACTCAGACTGAGTTAAAATCGCTTGTTTGTTTTAAGAGTGTACATGTGGTTTTGGTGGTCCTTTAATCGTAGGTGGTTTCTCAAAAATTTGATTATTTATAGCCTATAAAATCCTCCGCTTCTTCCTTATTTAGAACTTCGTTATTACATTAAAAACATCTTTTCTTTTTTTTATTCCATAGTTATTATTGTGTTAATAATTGGTGTTCAGTTCATTTATGCAAATAATCTTGTTTTTCTTTTAAATAACTAATAAAACTTATTATTAGTAATTTAGATCTGGAAGATGGTGGGGGAAAGTTTCTTGCTGGTGCAGGCTTTTCGATGTCTTACATTTAGGAGGAGCAATGATGTTTTATTAACTGGACAAATTAATATAGCGAAAGTGGTAACGTGTCAAGATACTTGTTTTTTAAATCATACATCTTCTGAGAATTTTATATTGTTTCAGCTTAATGCTCTGTCCTAAACTTTTGGATCAAATTTCTTAATCCTGTGTCTGTTACCAACCGTATTGATGTAATTATGAAAAGCAACACATTTCTATTTACTTTTTTAAACTCTAAATGTTGAGCTCTTCCGTTTTATATTGATAATAGTTAAAAATTATTAGAACCTTAAAAATTACGACTCTAAAAATAATTAATTTTGAATTACTTTACAAAGATTACGCTTCTTTAGGTTCTTTATTACACTTGTGTCTGCAACATAAGGCAATAAGTATCCAAAAGCTCTAATTGTGGTTTCATCTACGTCTTCTGACTCATCTTAATTGAGTTCATTTACCTCTCAGGGATCATGCAGCATAAAGAAAACGTAACAAAAGCCTTCGAATATAATACTCATCCTCTATTTTTTTCGAGAATCCATTGCTACTAAGTAACATTAAAAAATCATTTAAAATCCAGACAAACAATCAAGCGTCTCCAACTGAAATTAGGAGCCACGTGTCTTGGATGCGTTGAGAAACCATGAGGGCAAAGCTGTATTATCCAGCACCAAGCCGGCACCCGTATTATCATAATTGGGTCGTTTAGATGATCATCTTTAATTCTTTGGGTGGTGGTTATATATACTAAGAGCTTCAATGGTTGTCAGAAAGTGAGCAATTTCTTAGACTGGTTTTCGTCACTGGAATACAAAGAAAAGTTATTAACTAAATTTTGCGAGGTTTTCTTTGTAGAAAAATTACCTTTACATCAGATTTATATTTTCTGAAGAGAAAATGTTGTATTTATATTTTTTTGGGAAAAATTCTTTAAGTTAATGGTAATTTTGAAACTTAAAAGTCTTAGAACTATAAAATTGCTCAAGAAAGTCAAACATGTTTATGCAAAATTATTTTTCCTAAAGTCCCTTTGTAGCATACTTTTTATATCTTCTAAAAAAATCATCAGTGCTAATATTTCATTTTTAGAGCATCCATGGAAAATAAAACTGAACTCTTATAATTGTTTTATATCTGATACTTTTAAAAAAATTTAACCTGTAGTTTTTTAAAAAAATTTGCAAAATTCAAAAATTTAAAATGGTTTTCAAGGACAAGGGATTAAAAATTTTATTATGTTTTCCACGGTATGAAGAAAATGGCAACTGTAAAACATCATTAAACCCTCTTATCTCTCACGATTCTTTCAATAAGACTTCTTTCAATTTCACCTTAACAGATAAAAATCAAGATTCCATAAATCTTTCATCACATAAATCTCGCCAATTTTTAATTTCCTCTCCATCAATTACTTACTTCAGAAAAACAAAGGCATATCTCATATGTACACTTTATGGGATATATACCTCTATGGCTCTAAGATCCAGAATAGCTTTATTACACTTGGCTCATCCTTATCTTGTGCATCAACATCTGATAGGCTGTACTCATACAAAAGCTGTCATCTTCAGATCTCAACGGTCTGATTGGATGATCTGCGATTTTCTTTTGTTTCAAGCACTCAATGTCAAAGCACAGGAAACGCCCCCAAGGCAACTACTGATGATGGTTGTCATGTGACGATGATGTAGCCAATGAGTGGATGGATCATAAGTAGGAGTCGTGTGTGATTTAGATTATGCCGTAGGGCATAAATGATGTAAATGGAATGCGATCATTGAAATATCTCATTTTAGCTTCCACATTACATTTATAACGTAAAAAGATGTTTCACAAAGAGATTATTTGATTGTATATTGATATGGAATGTTTTTCTTCTATTTAAGAGAATAATATTGCATATTTATTCCTAGAAAAATAAATTAATTTAACAAAGAATAAGAAACACTAGGAGAGAGTGTTGTACCTTGGGACAATTTTTACATTTTAATTTTTTTCTTCGATAATTGTAGTCAAAATCAAAATTTAAAAGCAGCATTTCAACACACCGATATATTTCTCTATAATATAGATTTTTAAATTCTGTCAGCTTGAAATTAAAAAAAAATTGTCACTCGTTTAAAGTAGAGAGGATAAACTGTCCCAAGGTACAATATGAAGTTGTACCTTGGGACATACTTTATAATTCAGTCAATAGTTATTCACTTGAACTAATTTGTGCCAGGAAACAAACTTTATTGTTTTTTCAAGGAAATACACAAATAAAACTTCATAATTCAAGAATAATTTAAATTATTCAGCAAAATTACAAGTCCAAATTATTTAACATTATATGATGATACTATATGCTTTACTGTCCCAAGGTACAATACACTACATGGTTTAAATAAAAGCAAGATAGTGGCCAATCTAAATGCATTGCCATTATTTTCTCATAACCAAAATATTTTTTAAATCTTCTCTTTTATGAAGAAAATAAAATGCAGTTGACTTTTTGTAAAAGTACAAAGGTAAAAAATTATATTAGAAGTAGAAAAATATTTACTTTGGGGTAATGAAATATTATTTTTTGTCACCAATTCATCAATTCAATGATGCTAGTGTTAAATTTTATTTTGATGATGTCTGTTGGTTAAGGCTACTATTAGAAATAAACAATGTATGAATATTGCCAATAGATTCTTGGAAATTGTCAGTGTCCCAAGGTACAAGGGTCCCAAGGTACAACACTCTACCCTATTGAATTTTCGAAATTAAAATAAATGAAACTAGCTCATTTTAGCGTTTTAATATAGAATTAATACTGTGTTTTTCAGCCTTTTTCCTGTTGAACACAAATGTTTTGTGGAAGCGGGCTAAGTGACAGATTGTGCTACTAACCTACTTGTTTAATTTTTGTTGAAATATAATAATGGTTTTAAAAATACTATTTTTTATCTTAATACTATTTTTTTAATGATACGAAATACAAAATATCTTATTTGATTTATTTTTGAATTTTGCGATAGACTTCTATTCAAATAAGACAAATCTAAACTTTAAAAAAACAAAACACATAGGGGGTTACAAATATACTTTCAAATGTTTAATCGCCTGAAAAATACTAGGGCAGTTTCCATCGTGCTTTGAATCAATGGTTCAAATTGAATCAACCGCTATGGATTAAATTGAGAGGAACATAAAGAAAATTTTTATTTGCATTGGAAATTCTCTGCTTATCTGGATCACACTACCATTTTACCGCAGTTTTAGTCTTAACATATATTCATAATTTCTTTTTTCCCGATTCCAAAGATTTTTTGTTTGCGTTTTTTTTTATATCAGTGAAGTTGGTAATAATGAGATTCTGGAGACGATACCATTTCTAATTATGCAACTTTAAGCAAATGGCCAATTTAAAATAAGAATGAAGCACTGTTAATTTGCATCTTTCTTACCCTTTATCTTCCAGATTTTAAATATGTGTATACAAAGTAAAGTTTTAATTATGAAATAATGAAATAAATATGATTGAAAAACATATTTTTTTGATACCCTGAAGAGAAACGTTAATTTCTTGTGCTTAAATATCCGACATAGTCCTTTTATACTATATTGAATACGTATTGTAAAATAAAATAAATTACACTATTAAGTGAATTAAATTGCCCCTAAATTGATTTGCTAAGCGTCTATTAAAAGTTTTACGTTACTAAATTTAATAACATAATTTAGGTAGAGAAACCTAAACCGCGTACACTCTACATTTCAAAAGTCATAAATATATTTCCCATCAGGCCTCCGCAATTACACGTAAACAAACTATAATTGCCTATCGTTAGGAACAAAGGAAATCAATCCATAACGTTAACCTCTCTTTATTACTTCTTTAACCTTTCCTTGTGACCCCTTCTCTTCCCCATTATGCGACTTCAAATAAATACTTAAAAACTAAAAAGAAGTATGAGTAAAAAATATTAAAAATTACTTTTTAACTTTAGATGTATCGTATTTTTCTGAAAGGTACTAAGAGCTAACGCTTCTTGTAGGAAAAAAAAGTATTTTGAAATGGTATTTAAAAGATTAAATTACTCTTAAATCTCTCATTTTTTTTAAATAGCGCTTAGCAGATAAAAAGGAAATTAGTAAAGGGACACAAACCAGTACTATTTTCAAACACAATGCAAATTAAGTCGATCCACAAATCTACACTAAAAACAATCTATGTAACATGACTTCATTATTTTAAAATGGCTATCTAATGTCTAAAACAACAGATTAAAATGTATTAAAAATGGTTAATTATGACAAGAAAATGTATTAGAAAGTAAACAATTCAGATTCCAAAGATATATTTTGGTACCGTCTGAAGTAACTTGAAGACCACTGATTAAAAAAAATATGACAAACTAATGCTTATATACTTTCAAAGGGGTTAAAAGACTACAACCATGCCATCCATTTTGGTAATAGATTCTATAGTACATCAGGTTAACTGGAGATAAGTTTCTTTGGTGGTTATTAGGCATCACATACATCGGACCTAGAGAACTTCAAAATACATCAGGCATTAACTAAACTTTGTCCAATCTCTCTTATGGTTCCTTTACGATAAACGTGTTCATTGGAAACTGTTGAAGATATTATGCTCGTCCACCTACGAACGGAAGCGATGGAAGAATATTAAGAGCCTAGAAAACGACTGTTTTTTGCTTAAGGACTACAAGACTAACCTTTGACCTGATAGTTGTGTTTTTAAGGGTAGGTTCGAAAGGGAATGTTTGGGGTTTCCACCAGCAGGAAAAGGATTGGCATTAGCTTGTGGTCAACTTTGAATAAAAATGAATGAAATAGGTTCTTTTTGTAGTATTTCAATGTCATAACCTTTTTTTTCACCACTGTTATCAAGGCCATTCCACATCCTTATGAGCCTTCAATAAAACCTTCATTTAAGAAGAATGTGTATGACATATTTTCATGTATATAGTAATACCAAGAGAAGCATAACACAAAACACTAATGTTTTCAGTTTATTACGCGCTTTTGGATGCGAGATTAGAGATCTTTCAAAATTATTTTCAGTAAGTTAAGAACAAATTTGTGAGTCTAATTCTAGGTAATATTCATTGATGCATAATTTCCACTGACAATTTAAGTCCCATCAAAATCGGAACATTTTGAGCATAATGAGTGTTTATTTGAGCATATAGTAGAGGTAGAGATATTGCTTATCGTATTGTAAGTAATAATTACAAAAATACGGCTCCATATTTGTGACTTTGATCAAATTTACTACATGTTGTATTAACTGCATTATTTTACGTAACTTTTTACTATAAGGCAATGAAAAAAAAACCGTCCAAGAATTACCTATAGCAGCCAATTAAATGGAAATATTAAAAAAGCAAGACTTTGTAATGTTTATGATAGATTTTTTTTAAATGAAACCGATTTTCCGAATTTAAAGGTAAAATCTTTTTTTTTCTCGTTTGTTTCAAAGAAAAATTGTATTAATATAAGTCATTTAAACTATCTTTAAGAGCTAAATTAAAAAAAACAAAAACATTTATTGTTTTACGCTACATCGAATTATTTGGGGGCATCTGTTTCACGCACTGCAATTTAGTGTCATTTTGATAGGCATCAAGTCTTCTTTTAATAAGTGAGACTTGTTCTTTTTTTTTTCAAATAAATAAAAAGTGTACTTTCATTTTCAAAATGATTTATCTAACTAAAAAAGGAACATCACAAGTTTAACCTACACATTGAAACGATTGGAACTATAAGCAGAACGATTTTGTTATATTTTGATTTTTGTACACTAATATGAATTCAATCATTTATTTGGCTATCCTAGAATTGTATGATACTGATATAAAGAGTATTACAATATCTGTATGCGTACAGTTCATTTTTAAAGTCTTAAAAAATTAATTTGAACACATATATTTTCTCATTCGGCATTTACTATTAAAAAATCCCCTTCCAATATTGTGTCCTCTAAAAGATGATACATATTTCATTTAATGTATGGTAATAGCATAGTAAATTAATTTTAAACCTTGAAGACCTTTGAAGATAGTGTATAATTTAAATTTACCCCGCACCGACGATTTATGAGTGATGCATTATTTAATATCCCAGTTTCACGGTCGTGACATGATTGGAAAATACATTATCCTCCATTCTACCCCAAAATCCAGCCGCCATTAAAGGCAGAATAATAGAAGGATGAATTTATTCCGTTAAAATAGCTCAATATAAATATGATTAAGCGCTTAAATCGCCCTTCCCAGAGATCCTCGTATGGTGTTTTCGTCTGTTACCCCACAATCTCCGATTCCATTATACTTGGGCATAAGACCGTGTTAGGACGCCTACTACATCTAAACCTTGAGTTCGCGCCCTCTAATTATGTAATTTGGTTTCGATAATGTAGCAGTTTCGGATTCGTCTGAGGACATTGAGGTATAGGCTACTATTTGGATTCGTAGTTGCTGCCGATGCGGTGCTGCTACCAAACTAGATAGCATGGCTGTCTGGTCAGGTAAACTGCAGTAACCACAACTATGAATTAAACCATTTTTGACCTGAAGTAACTACATATTTTCCATACTTTTTTGAAGCTTAAACTTATTAAGTTCTTACAATAATGGTCCAAGTCATCAGTCCAGATACTGCAGTTTACCTTCCAAAGGCAGATTCTATGTATATAAGCAAAATGAAGTAAATTGCAATGGGCAAAACATCACTTTGTTTCTTAAGGTGTCTTATCAAAGAAACAATAAGAAGTGAGGTTCTTCTGGAGGTAAAGTGGGATTATACTGTATGTGGGTTACTTAATTCTGCTTCTAAGCATCTTTCACGATTTTCTATATGGGAGAGTTAAGGTTAAGTTTTGTAAGTGGGGTCTCGGTACTCTCTTAAAACTTGAACGTTATAAATATTGTAATTTTAAAATGTTTCGATTAAATTTTGTGTTCAGACCCGAACATCCATTTTCTGATTTTATTTCAGTTAGGTGAGAAGGGGGAGTAATTTTTTGGAAAATTATAAAATTAGTCTTGAATTTTTCTGTGTGCATTGAGGCTAATGCATAACGTAATTTATTGTGACTGCTAATCGATACCACTGCGTCACAATAGTTTCGAAAGCAAAACAAAACAAATGCCTCCCCTATATTTCTAAACGTCTTGTTTTTATCTTTAAAGATTCGAGTCGCATGATTATGCCCATTAAGGTATAGTAATGACAATATTAGAGCTTAATACCGTGGTTACACGTTGTCAACTTCGGCTTAAACTTCCACTTCAACTTGACCTTGAACTGGTTCAAGGTAAAAGTATTACATATAGATATTCTACACTCAGTTGAAGCTGGTGTTCAAGGTAACGAACCCATCTTTTTGCGGTTTTTCTTCTCTACTTCAAAGGAAAGGGTTGCCATAAGGAAAATAGCAAACATCTTGGCGTGTTATCTCTTTTTTAAGTGTTCCTTTGAAAAAGTATGTAAAACATCAAATTGAATTGTATGAGTTTTTCTTAATTTTTTTTTTATTTAAAGCAGGACGCATTCATGATTTTGAAAATAAAATTCAATCACATATATGAATGAAATTAAAAATTTGACACTGTAAAATATGTGATGATAACATTTATCTATGTGAATTAAAGTATTCAAACTCTTATTTATATCTTACCTGTAATCAAAACAATTAATTTTTAAACAAGATTTTGTATTAAAATACTGAAACCTGGTTGGAGTTGTTAGCTTAATCAGTTATTTTAATACAAATAATTTCGAAATTTTTGGCGGACAATACTGAAAACGCTTTTTTATTTGACCTGATTTTAATCGGTAATACTCCGGCATTAAAAGATTTAAATATGTTTGTGTATATGTATATGTATATTATGTATGTATATGTATGTATTATGTATATGAAAATATGTTTTATGAATTTAACACTGAAAAAACTTTTTTTTTGCAAGACATACGACATCGTGCTTAAAATAAAATGCCCGGCTGACCAAAACAACTTTAATATTTCTTTGTAATGAAAGATATCATTCCATGAAGAATATACTATGAAAAATAATTAAAAATATTTTCTACATACATAGTTCGGTTGCGATGACATGCTATCATCCACCATCTTCGACGACGTTTTTTAGCTTTTTTTCTAATTACCTCTAAATAATTGTTTATACTCTCTAAATGTAATGCACAAGCAGCAATCAAAATTTCTTCATCCATATCTCAGTTGCTATTCACAAACACTGAATAAAATCGCCGCGTCTCATACAATCACTCGCCAACTTTACGCCAACAAAGGTCGAATGGTTGAAGGGCAAATTGCACAAGCCGGAGTTGACAACAGAGTTGACAACGGAGTTGACGATGTGTAACTGCGATATAATATATAAAACAACTAACTGGTCGCATTAGAGGAAAAGTTGTGTGATCCTCCTTTTGGATGCCAGAACTTTGCTTATGAGAACTAAGCTTCTCTTTTCCGGTTATTAAGTATATTATACAATTGCTGCCTGATACTTTCTTAATGGTAAACGTTAAATAAATGTGTTGTCCTTTTTATTCGAGAGGGTAGCACATGCGCACATAAATGTTTAAAAATTGGAGTTTCTGGTACATGGAAAATGAGGACATTTAAAATAAATCAGTCATTAAATGTATTTAAATTTTAGCAACACTTTGATAAAAATGTAAACGATTTTTTTGCCATTACCATCTTTAAAGGGTGCAATTGCAAAACTCACATTCTCTAAAGTATAACTATAAGGAATATGGTCCAGTTAGTTCATTGGGAAACTTTTCATGATAGTAAATTAAATCTGACGACGTCTCCAATGGACGAGCCGTTAACTATAAGTTATACTTTGGAAAATGTAAGTTTTTTTTAACTATACCCTTCAATAGTACTTTCTACATTTTAACGCCATAAACTATGCTGGAATACCTTTGTGGAACAATATAAAAGTTTAATCGGCATTGCTACTTATATACCTAGTATTTTTTTTAACAATAGTTGTACAAATCAATTTTTTATTCGAAATCCCCATTTTTAAATTTTTAAATTTACTTCCGATTAGGCATAAAGTTATTTTTCGAATGATTTTATATTTATATCGTAATAATTCTTTTGTTAATTTAAAAGTAAATATTTCAACTAGGCGTTTAAATGAAATTTATCGTATCCCTTTTCCACGTAAAGAAATTTTTCGAAAGCATTTTTTTCATATTTATCCCCAAATGCATTCAACAAACTACCTACTGAACTTCAAAGTATCCCTTCTTTAAACAAGTTTTAAAAAAATATTTAAATTTATATTGTCAATAGACGATATTGATGTATTTTTTTAATTGATAGAAGCGAAATGTTTTTTGTTCATATATTTCCCCCGCAGTCCAGAATTTTTAGACATTTGTTTTGGAAAAAAAAACACATTGCCACATTTTGTTTCTTCTTTTGTGTACATTTATGTATTTAAATCTAATTTTTGTGGAATATTTTTGTTATTAACTTATGTCTTATTGATTATAATTGATTATTTTGGTCACATATACGGGGTTCTTGTTTACCCCCTTGTGACGATTTTTTTTCTTGCAATGTTTGTTACTACATTAATAAAGTGTTTGTTTGCTTGTGAAATCACAACATTTCAAACAGACCCTCATCTTTAATTTTCTTCGAGCCAGGTATCGCCAATCAAATGGCAACCCGATTTTAATATATTCGTTCGGAGACCCACTACAGATTGTTTCCTTTGCATTTCTGACAATGAAGATGAGAAATTTGCATACTGAGTCGATAAATACAGGAAACCAAACTCGTTTTTAAGCATAAGAATGTGTTTCAAACACCGGAGCACTAACGGCCAACGTCGCATCAACGTCAGGTTCACTCCGTTTCTTAGATGTGTAACGAATATTTATCGATGTAGCAGTTGCTATTTTATATGTATAACTGTTTCCTTTAATTTATTATATCATATTTGTTTTTATGTAGTTTTTTTCTTGCGAAAAGTTGAATGGAAATTACCTAATATCTCTATACTTCAGAGATAAAGGGTATACATGTTTATTTTTCTAATTTTTTCAGAACAGCGAAAAAACTGACGAATATCCTTTACATTTTTAAACAGAAACTCACAACGGCATTTACATCTTGACAAATATAAACAATTACTTTTTAACCATGTGTTATTTCTAAGGAAAAAAAACCGCCAGTTATTATGAAAGTGTAGGTAACGGAATAAAAATCGACGCTACGCGCAAAGTTTTAATATGACATAAGTGACGTTTTTCCTGTTGCGGTTTGATATCATTGAGTAACTGTATTTTAAATCTACAATATTTACTCGAAGATAGTTAATTGTTTTCGTTTGATATTCTACGGCATTATTTCTTTTATAGAGTAGCAAATTAAATTTTCTTAACCTTATTCCACATTTTTTTGATAACAGATACTTTCGAATACTCGATTACATACCGGCCATATCAAGAATAAAATTTTAAATTAAAAAATATTTTAACACGTGTTACATCTAATCATTCTAAACGACCCCGGCTCTAAATTTGTGCCTCTAATTTATATGCCTATAAGTATGGCATTAAAACTCCCCTCCACTTATAGGTGATAAAGCATAATGAAACCTTGTATTGAGTGTCCGAATTTTTTTTTATCATGATCACTTTGAAATTCAGAAAGTGTAAAGCTGGTATAATAGTAGCACTTTACTAGGTTGAGAAATCGACAGCTACTAAACCTCTTATATAACGCGTCGATACATAGTTATTACCATTATTAATGACTTGCCGTGAAACGATCTTAACACGAAAATTCCGAACACTAAAAACAACTCTCATGTTTTATACATTTGGATTATTAATTACCATTCCGTACAACTGCAGATTATTGGGGAATGGTACGTAAGGAAAAATCTTCCCAAGTAATTAACTGTCCGCAGAAGCTAAATGGACACGATTGAAGATACTTCCATTTGTATCTAATAGAGATATTGTTTTAATGTTATGTTTAGTGATCAGGTATTCTCTGTTTTCGTTATTATTATTTAACTTTTAACTTTTCTTTAAATTAGAATTTTCCGTCAAAATTCTTATTGATAATAAAATAAACATGATAAATAAAAGTTAAAAACAACGAAAATTTATTTGGGACCAACTAAAACTAATTTTACTTTTTATTGATCGATAATTCAGATAAAAAATATAGCTATATTTAAATCTGAATTTAGTTAAACTTATATTTAAACATAAACTAATGCACAAAAAATATTTATAAACATCCAAAAAAATAAATGTGGATTTACGGAGAGTCGAATTTAAATAAAACAGTTAAGGAAAAACGCAAATAGTTTTTAATAATGGTTCATTTTGTAGGATTATTGCCGGTTCTCGACATTCTCTAATCTTCCTCTATTTTCATTAGGCCCATCTCATTTTTTAATAGTTTTCCCAAATTCGGTCGTACTGAAGTTACGCTTGAACTACAGGTAACCTTTGCAACAGATACCGTAGTTATATCTGAAGTCATCGCAATCGTAGCTACCATAATCGTTGATCGTAAAAACGAAGATCTTCAGCCCAATAAAGCATCAGACCCTATACTGTCAATTTACATATGAAGCAAAATGTAATATGCGGTAACAGCGAAAACTTTTGCTTCATTGACAATAATTGGATGCAATAGAGTAAGTTGTTCAGGTGAATCTGTGCGTCGCAAAAAACAAACATTACTTCAAAAATTTGCTGTAAAACAAACATTACAATAGTGTACCGTAAAAAATAAAGGCAAAATGTGGTGCAATTTTACAAGTTTCTTTTCAGTGTGAAGCAAAATTCAATCATCATTTTAATATTCGATACAAAGCACTCATCATTTTAAACAACCGGTATAAAGCAACACAACAGCACTTCTCTCACCTCAAATATCGGGATGTTTAGATCAGTAATCGGAAATAAACGAAAAGGGGAGAGAGAGAGCAGCACCGCCTCAATGAACCCTTTTCGGCAGATTGCTAGGGTCCTGTCCCGGGCCAGCTCTATGATAAATAATTAAGGGTCTAATCGAACCCTCCACATCACCGCAATTACTCTTGGGCTCTTTTTGAGTAATGGGTGTCAAAATGGAGCCTGTTTTTTAATCCATGGGGCAGGTGTGTTGAATTGGCTCCATTTATTAATGATTGGGGTTTCGAATGCGTTTTGTATATCCTAAATGAAAGGATCATCCGACCGGTGATGGTTGATTGCATTGGGGGTGGTGGAGAGCAGTTGTAAAAGGGTATGAAGATGTGTGTGAGTTTGTAAGTACTCATATCTTTTAAGATATCATTTTGTTTTATATTTGTCCTGAGTAACGATTGGGCTTTTAAAATATTTCGGCTTGTTGCTTGTTATAGGCTACGATACCATTTACCATAAATTTGCAGCCTTGTTTCATTTTGAGTAAATATCCCAGATAAAACAAAACGGATTAAAAACGTTGCTAACGGTTGCCATTCCGGTTCCAGTTACAAAATGACGATGAAAAACACATTCTGTTATCATTTTTTAAAAATTAGTTGACTGTGGAAAAGGTTGAGAATGTTTTCACAATGGCTGCACTCAAACATCTCAACTTCTATTTTGTCGGGATGGGACACGGCCTGATTGGATTGAAAGGAATCTTAGTTTCGGGAGCTCGTAGTCCCAGAGTCGTACAGTCGTCAAAGCATCTGGGAAAGTTTCAGGTTCGAAACATGCCATCTAAGTCAGTAAAAAAAACTCGATTCAATCGCAGAGTTTCATGAGTGCTGCTGGGACACTTGTAAAGTTCCCAAAATCTGTTGAAAGCCATTTTTCAATAGCATTAGTATGCCAATGGGAAGATTCTAATCAATAATAAACTGAACACTCCTAAATTGCTAGAAAAAAAAAATCCTACTTTTATTGAACATATCATACGATTTTTAATTATAACACTGCAATCTATGTTTGTTTAAATAACCGCCTAAAGGCAATCACAAAACTTCGCCAAATTACAATACTTCATTGTTTTTTCTCTAAATAATAACGAATTTGTAACCATAACGCTAATTCGTTAATGGTGGCAAAAATAACAGCTCATACGACACTATCGCCACCCTGGGTGAGTTTTTTTGGTTCGTGATCTATCTATAACCATCTCTCTTAATTTCTCTCCCCCAAAAATGAAAGGAATAAACGAATCCACAGCTCTGTCTAGATCTGATAGCGGATACATTCACAGGTGGAAAAAAAACGAGTCCTCTGAAGCACGATAGCCAATGATAGGCAATTTCGATAATTCTTTTTCACCCGCGGGGTTTAGCCATCAATAACAAGGGGGCCTTACATTCTACGGACGTAATGAATGTTACA